>JAQIUQ010004826.1:0-106348 GCA_030378365.1 Hybognathus amarus
CTTTACAAAGTAAGTAATGTAATTGTGATCCATATTGTTTGATTTTTTTTGACTTTATGCCTAAATATCAGTTACAAACAAAAACTTTATATATTATGGCTGTATATCATTTCCCTTTCAACATAAAGGGTCATCTGTTCATTTTTGTGCAATTTTGTCCTTCACCAACATAATTGTTTTTACATAATCAAATGAAAGAGACACATGTTTAACTCTAAACTAATTGTTTATTCAGATCTTGTTTCCGTACCATAACCTCATTATCTGCAGACAGAAACTGCCACTCAGAATACACACATAATGAAACACCAAAAGACATTAGATTGTGAAAATACGATGAGATAACTCTATTGGTTCTTTATTACAAATTATTTAACATAAATTGCTATTTATTAACTGTTGTTTGACATGTCATTTTTGCTAGATTCTGCCGTTAGTCAATGAAAGAAAAAGGGAGCTAACTAATTGTTGCACAACGTGCTGTATTTTTATGTAAAACCCCGATAGAGGCAACAATATTAATAAATATTTTATAAAAACTAACATTAATTGTAGTAATATTAACATACTCTAAAGATACTAATTTAGATTATAATATTGTTGGAAAGCTATTTATAACACATTTATAAGTTGCCTATATTACACTTTCAAAACATGGATCCTTATGGAACTCACAAGGGTTCTTCAGCTATTGTTACAGCCGATGAACCTTACTTGGTACTCATTTAGAACCCATTTTTCTTGCAAACTAAGAAACTCTTGCCTAATAATATCAACACATTGCCGTCGGGGTCTTTTTTTTCACATAAATGCAATAAGTGGGCATAAGACTTCCCAACATTTGAGGTAGTAACATCAACTTTCACAACTTTCAAATTTCTCAGACAATAAAACTTTGAGTTTCATTAAAATCATTTTATAATATTTGTATTATGTGTAATAATTACAGCTCTCACAAACCATAAAATGATTCAATAAGTTTACTGTAATAGGTTTGTTGTAAGACAAATGAATAAAAAAGTGGAATGACTTTATCAACCACTGATGACTGCCATATAAGAAACATATTAAAAGTGTTCAACACTATTTACAATATTGTATAAATTGAATGAATGATTATGTCTACTCACTAATTTATGACTTTATACTCTAATTAATTTTGCCGTATTTTGTCAAAACCTAGGTCAGGGTTAGTCATTGAATTTAATTTGATATATTCGCGAATTGGCCAATTTTTGTAAATATGTACCACTTTTGAAAATTATAATTCTTGTGTTTAGTGAGGTCTGGATGAATTGTTACGACATTGATAATACCATATCACCTTACTCTGCAATCAATTGATACTATTTTGCTGAAATTCAACATATTCTACGATCTGGCTAATTCACTAATTCTAAATTGAACGACTAAACCCTCACCCCCGCCCTAAACCTACCCATCATGTGGGTTTTGACACATATTTTAATGAACTTTGCAATCAAGTGAGGTCGTACGTAATAGATACAAATTAGACACTTTATTCATTCTGCCAAATTTGTACTGAATTGGTTGTGAGATAGTGTTGGACATTTTACGTTGTGTTTTGTTTATATGGCAGTCATCAGTGGTTGATGAGAGTGGTTGCCACTTTTCCTCATTCTTTCCTTACCAACAAACCTCTTTACAGTAAACTTATTGAAAATCATTTTTTTATGCATTATATAGACTATAATTATTACACATAATACAATGCTTATAAATAGACTTTATGAAACTTGAAAGTTTTCTTGTCTCAAGAAACTTGAAGGCTGTGAAAGAAAGTTTTAAATGTACTTGACCATTCAAATGTTTGGAAGTCTAATGCCCACTTATGTTGCATTTATGTGACAAAAAAAGACCCCAGAAAAAACAGCAATGCTGTAAAGATATTATTAGAATTTATAGAACGGTTTTCTACACTCTCAAGAAAAATGGTTCTAAATAGTACCAAAAGTAGGGTTATTCGGCTTGTAACAATAGCTGAAGAACCCTTTTTATAAGGTTCCATAAAGATCCCATGTTTTGAAAGTGTAATATAGGGACTTATAAATGTGTTATAAATAACCTTTTCAACAATATTATAATATTAAATTAGTATCTTCATATTGTTAATATTACTATAATTAATATTAGTTTTTATAAAATATTTATTAATATTGTTGCCTCTATCTGGGGTTTTACATAAAAAAATACAGCATGTTGTGTCAATTAGGTAGCTACTTTTATTTTTTATTAAACAGGCAGAATATTAGCAAAAATGACAGTGCTCAAACAACAGTTGTATTAACAAATGACAATCTAGTGTTAAGTACGACTATAGGTGTAATTGAAGAACCCTAAATCAAGTCTTAGTGGTATTCAAATCTCAATATTTTTGGTCCTTCATTATGTGTGTATTCTGAGTGGCAGTTTCTGTCTGGGATATGCAAATTAAGGTTATGGTACTGAACAATATTCTTGAAATAAACAATTGAGTTTAGAGTTAAATTGTGTCTTTCATTCATTATGTAAAAACAATTATGTTTGTCATGAAGGACAAAATGAGCAAAAATGGACAGAATCAGCCCTTTACCATGTTAAAAGGAAAGCGGATATACAGCCATAGTATATAAAGTTTTTGTTCTGTAACTGGTGTGTTCTAGGATAAGCCTAAAAAATCAAACAATATGGATCACAAATTACATATCTCTTTGTTACTTACTTTGTGGTATAAGAGAAGATGTACATGTTCTTTTAATTTAAAAAAGAGAAAAAGACATTATCGGTAGGAAACCAGTTAAAAATTTTGGAGTCATAATTTATAGATATTTTGAAAAGAAATCATTTTCCTGTTGAGAGTATGTCGACAGTCAGTGTAGTAACTTTAGTACAGAAAATCAGTTATGTGGAGGCTTTGACAGTTACAGATTTAAAAAAACAAAAAGACAGGAGTAAAGAACCCTAAACTACAACAAAAAGAACCATTTCAGCATAAAGGTAGTTTGGACTAGACGGAACTGTTACTATAGAAAAGACCTTTAAAAGACCATTTTTTAGTGTATAGTTGTATGTAAATTTAGCAAATGAGTCACTATTTTAGAATTTAAAATGACTAACATTTAGGATATTTTAAATAAAATATGTCCCTAAATGCTTGAATAATGAGAAATATTAAGTGAATATTCCACATGGAGCCAGCAAATATTATTCAATATTCAAAGAAAATAAATAGGTTTTTAAATAAGACTTTAACGTGCCAATTGATGGAGCTCACCTCATGAAATGGGATGTTGTTCAGAGTTTGGTAATATGATGAAAAAAAATCACAGTCTCCTTCCAGTTTAAAGTGAGGACAATTAAAGCTGTTGATCTAAATGCAGTATAACTTGGGATAATAGTAGGTAATAAAAAGATCACTACTACTGGGTCAAGACTTGATAGTGCCTTGTAAACAAACAGGAGAATTTTAAAATCAATCCTGCATTTAACAGGAAGCCAATGTATGCCAGTACAGGGGTAAAATGGTCCTTCTTTCTCATACTCCTGTTAAAAGCCTTGCTGCTGCATTTTGCGTTAATGCAGTCTGGGGGAGACCGCTCTGTAAAGATTTACCAGTCTACCCTTCGATGAGAAAAGGGAAGTAAACCATAATTTCCAAATACTTCCTGGGAAAACAAAGTGCTTTAATTTAGCAATTGACTCAGATTAAAAAAAAGTACCTTTAGGTTTGCGTTCAATCTCGGTTCCACCTGACCAAGTGTTGAATGGGTGAATGTGAGGCAAATGTAAAGTGCTTTTGGTGGCCATTGGGATCTGATGAAAGCACGATATAAATGCGCTATAATTTATATTTTGTCCCTAGTACTAGTGAATGTGCGTAGCAATATGTAGAGGTGATTTAGAAAGCTTCTGTACTAATTTAGTAAAGTTTGGTCAGTTGTAATTTAGTAAGGATTATTTACCTTACTAAATAAAATAACCTTTTATTTCTGACCCAAAACTGTTGAACGTTATTAGAGTGCATCAGTCCTCATAAGGAATACTTTAAAAGCCATTTGTAAAAGTCTAAAAGCAAACAGAAGTGGTTGTCAGATATATCTATATTTACACACTAAAGTTAGCTTTTCAGTCGTCGGTCCCAGTCAGACTCCGCTGTACTCTGCAAGTCTTCCAAAACATCCCAGCTTGGCACTTAAAACCTCTATCCAATGGTGTGCACTTCTATAAGCACGGCTGATTCATGGTGTGTGCAGAAGCTGCCAATATGAAAACTGCTCATGTGAGTAGGGGCCGCAAGAGTATAGATTCCTGACAGAAGACAGGCCATGAGAGGAAGAGAGGGACTGAGCTGTGTCCCAAAGTGCATCACGATAAATTGAGAATTGAGAGGTTACTGGTCTCTTATTATTCCTCCAGAGAGGCCACTTTTGAGACTCTGTGTCACAAATCTCTCAACATCAGACATCCTTCAGAAACAAACAGATTCATCTGTGCATGCCAATCGAGCCTATGCTGCCCAGTAACACTACACAGTCAAGAGAGGACCAAGGAACAAAAGTAAGGGATTATGGATATTGATTTCCCACATATTCCATTTTCAGATCCAAGGAAACTAAACTGTGAAAATGAGTTAAAATACTTTCTTTCAAATATCTTTATAGTGAGAATGTTAGGTCTCTATTGATTCATGCAATGCTCTTAAAGGGATAGTTAATTAAAAATTGTATTATGTCGTTTCCAAACTTAAATGACCTCTTTCCTTCTGTGGAAAACAAAAGAAGTCAAATCCATATTGTCAAATGTCAAGTCAATCATATTGTTTTTGAGTTGATGATAAACATGTTTCAAAATACCTTAATTTCCACAGAAAAAAAAGAAAGTCAAGTGGAATTGTACCGATGGTGTACATGAAGTCATCTGGCGACGGTTTGGCCGCTTTCGTTTTGCGAAAACTTTGTTCACTTCTGTTAGTTCGTTTCGGCTTCTTTGGATCTAAGAGTGGATAACAAGTAAAAGATGTATCACAATGCCTTTAACAAAGACTACTGACAGTACTACCCCCGTGAAAGCCGCGCAGCCGAACAAACATGTCAACAAAACACGCCTCATTAAGGCCTTAAATAAAAAGTGAGCAGCCCGACAGGCCTAACAGTACCAAGAAACATGCCTAGCCGGAGCTACAACAGCCTCAGCACAAAATAATCTGATAAACATACGATATACCTGTCGCCATTTTCAGAGAGTAGCACCAGTATTCCCAGCGTCCCGCTCATGAAGTCTGAGCTCTCTGTAAGGATTCTCCAAGGGGTCAGGTGGACCGAAAGCATTGAATTAGATAGAACTTACTAGCAATCTATTGAAGATTTTTCAGATGACTTGAAAGAGCACGTCCCCTCAACAACCAAACAGTCCTGTAGATGACATGTATTGTATACACAGTACTCCTCTTAAGAAGCATTTTCATCAATTAAAAGTTAAAGACTAAGAATTGATCATACAAAAGTACAAACTTCGGGGAGATTTAAGATTGTTCCTTCAAAGGGGTAAATGTAATTGTATATTTATGGGACAAATGTCCATTCGATAAAAAAGCTGAATAAAACATCTGCAAGAAGAGCTGGAATTGTAGCTCTCAGTGAATGCGCATCACTTGCTTTTAATTGAAAATAGCTAATTGGTTTTGCATTATTCTGTTATTTCGATAGGAAAATGAATGAAACTTAAATTTGCAACAAATTGAAAATACACAATATTCCTTAAAAATAAGAAAACAAACACATATTAAGAAATAACAACTTTGAAAGAACTGAATTGCGCACTCACACACACATATCAGGACTTAAACAGCAGAGGAGAATCCGCAGGTTTGGCCAGGTGTTCGGCAGTGAGGGAGGAATTTTAGATAACGACGTGCCCAGAGCAGTGCCTGGACAATGGGCCCCACCCTGCCCCGCTTTCTGGCTAATGGGCGGTTTTCGGGATGTTGGACACAAGGGCCGATCAAATCAGTGAGGTCAACAGAGAGTAACAGAGATCTCGCTAATGAAGATACCGTGGCCTGCTTTTGACCTTCAACTATCTTCCCATCCTCTACTCTCTTATTTTAGTTGGCTCGCTCAGTCTTCACACTCAAAATCACCTTTGTCATTATTTCCAAAATAAAAATTATATATACACTACTACTATATATATATATATATATATATATATATATATATATATATATACTATACAACTATATAGTTACGAAAAATACCCACGATAAAGTGATAATATAAATATATGTATATATAAATATACTACACTACTATCACTATATATATATAATACTACTATATATATACATACTATACACATATATATATATACACACACACAACAACACACATATTTTCTCTATGGTTAATGAATTGAGCTTTTAAATTACTTTAGGTAGACTTTGTTTATATCATCATGCCAACAACATTGATAGGAAAATGTACAGAGCTATAGGCAAAATGCACGGGTAATCATTGTGGGCGAACTCTCATCACACAGTGGAAACATGCACATTACCTCTAATGTCAGCTTGGACTAATCAGTATGTTTACAAGGCTTTTGCCCGGTTGACTCATGCCTGTCAAAAAACCACAATACATTACTCGTCGTTCGTTCAATTGTTCTGCAAGGAATAACCATATTCACGACCACACACAGATAATTGCGTTTGAAGCTGCGACTTTTGCCATTGCTTGAGGCTGCCCATTGTTGTTGAAATTGGAAAGTTTGAAAAACGGTTGAAACTGGTGTAATGAGAATTGGTTAAAACTGTATATTTCCAATGTTCACTCTGACAGATTGTCCTAGGGTTATTTCTCAGTCATTTCATCATATTTATTTTTACAACAAGAATAAACTTTTGCCAAGAGCTGGGGGCATACGTTTCATACAAGGGTAATGGATTATTAATTGAGTCTGACCAATTCCCCCTGATAGTGCGTGAGTAGATAAGAGTCTAAAAACAGAATGAGCAGTCTATATGTCATGGCGAGTGTGAGAGGAGAGCAGACGCTGGATAATTTTGGAACTTGGACAACGGAGACGAATTTACTGTTTCCAAACATCAAACTCAACGAAAGGGATCAAGCCGGAGTAGAAAACTAATCACTTTATACGGTAAATGTGTCAATACAATATCGTATAGACACAATATTGTACGGCAAATCCTTTCGTCAATACCGTAGGCATGTGTGAATATTATCTGTGGATTTCCACCTTTATGTAATCGTAACGCCATATCAAAAAGATGCGATAATGTTAAACAGAGTTTTTGAATTAATGACCCAATATTTATTGCATTTATATGTTTCCTAAAAACAATTGGACAATTAAATCACACTTAACTATTTTAATTTAAATGTCAGTGTCAATATAAAATCCTTTTTTGAGGAGGGATTTAGGGCGTTCTGTATTGTTGTTAAATTATGATAAGAAAAAAATCTGAATTATTATTGCATTGGAGTAAAATAATAAAAATAATAAAACAAATGATTTAGACATTTCTCAGAACCATTTCTAAAGAAAGTATCTAAATTTTTTTTCTAATGCTTTTATTAATATAATATGTATTAAATTTATTATAATTAATAAACTGCTTGCTTTGAAATGTTTATGTATATATATATATATATATATATATATATATATATATATATATATATATATACATAAACGTTGTGTGTGACATATATATATATAGTGTGACAAATGTATATACATATATAGTGTGATATAAGTGTGATACTACATTTTTATTGTGGGTTAGGCGTAATTTTGGTGTCTTGTGTACAAAACGCATGCACATAACTATCCTGTAGCTGCCCTGCCAGTGAAACTTTGGATAATTTTTTTGGGAATGAGGAAGTTTTCATGAATTTTGAATCCATTTGAGGAGTAATTACGTATTTGGTTCAGAGAATCATTTGGGCCCAATCAACGCTTTATGATTATGAACATGTGATCCTGAAAGGGGACGTAATCACGTTATTAAATGGCTAATCTTCCTTTTTAACTTAGCTGGAGAATTGACACAGTCGCGTTTGTTGTGAATAAATTAACAGCGCATTAAATTAATCAGTAAGAATTGAGTATCGATTGGACTAAACTTTTTGTTTTCCCGGAAATTGTTCAAAATTTCGATTCCTAGTTTTGATATTCACAGTATCGGTTGACCGGAGAAAATAAACCGCTGAGCAACACCAACGAAGCACATCTACTGGAAGTGTTGAGACGTGCCGAGCCGGAATACTGAAATGCGGTCAGTGTGCTTCACTTTTAAAAATACGAAATCTCTGCAAATGCAACATTTGTGACAAAAAACGTGACAGTATTTCCTTCACAAAACCGTTCGTTAGCAGGTTTAGCTAAACTTTGAGCCCTGCCCTCAAACTTTGAATTGAGAATCGTTAGAACCGGCAATTGAAACAAGGAATCAGACTCAGAATTGTTCAAACCACACCCCAACCCTAATTTTAATAGACAAAAGAGAAAATGCCTTTATTGCAGTTTTCTGTTTGTCTATTAAAATTAGGGTTGGGTATCGTTTGAAATTTAACGATTCTGATTCTGATTCCTTGTTTCGATTCCGGTTCCTAACGATTCTCGATTCCAAATCTTTTAAGAGGCAGGGTCAGAAAAAGTTTAGCTAACCTTGCTAACCAACGGTCTTTCTGAAGGAAATACTGTCACAAATACTCTTTTTGTCACAAATGTTGCATTTTGCAGAGATTTCATTATTTTTAGAAAAAGTGAAGCCACACTTTGGACCGTCGACTTAAGCTACTCATGTTCGGCTCGACACGGTTATGCCAACACTTCCGGTAGACGCTTCTTCGTTGGTGTTGCTCAGCGGTTTCTTCTTCCGGTCGAACCGACTGTGAATATCGAAACTAAGAATCGAAATTTTAACTTTTGAACGATTCCGGAAAAACAAAAAGTTAGTCCCAGGTCCAATCGATACTCTGATTCTCGATCACCCAACCCTGATTAAAATTAATGCGCTGTTGATTTATTTCACAACAGACGCGACAGCAAAATCTATACATCTCAATTCTCCAGCTGCAGTCATCTCTGAGGGAAGATAGTTAGCGCTCTTTGATAACGTGATGATTACGTCCCTTCAGATCACCTGTTCATCATCGTATAAAGCCCGCCCTGGCAATTTGATTGGCCCGATGATTTCTGAACCGATCATAATTACTCCTCAATGGATTCGAGTCCAGACCGAACTTCCCGTCCAAAAAATGTTGTGCGGCGGAGTTCGAGGCTGGCATCCAGGCTAGCAGATTGGTATATGTGCATGCATTTTCTTGTACAGTGACACCAAAATATACACCTGACCCACAATTAAAAATGTAGTATCACACTTATATCACACACTATATACTGTATATATATTTGTCACACTATATATATATATGTCACACACAATGTTTATGTATATATATATATATATATATATATATATATATATATATATATATATATACATAAACATTTCAAAGCAAGCAAATTGCATTCAGTATAATAAAATTAATACATATTATATTAATAAAACTTAAAATTTAGAAAAAAAAATAATTTAGATACTTTCTTTTAAAATAGTTCTGAGAAAATGTCTAAAATCATTTGTTTTATTTATTTTTTTAATTATTTTTACTGCAATGCAATAATAATTCAGATTTTTTCTTTTGTTTATCAGTAATTTAACAACAAGTACAGAACACCTAAATACCCTTCCTCAGAGGAGAAAAAATGGTTTGCTATTATTGACACTGACATTTAAATTAAATCATTAAGTGTGACTTAATTGTTCAAATTCTTTTAGGGGACATTATAAATGCGTAAACACTGTTCCTTCATTAATTCATAAACTCTGTTAAGACATTATCCACATCTTTTTGATATGACAGTTACATAACATAAAGCGAAGTCCAGCAGATAATCCTCACACACACTCAATGACACCTTTTACAGTTTTTGCTAACAAAGGATTTGCCATTACAATATTGTGTCTATACAATACCTATTGTATTGACACATTTACCAGTATAAAGTGATTCAGTTTTTCTGCTCCGTTTAAGATTGTTCCATTCTGAGTTTATAAGGTCTTTGGAAAGCACTGATTTTATCTCCGTTGTCCGAGGCCTATAATATTCCTATTTAGCTCCCACATTCTGCTCTCCTCACACTCACCATGACATATCAGACAGTCATTTCTGTTTTAGACTCTCTTATCTACTAGCACACTATCAGGGCAGAAGTAGGTCAGGACTCAATTTCCCCATAATCCCCATTATTTACCCTTGTATGAAACATATGCCCACTCTGCAACATATAAAAAGATACTTATTATATGCTTGTAAAATTGAGATAAATGTGATGAAATGACTGAATTGGCCTAGGACAATGTGTCAGAGTGAACATTGGATACAGTTTTAACCGTTTTATCTCATTACACCAGTTTTTCAACCGTTTTCAACTTTTACGTTGACAACAATGGCAGCCTAAAGCAATGGCAAAGTCACACTTCACACACGTCTGTGTGTGTGTGGTCAGTAAAGTAAATATGGTTATTCCCTTGCAGAAAAGCATAAAACAGAACAACATAAGTGTGTTGTGGGTTTTCTTGACAGCATCAACAACAGGACGAGGCCTATTTCTGCTCTCAGACATCTGATTTAGCTCCAAGCTGCACATTAGCGTTGGGTGTGCACCATTAAATGCTTCCAGTTTGCTGTTTATGATGGTTCAGCCACACAGTGGAGTTGCCCCGTCTGAATGTGTCTGGATTTATACGTGTCTATGCAATTTTGCCATTGCTTTTGCATTTTGCCCTGGTGTTTCTGTACATTTTCCTCTATCAATGTTGTTGGCATGATGATATAAACAAAGTCTACCTAAATTTCAGTTTGAAGCTTCATTCATTAACCATGCAAGAAAAAATATGTGTGTGTATATGTGTGTGTGTGTGTGTGTGTGTGTGTGTGTGTGTGTGTGTGTGTGTGTGTGTGTGTGTGTGTGTGTGTGTGTGTGTGTGTGTGTGTGTGTGTGTGTGTGTGTGTGTGTGTGTGTGTGTGTGTGTGTGTGTGTGTGTGTGTGTGTGTGTGTGTGTGTGTGTGTATATATATATATAATTTTTTATTTTTTGGAAATAATGACAGAGGGTGATTTTGAGTGAGAAGACTGAGCAAGAGCTGAGACTGAGAGTACATAGAGAGAGTAGAGGAGAAGAGATGGGAGATCGGTTGAAGGTCAGAAGCAGGCAGTCTTCCATTAGCAGAGTCTCTGTCTACTCTCTGTATGAGTACCTCACTGGCGATTTGGTGGCATATGTCTTGTGCCCCCGGCATCCCAGAAACGGCCCCATTCAGCCAGGGAAAGGCAGGGGGCAGGCTGGGGCCATGTTCCAGGGCACTGCTCCTGGGCAGCGTCATTTATCTAAAACCCTCCCTCACTGCCAAACACCTGAGCGGAGCCTGCCGGATTCTCCTCTGCCCTCTGTTTAAGTACCATTACTGTCTGAATATGTGTGTGTGAGTGCCCGTCGAGCTCTTTCCAAGCTGTCCTTGACTTTAATTGTTTGTTTTGTGTTCTATTTTTACGGAATATTGTGTATTTCCAGATTTGTTGGCAAATTTATTTTCAGTTCATTTTCCTCTGGAATGACAGGATAATGCAAAACCCAATCGGCTCGTCTTCAATTAAAAGCAAGTGATGCACATCACTGAGAGCTACAATTCCACTCTTCTTGCAGATGTTTTATTCAGCTTTTTTATCAAATGGACATTTGTCCCATAAATATACAATTACATTTACCCCTTTGGAAGGACAATCTTAAATCTCGAAGTTTGTACTTTTTTATGATAATCTTAGTCTTTAACTTTAATTGATGAAAATGCTTCTTAAGAGGAGTACCGTGTATACAATACATGTCATCTATCGGACTGTTGGTTATTGAAGGGACGTGCTCTTTCAAGTCATCTCGGAGAGATCTTCAATAGATTGCTAAGTAGTTCTATCTAATTCAATGCTTTCGGTCCACCTGACCCCTTGGAGAATCCTTACAGAGAGCTCGAGACTTCATGACAGGACACTAGGGATACTAAGATGTTACTCTAGAGGCGCAGGTATATCTTTGTTTACCGGTATTTTTGCTGAGGCTGTTAGCTCCAGCTAGGCTGTTTCTTGGTACTGTTTGGCCTGTAGGGCTGTCACTTTTTATTAAGGCCTTAATGGGCATGTTTTGTTGACATGTTTGTTCAGCTGCACAGCTTTCACAGTAGTACTGTAGTAAGTCTTTGTTGGCGGTGTGATACATCTTTTTACTTTGTTATCCACTCTTAGATCCAAAAGAAGCAGAAACAAACTAACAGAAGTAAACAAAGTTTTCACAAAACAAAAGCGGCCAAACCTCGCCAAGTGACTCATGTTACACCATCGTGCAATTCCATTTGACTTTCTTTTTTTCTGTGGAAATTAAGGTATTTTGAAACATGTTTATCATTAACTCAAAAACAATATGATTGACTTGACATTTGACAATATGGATTTGACTTCTTTTGTTTTCCACAGAAGGAAAGAGGTCATTCAGGTTTGGAACGACATAATACAATTTTTAATTAACTATCCCTTTAAGAGCATTGCATGAATCAATAGAGACCTAACATTCTCACTATAAAGATATTTGAAAGAAAGTATTTTAACTCATTTTCACAGTTTAGTTTCCTTGGATCTGAAAATGGAATATGTGGGAAATCAATATCCATAATCCCTTACTTTTGTTCCTTGGTCCTCTCTTGACTGTGTAGTGTTCTGGGCAGCATAGGCTCGATTGGCATGCACAGATGAATCTGTTTGTTTCTGAAGGATGTCTGGATGTTGAGGAGTTTGGATACCAGAGTCTCAAAGTGGCCTCTCTGGAGGAATAATTCGAGACCAGTAACCCTCAATTCTCAATTTATAGTGATGCACTTTGGGAAACAGCTAAGTCCCTCTCTTCCTCTCATAACCTTTCTTTCTGTCAGAAGAAATCTGTGCTTCTTACAGCCCCTACTCACATAACAGTTTTCATATTGGCAGCTTTCGGAACACCTGAATCAGCCGTGCTTATAGAAGTGCACGCGAGTGGATAGAGGTTAAGTAGAGCTGGGATGTTTTGGGAAGACTTGCAGAGTACAGCAGAGTCATTACTGGGACCAGACAACTGAAAAGCTAACTTTAGTGTGTAAATATAGATATATCTGACAACCACTTTGTTTGCTTTGAGGACTTTTTCAAATGGCTTTTAAAGTATTCCTTATGAGGACTGATGCACACTCTATAGAGATACCGTTCAACAGTTTTGGGTCAGAAATAAAAGTTATTTTATTTAGTAAGGTAAATAATACCTTACTAAATTACAACTGACCAAACTTTACTAAATTAGTACAAAGCTTTCTAAATCACCTCTACATATTGCTACGGCACATTCACTAGTACTAGGGACGAAATATAAATTATAGCGCATTTATATAGTGCTTTCATAGACCCAATGGCCACCAAAAGCGCTTTACAATTTGCCTCACATTCACCCATTCGACACTTGGTCAGGTGGGAACCGGGATTTAACGCGCCAACCTAAAGGTACTTTTTTTTACCCTGAGATTAATTGCTGTAATTAAAGCACTTTCTTTTTCCCAGGAAGTATTTGGAAATTATGGTTATTCCCTTTTCTCATCAAGGGTAGACTGGTAATTCTCACAGAGCGGTCTCCCCCAGACTGCATTAGCGCAAAATGCAGCAGCAAGGCTTTTAACAGGAGTGAGAAAGAAGGACCATTTTACCCCTGTACTGGCATACATTGGCTTCCTGTTAAATGCAGGATTGATTTTAAAATTCTCCTGTTTGTTTACAAGGCACTATCAAGTCTTTGACCCCAGTACATTAGTGATCTTTTTATTCCCTACTCTCCCAGAGTTCTCTGGTTTTCAGATCAACAGCTTTTAATTGTCCTCACTTTAAATTGGAAGGAGATTGTGATTTTTTTTTTCATAGTATACCCAAACTCTGGAACAACATCCCATTTCATGAGGTGAGCTCCATCAATTGGCACGTTTAAGTCTTATTTAAAAACCTATTTATTTTCTTTAGAATATTTGAATTAGTTGTTTTTGCTAGTTGCATGTGAAATGTTCGGTTTTGATGTTATCATTGTTGCAAAGCACTTTGGGACATCATCTGTTGTTTGAAAATGTGCTAAATAGTTAGATAGTAAATCTAAAGTAGTGACTCGTTTGCTAAATTTCTAATTAAACTATACACTAAAAAAATGGTTCTTTAAAGGTTCTTTATATGCAGTAACAGTTTAGTATAGTCCCAAAGAACCCGTTATATGCTGAAATGGTTCTTTGTGTTAGAGTTTAGGGTTCTTTATTCCCGCCTTTTTGTTTTTCAAATCTGTAACTGTCAAAGCCTCCTCATTACTGATTTTCTGGAGCTCAGCAATATAACTACAGTTCCTACGACTGTCAACATACTCTCAACAGGTAAATGATTTCATTCTTAAAATGTCTACACATTATAACTTTAAAAATTGTATCAATCAACTCCTAACAATCATGTATCTTTTCTCTAACATGCAAATGTGAAAAGTTAACATAGTACATCTTCTCTTCTCCACAAAGTAAGTAACAGAGATATGTAATTTGTGATCCATATTGTTTGATTTTTTGACCTTATGCCTAAACACACCAGCTACAAAAAAAACAAACAAACAAAAAAAAACATTATATAGCTATGTCATGCTTGTATATCACTTTTTCCTTTTAACATGGTAAAGGGCTCATTCTGTCCATTTTTGCTAATTTTGGCCTTCATGAACATAATTGTTTTTACATAATCAAATGAAAGAGACACAATTTAACTCTAAACTCAATTGTTTATTTCAGATGTTGTTCACGTACCATAACCTCATCATCTGCAGACAGAAACTGCCACTCAGAATACACACATAATGAAGGACCTAAAAGACATTAGAGATTGTGAAAATACCACTAGAACTTGATTTAGGTTCTTCATTACACCTAAATCATATTTAACATAAATTGTTATTTATTAATACAACTGTTGTTTGAGCACTGTCATCTTTGCTAGATTCTGCCTGTCAATAAAAAATAAAAGTAGCTACCTAATTGACACAACATGCTGTATTTTTTTATGTAAAACCCAGATAGAGGCAACAATATTAATAAATATTTTATAAAAACTAATATTAATTATAGTAATATTAACAATATGAAGATACTAATTTAATATTATAATATTGTTGAAAAGGTTATTTATAACACATTTATAAGTCCCTATATTACACTTTCAAAACATGGAATCTTTATGGAACCTTATAAAAAGGGTTCTTCAGCTATTGTTACAAGCCGAATAACCCTACTTTGGTACTATTTAGAACCATTTTTCTTGAGAGTGTAGAAAACCGTTCTTATAAATTCTAATAATATCTTTACAGCATTGCTGTTTTTTCTGGGGTCTTTTTTTGTCACATAAATGCAACATAAGTGGGCATAAGACTTCCCAAACATTTGAATGGTAGAGTACATTTAAAACTTTCTTTCACAGCCTTCAAGTTTCTTGAGACAAGAAAACTTTGAGTTTCATTAAAATCTATTTTATAAGCATTGTATTATGTGTAATAATTATAGTCTATATAATGCATAAAAAATTGATTTTCAATAAGTTTACTGTAAAGAGGTTTGTTGGTAAGGAAAGAATGAGGAAAAGTGGCAACCACTCTCATCAACCACTGATGACTGCCATATAAACAAAACACAACGTAAAATGTCCAACACTATCTCACAACCAATTCGATACAAATTCGACGAATGATTAAAAAGTGTCTAATTTGTATTAATTCGTACGACCTCACTCTGATACAAATTCGATTTTAATTTGTCAAAACCCACATGATGGGTAGGTTTAGGGGCGGGGTAAGGGGTTAGTCATTCGTACGAATTCATACGAATTGGCCAATCGTTAAATATGTACGATTTCGCAAAATCATACTAATTCGTACGAAGTGAGGTCGTATGAATTGTTATGAATTAGCCACTTTTTAATAATTTGTTCGAATTCGTACGACTTGGTTCGTGAGTATCGGGTTCAAATGTCCCAGGCCCTCTCTGATCCTTCACTGTTGTCGCTTCTTCTTTTATGGACCGGAAGCTCCTTCGTGAGAACTCGAAGCCAATATGGCACTTAACACTCGGCACCACCCGCCTCGCTATGTTCCCACGGCTCTCAGCCTCATCCAGTTTGCCCCAATGACTAATTATGCTTATTTAAAATAATTATTCACAGAGCAATGACTTTGTGTGATCTATAGCCCAGCCCCAAATGGATCTGGACTTGCAGCCTTTGCTTACAGTATGTGTCCATGAAGTCCACAAGATACAGTAGTAGGACAGGGTTCCTCAAATCACTGCCCTGCAGAGTTTAGCTCCAACCCAAATCAAATACACCTTTACCAGCTAATCAAGGTCTTCAAGGTCTACTGTAGGTGAGTTCGATCACAGTTTAGGATGTCCCTTCTGTTGTTTTATCATTTAGAAGGGCCGGTGTCCAGGAGATGTGCAATCAACACTTTTACATTCTTCACAGTGACTACTACCTAACAGTCTGTGCGACGTTACTTCATCACAGTCTAGACTTGAATGATAAACGCAAGGGCTGACGGTGTCATTTGGGACAGGGCATATCCAATTTTCACAATAGATGCTATGTGATTAAACACTGCTTTTTGCTGATTGCTCCATTTGAATGTTTTAACTATGATAATTTAACAACAATGTTTCATTGTTTTTCTAACCCACATCTTTTTAAAATCACTTTATGGCTGCTTTCCATTTGAATTGTCTTTTGGACAGCTCATTTTCCTGTTCTATGCCCTTTTAGTATGCATGAAAGAGGAAGAGATGATCCCAGTGAGGTTGTGAATTTGAGGCTGACCTTTTTGCCTGCCTATGTGCCTGCGTTTGTCTCTGGCCTTTTCTGAAACCTTCATCTGGCTTGTTCTGCTTTGCACTGTAGTATTTCCTGTGTTCAGGTAAAAGTCAGTGTTTGGTTTTGATGTACAAATCTTAGTCTTCTGGAGGCTCACAAGTGACTGTCATTTTCTCCAGCATACAAATAAAAGGCTGTCTATCACGAGTAATTCTACTACGACCATAACTCAAGTCTTTTATTGCATTTAAAAATTCATAAGTTGCATTCCCAACTTTATCGCTTATTGTTGTTACCCCAGGCAAAACAAAATATGCACCACTGATCTCAGACACTTTAACACTCCTTTGAACTGAGCTTGAAATATGACTTATGGACAATACTGATGTCTTCGAGCACCATCTATGAAGGAGACGGTTGGAAAATACTGCAAGAAATGTCTGAATTATGAATTCTTGTTTTGACTTGTTTCAGATGATCACTTCAAACTCAGCCTAAAGAACATGCTCGAACTTGAGCCAAGGTTGAATGTACCACAGCAACATAAAACAGAGGAGTGTTCCCTGAGCTTGTGAGTAACTGTGGTATCACTCTCCTTTGTTTTTATTGAGTTTGCTTTTGTCAGGCCCTTCTAGAGTTTCACCGAAGAGAATCAGCACAATCAAAAATGGATTCCCTTTATACTTTCAGCTGCTCCTCGACCAGACTCTAGGCCTGTCTGTCAGACAAAGAAAGAAAGAAGAAAGAATGAAAGAAAAAGAAAGAAAGAAAAGAAAGAAAGAAAGAAAGAAAGAAAGAAAGAAAGAAAGAAAGAAAGAAAGAAAGAAAGAAAGAAAGAAAGAAAGAAAGAAAGAAAGAAAGAAAGAAAGAAAGAAGAAAGAAAGAAAAAGAAAAGAAAGAAAGAAAGAAAGAAAGAAAGAAAGAAAGAAAAAGAGAAAGAAAGAAAGAAAGAAAGGTTTAAGGCCTGGCTGAACAGATGGAAGTTACGATCTGTCTGGCTGTGTTCCCAGAGGTTTGATGTCTGTCAGGACTCTCTCTCTCTCTCTCTCTCTCTCTCGTGTCTGGCTCAGTGGGCACAGAGTTGCCCCTGTTTAGAGGGACATTACCAGTGTGTGATGAGTTGGGAAGTTGGAACTTAACTCTGCAGGTGGGCCTGTGGAAATGTTCTAT
This sequence comes from Hybognathus amarus, assembly GCA_030378365.1. Taxonomy (NCBI): domain Eukaryota; kingdom Metazoa; phylum Chordata; class Actinopteri; order Cypriniformes; family Leuciscidae; genus Hybognathus; species Hybognathus amarus. The sequence goes on from JAQIUQ010004826.1 coordinate 18,199, forward strand.
GCTGTGGTGTTTCTGCCCTGTCCGCCAATGACCCTTAATATGTGGATCTAAGCTGAAGTGAAAAACAATCAAATTTCAAAGTGCAGGGAGAAAAGTGAGACTAAGAGAAAAAGATAGTATCAAGATTCCCAAAGAAATGTAAGAATTTGTCTGTGTTGTTTTGTGTTCTCCTCTGGGACTGTAGCAGACTCGATCACACACCCCTTGTGGCTTGCAGAGTCATTACACTCTCCTCCCCTCCCCTCACATTGTAGAAGATCTGCCTGCCTAGAACACATTATGTTTTGGACACTGTGCCAAAACACTGCTTCTGGTGTCTTGTCTAGCTATGAATCATGCAACTATCAGTGTTTAAAGAAGGCACAGGCCAAAGAGATGCAGGCTGTGAGGGCATCTGTACTGACTGGCACGCACTCTTTGAGATGGACAACCACAGCAGAACCATGAAAATATATCACTTTGATGGGAAATTAAGGCAAATCATCTGGTTGAGTGATGTGTTAAATATATGAGGTTCGGTAAGGCATAAAAGGGAATTGGTACTGAAAATCATGCATCAGAGCATGTCCTGATATTGTAGAGTTATTTTCCTGGGTAAAACAATATATTTTGTTGTTCCTGTAAAAACATAGAAGGACTAAAAACATTTAGTCCTAATATGACTTACCCTTAAACCTAACACGGCCCATAACTTATCCCTGAAATCAGGAGGAAGGTGATAGGTGAATAGCACTGATGCAGAAGCATAACCCTAGTTGTAAGCCTAAACACGTGTCCCTCCTGATTTGACTTGTTGGTTGAGATGTTGTTCCAGGATCAACAAAAATTATGTTTTGGGAACATGTTGCAAAAAAAGTGAGAAGACCATTGCCTTAAATATCTTACAGTAAATAACCTCAGAGCAGTAGTTTGAAAAAAAAACAAAAAAAAAAAACGACAATTTCACATAACTTATTTTGTTCAATTTTGCATGAAGGTTATTTACAGTAATAATTGTAATGCAACAGGTTTCACTCATTTTTACAGTGTAGGTTCTTGTCTAGGCTGTAGTCATCATTGATTACCATGAAATTAGCAGAAAGCTTTACATTTGCTTTGATAATGTTAGTAATCTTTCTCTCTTATTGACATATAATATCTAACCTCAGTACAACCTTTTCTCTTAGCTACCAAATTAACCAAGCTGACATTTTTTTGAGGCAGACCTTAGTCTTAAAACACAAATAACAAAACAACTAAAAACAATACCCCCCCCCCCCTTAAAAATTGATAATTTCCAGTATTTTGGTGTTTGTATTTCACAGTAAAAAATATGATATGATATTATGAATCCATAATAAGAATGATTGTGTTATGTGGCTATTAATTTATTTTTATAATCAAAATTAAGTTTGAAGATGTTGAAGAACAGTGCTTAGAGCTGCAGTCGGGGAGTCTGGCAGATTGAGTGGACTTGAGTGGCTCCATTTTGCGTTTTGAATCTCCGAGGCGTTTTAGTGAAGATGGGACAAAATGGAGGGCTTTAGAAACGATGACGCAGAGGCTCATTTTCGGCTTGATGATTGGGTGTCATCAGTCATGACGTGTCCTTCCCTGATTCGTCAGCCACCCATCACATGACCCGCTTCCTGTATTAGAATCAATTCTAATACGCAGATAAAACACTGGTGTGGGACGGAGATCGTATTTGTTTGAATTCTCCGTTTTTAAACGAAAATGCAGTAGTGTGGATGGGGCCTTAGTCAAAATTTGGAATATTTACAACTCTCATGCCCATCCCCCACCATCAACAAATACCCTCCCAACGAATTCGTATTTGTCAGTGCGTGTGCACCAGATTTTCCATACCAACACATTTGGGCAAACATACTTAGGTTACTAACACACTAATAAATAAAGTAACTGGTTGATAACGCACAATTACCTGTCGAGAAGAAATGCTGCAAGCTCTGCATATAGCTTGAACCCAATTAAATCACGTAAATCTCTCCACCTTTCAAATGCTGACCCGATGTTGATCCTGTTTTTTTTTTTTACGGGCATGGTCGCTTTCTTTCTTTACTTCTTTCTTTTCAGCAGGTGTTCTCTATTTCTATGTTGTTTTTGACCTCCTAGCTCTTGAGATTAAGTGAGGAATTGGAATCTTTTCCGTAATCACATATATTTGATCAAATAAATTATTCCTTGACAAAAACAAATTATATATTCAAGTCTGCTGGAAAATCCTTACCTCTGTATTAATAGAACTTACTACGGTATATGCCAGTATTTGTCAGGAGAATGGAAGTCCTTTCTATACAGGTCAGGATGTATTCTTGAATTGAAGTCAGATTGAACAGATGGATCTTTCTAAGACAATTTAATTTTACGCAGAAAGATTGAATCCGAATCTGTTCTGCTTGAAGGCAGGATACTTTATCAGCAGCAAATACAACATGCACACACATCCTCATGTGTTCATATGCATAATGATAAAACAAAGTAAAGCTTTCTGATGGAAAAAAAATTGATATAACTCTTTTACATAGAATAATAAATATTTAGAATAGAAGATGCACCCATTCACCGTTTGAATGGTATATTTATGTTCATTCCATAACATGAATGAAAGTAGCTATTCTGTTTGTCCAAAAATTGAGCATACCTGCATTCGGTTTGAGTGGCATTGTATTGTTCTGACGCAGCTCAGGTACTTTTGTTCCATGCGAACCATGTGGAGTTCAGCCCATTAAAAGCATGGCAAGAAAGAAAAAGAAAGAAAAAAAAATCACACAGATGTTTCAAGTTGGCCAGCAGCCCACGTCTGTGTCTGTGGAACTGTATTTGACAGTTTTTGATTCATCCAGTTCACCCTATAGGTCGGGGTGAACAGATATCTGTGTATGTCTGTGTAGGGAAATGTTAGCGGTATGCAGTGGGATCTGTTTGGAGCAGAGCGAAGTGCTTCCTGATGTGGGCTGCCCTGTCAGAGGTTAAAAGCTAGCAACAGTTTGCACTTGGACTTTGAATGTGGATTTCGTTCTCTATTTTTATTTTTCTGCCCCTCGATCTTCAGTCTCTTTTTCTTCTTCTTCTTTTATCGCTCTCTCTAAAATGTCTAATCCATCTGGGTCTAATGTGTGGCCAAAGCATCAGTATTCATCTTGCTCTCTCTTCTCTTTCCACCTCTTCCCCTTGTGTTTGTTTTCATACTATGGGGGTATGATAGCCATTTAATAATTCATTTTAAGAGTGTATACCCTTGCAATGAGAAATTCTGATTCATCCTTAGAGTTGAAGGCTGCCCGCTTCTTGCATCATTTAGGCTTGAGAATAAGCCGTGGCTCGCTAGCGCTCTTTGGAGTTTAGCAGTCTCCATTTTGTTTGCTGGAAAGTTTGCTGTGGACAAGCGGCTAGCAGAGTCAGGGGTTTTCCTTCCTTTCTCTGACGACATGGCATTTTAAAACAGACGAGACCACAACGGCCCCTTTGATCTGTTCTAACTCAGAAGGAAAGAGAGGGAGAGATGGAGCGAAAGAGAAAGAGAGAGCACTGACCAATACCAGCCATCTCCCGACTGTGGTCTTAAAGATTAAAGGGGAATATTCTGCTGAAGGCATGTGCATGTGTGTGTGTGTGTGTGTGTGTGTGTGTGTGTGTTCTGTGTTGTGTCTGAGGTTGACTTGTGGACTATGGCTAAATGTGTCTGTGTAATTGAACAGTTTTCCTGGTTGTGCTGTGCTGTGGTCACAGTAGCTCTTTTGAAGTGTTGGCTAGCTGATTTCCTCCTTGTTTCATTCCCTAATCCTAAACCTTAAACATCACACATAACCAGCTTCACTCAGCAAACACTCATGAATTGCCGCTATCCATCATCTTTACATATTACCCCTGCTCAGATTTCTAACAAGCGAACCAATTAGCAAACACACCCGCACATTTTTAATACGTTCTATTGGTACTTTAGTAACAGAAGGTATTGACTGTGAATCAGGAAAAAAATAAAAACATATAAAAGACAAAACATGAAATGAAAGTTTACAGAAGAAAGTAACACAGTCTCGTGCCAATTCGATGCATATAACTGACGTCTTGGACGTCTTTTGACCATTTGTCAATATGTGCCTTTTTAGGCCCCCTTAAACGTCGGTGGATGGCGATCCCGGGCCGTCATACAACTGACGCTTTACCTTTAACGTCAGATAGTTGACGGGTTGGGTTTAGGGTTAGGTTTAGGTCTGGGGTAAGGTTCAGGATCCGATAGCGTCAATTACCGGCGTTTGAGGGGCCCTAAGAAGGCATATATTGACGGATGGTCAAAAGACGTCCCAAGACGTCAGTTATATGATGAATTCGGGATGACACTGCGCTGAAGAAAGAGGTTCACTGCGGTTCAGGCCTTTTTAGTTTGGTGCTCACGGGGAAACACGGACACTAAGGCCACGTTTACACAAAGCCGGGGTATTCAGCTTAGACGAAGCTGCCAGTTTAATGCCTCTCGATTTTCAGAGATAACATGGGTTCACCAAACCACATATAGATGCGCCGTGAGGAACGCCATGATTGTGACTATTGCCAAACCTGAGGCGGCAGGTGTGGGGCCAAGGATAAAGCCATGCAAGCCAATCCGAATCCTCCGAATGGACAGAGCAGAGAACCTGAAGCGTCGTACTCTCCCAGTTCACACGGACAACAAATGTCCGGCATTTGCGGAAGTCTCCACTTTTGCCCGGGGAGCTTCAGAAATAATAGTTTTCAGTGATAAAAATGGCGTTTTTAAATGTGTAATGGAGAGAGGAAGAGCTTAAGAGAAATATCTGCGTTTTCCCATCGATGTAAACGCGGCCTAGGAAAAGGAAAACTTGACAGTCATTACTGCTACTAAAACAAATAATTAAAACACTTCTGTGCTCCTGTCCTGCTCCTTGGTATTAGCTAGACCTTGGGTCCTTTCCCTTAAAGTTTACAGACACAATGGTAGTAAATGGGGCCTATTTGGGGCCAATTTTTTGGAATTATTTAAAAGCAGAAATCAGAAGGGTTTTTTAATTTAAGTTTAATTTCAATTATTTTTTATTTATTTTTTACAAAAATACATTCTTCTGTTAAAACTTGTTTGTTTGAGCTGTAAAGTTCTCCTAAATTTTTATGCTTGTTTTATGTTTTTACGTGTTTTAGGTATCGCATTATGGAAAAAAAAAACTGAATGAAAACATAGTTACTTTTAACACCTAAATGGTGTCAGTACAACACATTATCATCCTAGGGCGTCATATACTGACGCTTTTGAAAATTGTGTATACATCCAATGCACACTCTTTAGCGTCAAAATAACACGCTTCGGTTATGGTTAGGTTCAGAGGCGGGCAGAGTACACAGCTTTATTACTTGAGTATAAGTACAGATACCTCTTGCTAAATTTTACTCAAGTACAAGTAAAAGTATGCTACAGTCAGATGTCTACTTGAGTAAAAGTACTGAAGTACTTGTTTTTAAAAGTACTTAAGTATCAAGAGTACAAGAGTACATTTTCTAAATATTGCATTACCTCTGCCACAGTGCTTACATTTATGTACAGAAACGTCCTACATGGAGTTATGAAAAATGTTAATGTCAATACCTTGGAGAATGTAAAAGGAACATTTAAGAAAATTTCAGAAAATTCAGAAAATTGAAATGGCGAGGTGGGGCCACGGGTTGGCACATTCCCGGGATGGACCTGCTGCGTCTTTATTCATTGTTTAGTCCATGTTTTCGTCACTCATCTAAATCTGACCATGGAGTTGACTTTGGCAGAAAGCTGAAGGTGATTGCTGATAGGCTGTCCCAGTCAGTGGCACTTGCTCAATGAGTAAATCACGCTCAATGAGTAAATCACGTTTGGGAGGGAAACAACAAATTGAGGGTTTCCGAGATTTTTTTTATTGCCATTTTTTACTCATGGTTATGGCTATGGGTTTACTTGAGTAAAGTCATTAGTACTCCCCAAAAATGATACTCGAGTAAAGTATAGATCCCTCAAAATTGTACTTAAGTAGTGTACTCAAGTAAATGTTCTCCCGATACTGTCCGGCTCTGATTAGGTTTAGGTCTGGGGTAGTGCTAGAGTTAGACCACTAGGAGGCGCCTTCTGGCCCATACATGTCTCATATTGACACAAAAGGGTGCCATGTGCATTGGATGTATACGCATTGTCAAAAAAGTGTCATTATATGACGCCTTGGGGATGAGAATGGACTGCTCATTGTTTACGTCTTGTGGAATTGAAACAGTTAATATTTTAGTGTTTACAGAATATTTTTGTTTACATTCACTTCAATTCTATGTGCCTCTCTGTAACAAAGACTTTTTTTTCTGAAGAATTAATTTTCGTGGTAATTGACAGTATGTCTTGAGGGGCTGTCGATGGAGCTTTAATTTAAATTGAACCTGGATTATTCCCTTTATGTAATATAATGATTCTGTTTACAGTGTTGGGAAGTACAGAATATGTATTGCTTATTTATAAATGTGCATCTGTGTTTTAGAATCTGGGTGTGTTTTAATGGCAGGCCTGAATGTTGTGTAATATTTAAAACCGTTTTCTGTATTGTCCACCTCTTTTAGTTTTGGTGTGATCAGTTCATGTTTCTTGGGTGGCTTCTGTCAGAGAGAGTAGATGTAGCCTCGGAATAAACCATGAATACATGGTTGGGTACAGAAAATCCACAGTGGCACAACGCCAGAAGAGGACATGGCCTTGTGTGGGTCTCGTGACAAACAGCACATGCCTCAGAGTGGAAACAGCAGCTCACACACAAACATACACTGCTGAATGAGTGTGTTACCCAAACAGCCCAGAAAATAGTGGCTCCCTGCTTCCATTGAAGGGAAAATTGCTTACTCACCCTCCCACATGCATCATTTCCTGCTTATTTATGGAAAGTAATGGTAGAAGTGGGCCTCTGCTCTGCTGGCTAAACTGTGATCAGTGCTTGTTTTGCCTCTGATACTTGAAATACTGAATTGGAATGTGGAGATGTGCACAAATTAGAAAAGTATGGATGTGTACAGAAGGACTACAAATGGATGAATTGTTTGATTTACGAGTTCACACTTACAAATTAGTCAGATAGAATAAATGCATATTTGTGTGTGTGTCTGAGGAGAGGGTCCGGCTCCTAGTGCTCGCCCGCAACCCAGAGTACCCCCAAGCAATCATGATGATAAGTATGTTCTTTAATTATTAGTTGTTAATAGGGGTGCGACGGATCGTAATCTGATCTGTGATATGTCACGGGCCAGGGCCCATGGTCTGACACGCATGATATTTGCGGATTAAAGGCCATTGCACACTGAGTCCGAAATTCGCATCCGAAATTTTCGCACGTAAAAAAAAAAATTCGACCTCACGTTATGTCAATCATGCTTGCACACCGCCTCCGAAAACTTTCGTCCGTCATGAGAGAAATTCGGGTTAAGTTCGAATTCTTTGTGATTTCGCATCCACAGCCAGCATTTTGAGAGGTTTTTTTGACAATTCAGGACTGGGGGGAGCTCGTTCCGCACATCATTCCACATGTGCAGTCCTTACAGTTTCGAGTTTTCAAATTCGATCAAAATGTTTATATGTTCTCTCGATAGAGGGTTTTCACGACGCGTCATCAATCCGAAAGTCGGCCATTTTGGAGACACAAGAACGTAAACAATGCCATTGAACTGAACGAACTCGAAATTTGGCTGATTATTTCTGCTGAAAAATGGTCGAGTTTTGGTCTGTACTAATCGGTCGCATCGGGAAAATACACTTTCGAGTTCTATAGACTGCCAAAAGTTAAAGAGAAGAGTGCAAAAAACTGATGAAAGAAGGCGTTTGTGGTTGAGCATCAGCTCATCATCAGCCACATCATTTGTAAATGAAGCTTTATGGCTAAAATTGTTAATGTATTAACTATGACTACATTCACACTATCAGTCCAAATCCGATTATCTTTGTATCCGATTGGAATCTGATCTAAAATGATGTCCACACTGTTTATCGCAACTGTTCAGATCCGATTTGTGAGTCCATGCTGCTCTCGTGCAATACGGGCACTGACATTGACACTGATGGAGGGGTTTGCATTTGCAATAGAGATGTTTTCTTTTTTATTTTTTACAACATGGATATGTGTAGCCACCGCGCGCTGGACAATATTGCGTATTGAGCTGCAGAACTGTAGGAGGCTGGTATGTAACATTACAGCTTTTTTGCAGGCTCTTATCTGCGCCGGTTTCAATATATGTTTCAGAAATAATATTTTTCTGCTTGTCCGGCACTTTGCAACAACACAGCTTTGTTTCGGCTGCGACTTGCAGCATGTCTTTTTTCTGTGTTTTTTTAGTGTAACAGTGTGTTCAGTACTACATAAAACACGTGCAGTCCATGCTGTTGTTTACATCCGAGTGCCTCCATAATGGCCGCTCGTCTGGGTTACCGCCCAGAATGTGTGTGTGTGTGTGTGTGTCCATATACCTTAGACATACTGAGTCTGAGATTGATTATAACGGAAATTGGTGGTCTTGTTTTTAATATGTGGCTCCAGAATCGCAAGCAAAGCATCAAACTTTTCCACTGACATTCTGAAGTAAATTTTTAGTCACTCGGGATAAATTCGCAACTCCTTGATAAGGAGGTGCTTTCTGCTCGGCGCAATTTCAGAATTGGATGGACCCAATATTTTCTATTTCTTCTCTATTTAAATAAGAGAGAGGGCAACAAAATCATCCTCACTGCTTGACGAATCCATTTTTTGTATTTTTGCGTTTTTTCCCCGCAAAGGTTTAATAAATACGCATCGGACTCAGTGCAAGCTTTCTGTGCGTGACAAATTTTTAGGCTGACGAGCACAAAAAAACGCATACGAAAATTTCATACTAAGTGTGCAATGGCCTTAACTGCTAAGTTTAACCATCATATAGTAAAAGTTTACCATTTAGACGTGTTTTGTCACGCCAATTTAGCGCACTGTTTTCTTTGCGCACAGCTGCACAAACCAGAAGAAGAGAAAGAGAGAGCGGGAGCGGTTCCGTGCTGTCGGCTGAAACTGGCACTCGTCGGCTTTGTTTCAGCCCGAATCGATGTTGGATCGCCGTCTGGGAAAGAGAGAACTCTGATTGGCTGTTCAGCTTAGTGAAAGAGTCAGTGCACGAGAAAGCAAAACAGCTCACAAAGAAGTCAAAACAGTAAAGATAGTAAGGCTGCTCTTATGTTACGTCGATCTTACCTGAGAGTTCCTTGGCGAATATTGCAATATTAACATAAGCGGAGTGGAATAAAGAAAGTGTTTAGCTTTATGTGTATCTGCAGCTGGCAGTGTCGGTTTTCCTTTCTGAATGACAAATATAGACCAATATATCTGCAGAAATAGACAGTTGGCTCATTACATGCAGGCGCAGAACGCACATTCTAGCTGACAGTCGGTTGTAGTTCTCTCTGGTGTGTTCAAGTGCAGCTTTTTACCTCGAGGAGAGCGGACGAGAGGCGACAACACAGTCGGCTTTCATCAGAGGCAGTTGTAGAAAGTGGCAGCAGCCTAATATTCTTGCTGTTGTGATTAATTTTAATAAAATAAAAATAAAAATACAGAGAAAATACAAACAGATTTTGTTCTACGAGTAGAGCAGTCAGGAGGAAAGTGATGACGACAGATTATAGGATAAGTGTGCCACGTAAAGTGTGAGTACCAAACAGCATCTCTAGGTGCTCCCTTGAGAAAGAAAAGAACAGGAAAGTAGTTATGTTCACCCCTGGTTTTAATTTTCATCATGATATGTTGGGGTATAATTTAAAAAGCCACAATAACTTTAGCTACATTACATAATTATATAAATAATTTTGAGCTCCCAAACTGGCCTCCACCCTAACCACCGTATGTTCAGACTGATTTGGATGCATTCTTTCTTAAAGCATCCACCTCAGTTTGTGTCTAGAACCACAAGGCAAATGTGACTGCTTGGGCCCATCCATACGATCGACCCCCTATTTTTTAAATGAAAACACTAAAAGTAAAACATTTACTTTAATATACTTTAAAATGTCATTTATTCATGTGATGGAAAAGCTTAATTCACAAAAACAGAAATAATAAATATTAACAATTTGTAATGATGTAAAAGTCTTTACTTTCAATTTCGATCCATATAATGCTTCCTTGCTGAATGAAAGTATTCTCCCTCTCTCTCAAAAATATAAAAGTACTGACGCCAGCCTTGTGAATGGTAAGTGTGTACGCAACTTTATTTTAAAACTAAAACACAATTGTGTGTGTGTAACTGCGAAATTTGTGATTTAGATTGTCAAGAAAGGACAGGGGAACTACAAACAGTACACTACTTAGAAGAAAAAGGTTCTATAGAACCTTAAAAGGTTCTAAAAGCGCACAAGTATTTGGAACCCCTAAAATGCAATGCATGAATGATCACAAAATTCAAGATATGGTGGTTAAAAAATGTAATTAATCAATATCACAACATGAAGAGTGCCGTTTCAGTTTTTATCCTTCAAAAAATCAGCATGATTAAAATGTGATATTAAGTTCCTACAACAGTTTAATAAACAATAATTTAATAACAACTACAAAATGTTGCAGAGATAATGTAATATATGAATGAATAATAGCCTTTAAAGAACCTTTGTGCCAAAAGTGTTCTTTCTTGTCATTATTGAACCTTTTTAGCATAAAATGTCCTTTGGAGTTGAGTAAAGAACCCTATGCTACATATACTAGAACCCTTTTTTCTAAGAGTGTAATAAAAAGGAGCAATAATTAAAGTTTTTCATATGATGACATAGGCTTCTATCATTTTTGGGTGAACTAACCTTTAAGTCAGGAAAGCAGGCCTGCAGTCAGAGTGATTTTGAATGTGGGGTAAACACACAATCTAGCAGTTAGTGAGGTTTAGGATATATGAACACGCACATACAACTTCAATGGCATAGTCTCTTAGTGGAGTGAGAGCTTTATCATCATCAATGTCCTGTGAATGAGCTCAGTGCTTAAAGTGTATTGATGGGAGTTCGCCTCCCTAGCTCATAACACACAGCTTTGACCCTCTGCCCTCACACACAGCACTGGGCCAGCTTACAGTCTTTTAACAAGCCATAACAGTGTGTTTGCTGGGATGGAGTCATCTGTGTGTGTGAGAAAACAGATATATTCCTGCATGTGTGCGGAAATGCTCATAATCGGTGAAGTGTGTGTGGATTGGGTGTCAGTGAGAGTATTCTCTCTTCGCTTGTGCCGAGCTCTCTGTGAAGCACCTGGTTGCTGACGGCTGATATCTTTCACTTTCCCCTGTGAATGTTTATGTGTCGACTGACAAAATTCCAGTCCTTGTGGAAACTCCTTGGGTGTTGGTGCTCTGAATGGCTCCTTTGTTTTTGCATTCCCGCGTTGTGTGAACAGTGTTTTGGTTTCCCGAGGCTGATAATTGCTGAAGCGACGGCAGGCTCTGCTGCTTTCCTGTGTCGGCTGCTGGGCTTCACCCTCCCAGCCGCAGACCAGACACTGATGCTAACTCCTCCTGACAAACACTTAAGCACACTTCAAACACACCTATGGTCAAATTTGTCAAACTTTCAACTGCTTTGACTGTGAGAAGGGAAAATAAAAGCAACACAATCTGTAGACATTTTTCTTTTGTTTTGTTTTCAGATAATTGTCCATGTGCGTTTTTGAAGGCCCTGGATTTTGAGGTTGTTATTTTACCGTCAGCTGTTGCAGACAGTTTGATGGGATATTTACACAGTGTGAAGTTCAGCCAAAGTGTGAGTAAATTAGAGTAATTAACATGGTTGTTTTTCTTGCGTTCAGCCAAAATGGTGAAGATGAGAAACACTTGCTGAAGGCTAGACATATCAGCATGTTGTGGTCAATTACAAATTTAGTTTACATGAGATCTATTAAAATATTATATAGCCTTAGTACATTACTGTTGTAAAGATTTGTATGATTATTTTTTTTATCTTTTTGAAAGAAGTACATTAATTTGATCAAAAATAAAGTAAAACAGTAATATTGTGAAATAGTATTTACAATTTAGTGTTTTCTATTTGAATATATGAAAGTTTCAGATGCAAAAGCCTCTAAATGCCATTTGAAATTTTCTTCTGAAATGACCATTTTATCAAGCTTGTACATTTAAGTTCAGTAATTTCACTTAAATGGCAATGAAGATTACTTATTAATTGTCATTTAAGTGAAATTACTGAACTTAAATATACAAGCTTGTTAAAAATTGTCATTTTAGAAGAAAATTTCAAATGGCATTTAGAGGCTTTTGCATCTGAACTCTTCATATTTTAAAATGTAATTAGTTCCTGTGATGGTAAAGCTGTTCAGCATCATCACTCCAGTCTTTACTGTCACATGATCGTTCAGAAATCATTTTAATTTGGTGCTCAATAAATATTTCCTAATTATTATCAATGTTGAAAGCAGCTTAATATTTTTGAAGAAACTATAATTTTTGAAAAACAATTGTAACAATATAAAAGTCTGTCACTTTTGATCAATTTACTGCATCTTTGCTAAATAAATGTGATTTTTTTTAGAAAGGAAAAGAAAAAAAAAGAATTGGCCCAGCGATTTTCCATTTTAAACAAAAAATGTTCATGTCTGTGCATTACTAATAAAACGCACAAGAATATTAGTTTCACTCAATTTGTAGTGCATCAATCAAGGTTGACATTTGTTCATTTGTTCAGGTTGGTTCATTCTGTTTATATTTTGATAATATATTTATCCAACTTGAATTCTTCATTTTTTTTTGTTCTACTTTTTTTTTTTTACCATAAACATCCCAAAAAAACTTAGCCAATGCACCCTCTCATGAGAAGTCATGTCGTGTGTGTGTGTGTGAGTAGCAGATCCTGGGATTTTTGAGCTGCACAGTGAGAATTGATCCCCTGTCTTTGATGTCTGTGAGGGCAGGCTTAGCCACCCTCTCCCAGTGTTTGCTTTGGCCCGTGCACCAGCACAGCAGCATTGGGCCCTGGTAGCTCCCTTTAATATGATCAGTGGGCCAGTTCTTTCATCAGTCTGGAGGTCTAATGCCTTTAACTGGCTTACGCTGACCTTCTCTATCCCCCCTTAACACAAACACTCACACACATAAACCCACCCACTAACACATACACAGACATCACTTCATCCCCATCCTCTGTTCCTGCCCTAACGGCCTCTGGGAGTCACCGTGTCACTGGGGCGTGACGGTGGCAGAGGCTTCTGGGTAACAGATGCATGGATCACCAGAGGGCTTGTGCTGTACATGTCAATGCACCTGCCGTGAAATGACTACATGGGAAAACATGAGACATTAAGGAGGAGATTATACTTCGCAAATTATTATTCATGCTATAGGAATACTGGTAACGGAATTGCTCTCATATTGAAACGTCCATCGGTTTAGAAGACATACCAGCCGGTAAGGTGCTCGATAGGTCAAACCAAAATGCAAATAAAAAAACTATACAGTATTTAGTGACCACCAATGATTAATCATTTGAATACTTTAAAAAATACCAGTGAAGTGGTCCAGATCTATAGTGAGAGTAAGTGAAGTCAGAAAAGGCAAGAAGAGAAGGGGAAAATGGTCCCAAAAAATAAATAAATAAATAAAAGCAAATCTAGCAGGCATGAGTGCTCTGCTCCATAAATGTTTTTAGGAAGACACGTGATATGTGATATGAGGGTGTTATTTTAGCCAAGCTTTTATTACAACTGTCAGACTGTCATCATGGAAAAGAACAGTTAACATGGGATAAAGCAGTTCAGCCTGCACTGTTCCATCATTCCGTCCATACAATTCCTTCTATTGTCCTAACATTCTATCTGTTGTTCAATACGCTGGCCAAATTGGTGTCAAATGTGAAAAATATGTGTTATCAATTCCTGATCGGTTTATATCGAATCCAGGGAATTAGATATTATTTTTAATCTTTCATTCTATCTATCACTGTATTATTCCATAGTGCGATCTGTCGTTCTATATATTATTCTATTATTCTATCTATTGTTCTATAGTTCTTTATACCATTATGTCTATTATTCTATCTCCTACTGTAATTCTATCTATTCATCTTTTATCGTTATTTCTATCAATTGTTCCATCGGTTTCTTTGTCTCTTTGTAATTTGATGATTCTACATACAGAAAAGTCTCATGCTTGCATGTAAAACTGTATAGTGTATTCTTGCAATGCTAATTTCAAAACATAAAAATATAATTTAGATATATGCAGTATATATTTTATTTATAAACCTTTATACCCCATTTTATTTAATTCATTTTTTATTCATTCATTTATTTTATTTTTGGTATGTTAATTTTGTTAAATTTTGTAAAACTATTTTTTAGTTTTACAAATTGCAATCCATCATTGCAATCCCTTTTCCATTGCATAGAGTGTCTTCCTTGTCTGGCAAAATTTAAATATGGTTTCCAAATTCTGCATTCATAAGGCCAAAAAAAATCTTTTCATAAGTTGTTTTGAATTGCAAATTTGTCTAAATCAGCCGTCGCCGAGGAGGCCAGGCCCATGGCGCTTATCCTCCAAACCAGTAAGCCTGGCGACGTTGGCAGCAGTGCACTCATACACGCATACACACAAACACAAACTGTCATGGCATAATTATGTAACCCAAACCTCGGCAGATTATTTAAATGTGTGCTGGAGGTGTCATCCTCAGTGTGCCCATGGCAGGTGAGTGGTGTCACATCTCAGAAGTGGAACGGGTGGAACGGAATCCCCCCCCACACACACACACACACACACCACCAAAAAGAATGCACAGAACTCTGCCATGCCGGTCTGAATCCAGGAGCTGTGCATACGTGTGTATATTTGAGCAGATGTGTGTTAGCATGTTACCTTTGATGGGTTGGATTAAAGCAAATCTCCAGTCCTTTGGTGCAGTTCAAACACATAGGGACAATACTGCACACCACAGCCCAGCTAATGAGAGATAAACCTGAGCCCAGGAAAGTGAGCGACGACACATCAACCTGATTAAAGACCAAGTCTCTTTGCATTCCTCCTTCCCCAACTCTTTCTCCCATCACGCACACATCTAATTCCATACTTCTCTTCACCTTATTCTTTGTTTGTTCCCCTTTCTTTTGGAGAGCATGGCTTGACAAAGAGGCCAGCTTGACTTTTATTGCTGTGATGGGCTGTGAATGTCTTTCACTGCATGTAAATGAAGAGCTTTACATCTTTCTATGTGTCTCTACTCACTTATAGAAGGGGCTGTGTGTTATTACAGAGGTTGTTGACTCTGCAGATTTAGAGCTGAGCTCTCTGCTTTGTGATTTGATAGCTTAATTAAACATGCAAATCTGCTATCTTTATACATCACACTCAAAGTGCCCCATTCACAAGCACCTCTTTCATCTAATAAATAAGGCTCTGGATATGCAGAATTGCCCAAGAACGAACATAATAGCTATGCTATGAGTGTGAATGTGTGTGTATATTTATATATACTTATATTATTGTTAAACAAAAAATAGGGCTGTGCAAAAATTAATTGTGATTAATCGCATCCAAAATAAAAGTCTGTGTTTACATAATATATTTGTGTGTGCTATATATATATATATATATTTTAATATATATATATACCTATGCATGCATGTATATATTTAAGAATTATTGGTGCTTAAATTCTGTATATATATATATATATAAATACATAATCTATATTATATAAATATAAATATTTTTATATATGAATAACACATTTTCTTAAATATATACATGCGTGTGTGTGTATTTATGTATACAAAATAATTATATACAGCACACACAAATATATTATGTAAACACAGACTTTTATTTTGGATGCAATTAATCACAATTAATTTTTGCACAGCCCTATTTCTTGTTTAGCTTTAATTTATTTTTATTTCAGTTTTAGTCAATTGTGCTTTAACTTATGTCTATTTTATTTGAGTTACTTTTATTTCTAATTGTCTAAGTTTGAGTTTTTCATCTAATATTTATACTTCAGCTTTCTTTCAATCAATGAATTAATTGAATAAATCAATACATTTTAATAGTTTCATTTTAGTTAACAATAACATTATTCTAATCATAACTTGATGTTTTCAATATAATATAATATGCTATTCAAATTTCAATCTTAATTTTTATAATTCCAGGGCTTATGTATGCTCACTGACTGTACGTTAAGCTAACAGGCACTATTGATGTCAGTAAAGTGAACATTTTATGACATTGATTGGAGATTTTGCTTTGAGAAGGGAAGCCTTACTGCTAGTCTTACAAATGACCCCTCATCTCCGATACCTGACACACCGCTGCGTTGCTTGTGTTGACACAGCTCCGTATGTTCTGGGCAGGGTGATGAAGCTGTCCAGCGCATTTGAGAATGTGAGTAATCCGCTGCTGAATTAGCTCAGGAGGATGTCTCAAGGCGGTTGCGGTGTGGTGCCACTTATGTAGGATTGAGTAAGTACCCTCTGGTCCTCTCGCCTCCCGTCAGAGGAGCCGCCCCTGGGCCAGGGAACAGATCTCAGCCTCCTGTCTCTCAGGCTCCTCACAAAAGAAAACAGAGTACTGACACAAAGAGACACTCTGACATGATCTGATTTTAATAAGCTCAGTGTGTTGAGGGTGACTTGTTTGCGAGAGGAGGTGAATGGAGGAGTGTTTGGTAATGTATGTGCGTATGTCGAGGGGGAGTCAGCGGTCGGAGAGACCCAGGTTGATTGCATTTGGGTGTGTGCGTATGCGATTGGTTTCGGGGTGAGGGTTAGACTCCTGTGTGCGCGTGATCCCGGTGAATCTCCTCTTTGAAGCGGAACAGATGTGGATTTGCATATGTGCGGGTCCCAGGCTTCAGTGGAGATTAGCGGCTGGTTTTGTGGAAGGTGCATATTTAATAAAGGCCTGAAGCGATGCCGAACGCAGAGCAGACCCCAACAGACACGCAGGACAAAAGCCGGTGGGCCGGTGACAGGCAGAAACAGACCTCAGACCAGATTGGACCGGCCTTTTACAAGTGACAAGACTTTAAGGGTTTACAGACAGAGAGTAAGAGAACGGAAGAGAAGGGAAAAGTTCATATAAGAGGGTTTATAACTCTGTTCAGTCTCATTTGCAAGTTTATTTGTTTGTTTGCACGCTTGTCTTTTGATGTAATGTTTGAGCTTTTTCCCCTTTGTTCATGCTCATGATCTTTTTCTGTTGGAATTTGGGATAAGGGGTTAGGATGGGAAGCAGAAATAAGGGATTTAGTGGGCAATATTTGGAGATGAAAATAACTCCACATGTTTCTAAAACCATGGGAGTGTGAGATACAGAAAAAAAAATGATCAAGAAACTGATCAATGGATGTGAGTCAGTTTCATCAGTAATGAAATATATTTTTATAAAAAAGATGTAATTTACTATTAGCTAAACTCTTTAAAAAGTCTAATGATGGGATTTATTACAACATTAAATAATATTGTAATAATTATGCGTATTTATAAATTATGTATTCCAATTTGGAAATAAAATTTTGGAACCATTAATAATTGACCCAAAAACCAAATTTTAGGATGATTAATTGACCTGTTTTTTTGTTTGATTTTTTTTTTTATTTTTTACTTTTTTTTTTCAGTCAGTAAGGAAACAAGAGGCACATAATTCATAGTCTTTTTGATCTGTTTCTCAGTGAGTTGTTCTTTATTCATCCACTGAGATATATTCCACTGTTTATTTTCAGGAACTGAGAATCAGGTAGTTTTTAGAGGCGCTGATTTTCTTTTCCTCTCTCTTGTGTCTTCTCTCCTCTTTCGCATTCCTTCTTTCCGTGAACTCAACCCACTGAGCTGTATCTTCTACTATGGGTCTGAGTGAAAGTGTTTTTTTTTTTTTTTTTGCACTTCAATTGGTTAAGAGAGAAATATGGTAGATAAGAGAATTCTTAAAAACTATACTGTTGAAAAGTTTCAGGTTTGTTTTTATTAGAAGTCTCTTAAGCTCACCATGTATTTATTTGATCAAAAATATATTAATGTTGTGAAATATTATTACATTTTAAAT
The DNA here is from genome assembly GCA_030378365.1 of Hybognathus amarus. NCBI lineage: Eukaryota > Metazoa > Chordata > Actinopteri > Cypriniformes > Leuciscidae > Hybognathus > Hybognathus amarus. Next base: position 36,253 of record JAQIUQ010004826.1, read on the forward strand.
ATATCTAATGATAAATCAGAATTTTCAGCATAATTCTCCCATGTGCCACATGAATTCTAAAATGATGATTTGCAGCTCAAGAAACATTTCTTATTATTATCAATGTTAAAAAATATCAAGTAAAGTCACCTTTATTTATGGAGTGCTTTTTACAAAACATATTGTTGTATAAAGCAGCTTTACAGTGATAACAGGGAATTAATGCAACAAATATTGGATGTACAGCAGCTCTAGAAGAAAGTCATTGTCTAGTTTAAGAACTTGCAGTGTTGATTTGATTGTTTGTGTTGTAAAAATGATTAGCTGGTAATTTAGGGACCATTTACATGACGTCGTTTTCAACTGAAAACAAAACTTTGTATGCATTCTGGCTGTTCATTTACAAAACAATGGCATTTTGGTGGCCTGAGAATATAAACTTTGAAACTGTCACAGTCATTGTCTGCACCATCCTGTCTTCATCTTTACTACACTTCCCAGAATTCCTCGTGTCTTCACACCTGAACTTACTCCCTCATTACACACCTGTTCATCGTCATCATCATCCATGTCACCTGTCCTCACCTCGTTAGTGTTCATTGGTCTCTGTATTTAGCTTCCCTCTGTTCACTCAGTCCTTTAGTTTGACTTGGTTAATGTACCCTTTATTTATATGTATAAAAAATAGCCCACAGCCTTTTTGTGGAAACATTGATTTAAAAAAAAAAAACATTTTTAATGATGGGAAGTTCAAAAGAAAAAAAAGTTTTAATGAATTTGATTCATACTTCATAAAAATGTTGATTTAAAAAAAAAAAACATTTTAAAGCAGTTATCAGGACAGAAAGTGTCAAAGAGAGAGGACAAAAGATGAGGTGTACTCTTACCGACATAATGTAAAAATGCTAAAATAATCAATCACAACAAGCAAGGAAACAACCCAAGAGGTGGAAAAGAAGAGATTGTATATATCTGTTTCTAATTAGTTAAAGAAAGAATGAAATTGTTTGGGAAGTCAGGAAAGTGCAGGTTCTGGATTGTGTCTCTGGAGTGGTGCTGTCCTCCACGGAGTGGATGAGATGATGTCGGTCTATGTGTGTGTGGCACGTCTGTGAGTCTCAGTGGAGGCCCTGTGCCTCAGTGGGGTTAATCCACCCTCAGAAATCCTCCTAATGAAGCAGATCACACCCCAGCATCACGGCTCACTCAAGTCAGTCTATCCGCACACAGCAGAACAAAGTCATAACACCAACATAAATATTTCAGTCTGCTTTTTATCTCAGTGCTAACATGATAACACCACTCTGTGGTTTGGGTCAGGCGTGAAGAATAAAAGGGGAAAGATGAGAAAAGAAAGCGAAAATTTGAAGTAAGATTACAATAGATTATTTGATCTAGAAGATAAAATGAATGACCAAAGTTCACCTTCAATCACTCATCTATGAGCAAGACAGGTAAAGAATGACGAACACCACCTCAAGATTTCTTTTAATTGAATTATCACACTTTTCCACCTAACGAACGAGAGCCGAGGCCATCCATGTGGTAGAACGGGAAGAGAGACACTTAGTGATGCCTATAACAATCACAGACATTTAATGCATTTAATATCTCATTTGAGATGATGTATGAAATGTGTTAGTTTAAAACCTCCCAGTGGGATTGGCGTAATCACCTCACATGTATCGTGCACATCACAGTAATTAAACTATTACAAAGGGGCAGTTTCTGATCAGGCCAAACACAGGAGACACAATAGCAGGGGCCTACCTTAACATGTCGGCCCTCGGACGGACATTAATCTGATTCTTTGTAGAAGGAAATGAGGATAGGAGAGTTACCTGCTGTACCGCACAAACCAGATTAAACCCTGTGATGGGGTCGTCAATGTGATGGTGTGTTTGCATTTGATGTGCCTAAAGGAGTTTCAAGTGTGTGTTTGTGGTGAAGAGGTGTGTGTGTGTGTGAGGGCACTGGTCTGTGAAGAACCACAGAGAGGGAAAACGCAGGGCATCCTTTATTTATTTGTGTGTGAAATATTTATCTGTCACAGTGACGTGGAAGAATGGGGCTGTCAGTCTCCTCTGCGCAGTCAAGAGTGTCGACAAGCTGGCAACGGAGCCTGGACCAATCTCCTGTGAATAATTGCTGGAATTTCACTTTTGGGAACATCAACTCCCCTTTTCGATGCCACACTTTCTCTCTCTCTCTCTGTGTGTGTGTGTGTGTGTGAGAGTGTCTCTTTTGCATCGAGAAAAAATAAATCCTTCAGGACATCTACCTTCAAAAAAACAGACAGATATGTACGACCTCCAATAAATTATTCATATCATTACTAAACAAAGAAAAGCCAATCAAGCTGAAAACCAAATCAAGCATTAAATGTGTGCACACAAACACACCCTGTTGAGTGTGTGGACACTCCTGAGTTCTAGTAGTGTGTGTGTGCTTGGTGCTCTGTGTTTGTGTGTGTGGTCTTGGATCAGAGGAGGGCGAATGTAATTCGGAGTGAGCAGCGTTTAATTGTTTTAGCACTCCTGTCTCTTCAGGGAACTCTTCAGTCCTCTCATGCAGATAAACACACCGCACAAACAATAACAGGCCTAACGTGTTGGCTTACAGCACTCTGGGAAATTCAGCGTTGATGCGGGTGTCAGGGAGGGAGTTATTCTTAAATTGCGTTAAGCATTTGTTCTTTATTTTAATGTCTCAGGTTCAAAGCACAATTACTGGGAGGGTTCCCTGAGTGTCTGCTTTTACTGCCTGCAGTCATGGGGTCATATGTTATCTAAGTAGCAAAAGAACGCGCCATTGTGGGCTCTACATGCAAATGGAAGTGCGTGCTACACAACACACACACACAAGTATACAACTACACACAATGAAATGCAAGGTTTGTGGTCTGTGCATGCATAATTGAGGTGTACCTTGCTTTGGGAGAGTGGCTGTCATCTCTGGATGCTCATGCCACATTCCAGCAGAAAGCATCTTTGAATAATGAAGAGCAGCTACACACATGCAAAATGCAGAAGGAAAAGAATTGCAGGGAAAAGTGAGAGTATAGTGAAGCTTTTCAGTTTAAACGGCACTGATTAAACGTTTATTTAAAGTGTTACAGACATATATTTTATTATCACCATTATTAAACTTTATACATTTATACAAATAAAGTCATTCACATGAAGTTATATTATTTTTAATATTATTAATAACTATAATATTGTTTAAAGCTACACTGTGTAATTTTTACCCCCATCTAGTGGTGAAAAGGTAGGGGAGTGCGGGGGCACAACCTAACGCGGGAGTTAAATGTTAACACGGAGCCGTTTACATAGTTCGTCAGGATCAAGCTGGCCGTCTTTCCGCTATTTTCTCTTGCTGCCAGAAGACGGTCTCTCGTGAATTTGCGGAAAGTTTTGATTATATTTCGTGAAGATACTGGACAAGAGTGTTTTGACACCATGAAAGTAATTTTATTCATCATAGATTTTTTTTCAGTTTGAGTTGGGTGTATACGTTTCCAAATCTAACTTTATATTGCCTTAATCACTGTCTTGTTGGCTCAAACATAGCACCGTTTTGAAACATGTAAACATGTTTGCTAGGCTTAAGATATGTAGTATACTGCGGGGTTAGTTGTAACACAGTGTTACAACTAAGCCGCCAAGTGTACAGTGATAATCAAATGAAAATGGAGCCACACAACTTTTCAGGTTTGAGTATTTATTTATACATTTAGCTTTGTTACACTTTCACAAACAATGTTGGAATTTAAAATGTTTAAAATTTAGTGTACTATAATAACTTGTTTATTTATTAAAAATATGGCCTGTTATTAATGCAATAAACCCTTTCAATTTTTATTTTAAGCTCATTTGAAATATTATTACTGTTATTATTATTAATAATAATATTTGTACATTCAGCTGCCACACACAAATCTAATTTAATTGCAATTACAATATTTTATAATTGTATTTATTATTATTTATTGCAAAACTATGCAGCCCTTTTCTATGTCTCTATCATGACATGATCCATAATAGAAGGATGATTGGATGAGGGATGGATGTATGGATATCTGTCTATACAGATGCACAAACAATATCAAACTATACAAATAAAATAGTACTGAATTATGTGTGTTACACACAAGTGTTACAACTAACCCCTCTGTCTGTTACAATTAAACCCGCATATGGGGTAAGTTGTAACATTTGCACTTCTGTCACTTTCAGTGCAACTGTACGAAAATGGTAGGTCCTAGAAAAAAACTTTAAGTGTTCATTTGTAGCAGAGATGGGTATGTTGCTTGTGTAAAAAAATTATTAATCTAACCTAATTATTTTTTAATTAATTGAGCCAAAAGCAAAAAGTGTTAGGTTGTGCCCTGCTCTCCCCTATATGACCATCCAGTGAATATTAGTTTTTGTTCCTCTTAATTCCGATTTCGTTTTAACTCCTTCTGTGGCCAATGTAGTCCAAGATTAACATGGCTTCCAGTTCAACCTCGATCCATGAGTGTTAACTCAAACGTAAACGCGAAAGGCGAAGCTTGAATTAACGGGTATGTCCCTCTTTGGCTAATGTACTTTCAAGATGGAGGGGCAACATGGTGACCGACATTAGAACCCCTTACCCGTATGTGTTTTCAATGGCATATTATACACTCAGCAGAATACTTTATTACTTGAACGAATGTAAATATACATTAATGAGCACATATATTTTTGAAAGAACTAAGTGTTTTTAGCTAAGAATAAACTAAAAGAGTTACACAGTGCAGCTTTAATAATTTATTTTAAAAATATTGTTAGGGTGTTATGGTTTTATTAGATTAAATAGAAAATAATATTTCAATATAATAATAAATTGAAAAATATTCCTGAATTGAATTTACATGCACAGGGCATGCAAACTTTGTATTGTTCTGAATCTACTCTATAAGCTATCAGTGTGTGTTTTTTCTCCAAAAAATGGTAATTCGGAAAGTAACTATTAGTCATACACATAAATGGTGTTTTGAATATTAGTGATTTACTCAGTAAGCAGCAGGTCCATAGCTTCCTGTTTTTCAGGTGCATTTTGTGTTGCTTCCCTCTGTTCAGTGAAGTCAAATCAATGTGTATCGTTAAAGATAAAACAATCTGAAAACGAAAGGCTAGTATTCATGTTGTCTTTTTTCCTGGCCATCTCCTTCCCTCACTTTAAAAGACCACTGGCCATACAAAAGATTAAATAATAAATTAGAGGGTGGTCATAGAGCACGCCGGTCAGAGTGGGATTCACAGCCAGACTCACCGAGGAATCAATTATTTAGAGACAGGTCCGAGATTAAACAAACGCTCTAGCCATGAGACAAACTCCTCCACGCAAGGGCCCGGGAATCATGCGTATTTGTGTGTGTAACAGAGTGTATTTGGTGAGTGTGTGTGGGTGTACCGCTAGCAATTCTTAAAGGGAAGGGAAGGCAAGGGAGCGTGGGGCTCATAGCTGAGGGAGCCGTCGCCATGAATTAGTAAAGTGTAAAAGTAGCTAACCGTGTTCAGAGGCCAACTTTCAGAGATAACAGTATGTACCTGGATGTTTAGTGTGTGTGTGTGTGTGTGTGTGTGTGTACTGTAGACAATAACCCTTGTGTGTTTTGTGTGCACTGATAGAGAGTTCATCCTGGTAGAAGTTTTTTTTAAAATATTTATGCCTTTTTTTGCCTAATATGAGGTCCAATTTTGCTTTGGATTTGAACATTTCATTTTAAAGACAATATCTTCTTTTGTTGTTTTCAGATCATAAGTAAATGATGACAGATTTCGTATTTAGGGGGGAACTCTCCTTTTTATTTTTTGAACATTGTACCTTACTTTTGTGTTGATGAAATGCAGAGCTGTGATACATTCTTTATTGTCCTACCATTAAAGTCTAGAATCATTTAAATTGGAAGCAGAATACAAGTGGGACTAATTTCATGCATTTGATAATAAACTCGAGCATCACAGCGTCAACAGTGGCTTAAGCATTTTAAAGCTGAGGAGGGCCCTGGTGGGGAAGACTTAAAAATTGCATGTGTGGCATCATGTCTTGCTGGTTTAAACTCGTGTCAGTGTTGCTAGGACAAGTAAATGACAGTGTGACTGTGGTCTCAGCTGTGGGTGAGATTCTTTAACTCACGGGGAATGGCAGTGTAAAATGTGCCATTTGATTTCATTTTACACGGGGTGCTGAGTGTCCATGAGAGGGGGAAATGCTACTCTCCCCAGGTCCCCTGCCCGACACGGCCCAATATCGTACCTAATTAAGTTTAGAGCAGTGTTTTCATTTGTTAATCACTTAAGTGCTTCCAGGATAACCTGATCTTCAAAGGTCTGGTCCCAGTAGCCCCCAATGTCAAAATGCAATTATATGCATGATTAGCTTGACCTGTTTCCAGACCCCCACCCTGTCCCACTCCTTCTCTCTCTGTCTCTGTCTGTCTCAACTGTTTTCTCTTCTTCTATCCTCCTCTCCCTCTCTCCTGCTGATTTGCATGTTGAGAATAGTTGTGTAGGTGAGTGAGTGACCTTGTGTGCGTGCATGTGTGTGTGTCTGTGTGTGTGCATCTCACTATATGTGCAGCAGGGCACCCCCGTCTGGTGGCAACAGGAAATGATGCGGTGTGTTTGAGTGTGGGTCTGGGTCTGCCGGCAGATCATACATTGGCAGAAAGTTGTTAGGAGACAATCATAGATAAAGGTGAGGCAATCTTGAAAATCAGCTTCAGAGAGTTAAAAGAGAAAATAAATACATAAGAATAAAACAATTTATGCTGCTTAAAGGATAATACGATCAGGAATATTAATCAAATCATCTTGATCTTTGCTGCGTGTGCGCTGCAGTGCTTAGCAACGCTTCAATCCCTCTCTAATCTGATTGTGTGTAGATAAGGCGGCTTTAGTGACGCCATTGTGCCATTCAACTATGCACATATGTACACACATACTGATCAGTGTCTTTGAGAGTTAAAAAAACACCCACATAATCATCAAACACAAAGGTGTTCATGGATGGTGGGATTTGGTGCCATTTCTTTAAATCTATAATAATTAATCTATCATTTTTGAATTATAGATTTTGATTCTTTCACACCAAAAGTAAACTACTGAAAGTAGTTCAAATGGTGAAATTGTTAATCATTATTATTAATTTATAGTTAATGTTATTTTTAATTATAATTATGATAAACAAAAATATTGAAATTTATATGAATTTGATATATATATATATATCTTGGTGTTTTTTTTTTTTTCCATACAATGAAAGTTAAGTGGGGTCCAATATCGATTTTGGGTCTGACTTTCATTATATGGACAAAAACATATAAAATATTCTTTACAATATCTTTGTGTGTGTGTGTGTGTGTGTGTGTGTGTGTGTGTGTGTGTGTGTGTGTGTGTGTGTGTGTGTGTGTGTGTGTGTGTGTGTGTTACTGCTGAAGAAAGAAAGTAATACAGGTTTGGAATGACATGATGGGGAGTAGATGATGAAAGAATAACACATTTTCTGTAAACTATCTCTTTAAATGACAAGTCATAGTAGTATCTAAAATATACACATTACTCATACACAACAGTGTTGCAAAAAAATTTAATTGCTTTACCCCATATCCTGTGTGGCACTTTTCATGTTTACAATGATTATGTAGTTTTAATGTTGTGACTATTTCTACACCATTCCCAGTTCGTGATCATGCCAAGAGCTCACAAACACAAGGCCAGCCCTGCAAAGACAGAAGACACAGACAGAAACACTGTTCCTGATTCTCTCAATAGTATTTGAGTATTGACAATTAACTTTACTGGTTCATAATCTTCCAAGTTCAGAAGTGAAAAAGCAGCAGTTCATTTGAATTAAAGGAGAAACAGAGCTGTTAAAAAAGGCTCTCTTTTTTACCAAGGACAAAAAAAAAGATAGTTAGCAATGCACAAACACATATTCAAGCAAGCACACTTTTTTCACATGCTTCTTTCACTTTTTCATTCTCTGTTCCATCCTCACGTTGTGTCGAAGGCCTGTGTCAGTGTGTAATTGCGTGAGACCAGAAGGGAGGAGTTAATTACATTTAAAGGAATATGTGAATAGGAGGTCTCATGTGCTGTCTGACATGCAGTCACCCTCATACACACAATGTGCGTCTCTCAGGAGGGACACTCCAGTCCCTGGGTGCTCCATTAGACAGATTCACAATGAGAGAAGTTGAAAAAGGAGAGTAAGGGGTGACAGTTGGCAAAGAGAGGATGTATGCAAGTCCTAGAATATTCACTGTGTGTTTGTTTCGCAATACAAATGCACACATATGCACATTCAAACTCATTAAAACAAAACAAAACAAAATGAAAACAAAGGCTGAGCTCCAGCTACCGACTTTTCTCATTGTTTTCTGTCTATTGTGAATTTTAGATGCTCTGTTTGTTAGAGCAGTCACACGGAACACTAATAAAACATCTTTATTTCTGTCAGATCTCAGTGTTTTGCTCTATTTCTTTCACATAAATATGCACTCAGAACCTGCTGTTCCCAACAATGTAGGTTGTTTCAGGTTTCACTATCCTTGTCAGGGACATTTGGACTATAAAATGTAGGCAAACTTGATCCATACATTCAGAAACAGTATACATAAATCAAAAACATTTCCAACTACAGTATGTATCCAGAGTCAGATGTCTCTTGACTTGTTATGGCAAATCATTCTCAGTGACTGTCCATCCCTGTAGTATGACAAACCGTGATAGTGCAGACACACTTTTCATCAGTACTATATCAACTGTTGGTTTGATGCGTTCTGCTGTAGTGTGGTTTTGGAAAAAAGTCTTTGTACTGAATTCAGTAGAAAAATGTTTTATTAATTGCCATATGTTTATTGACTTCTCTTTCATGTCTGTTCTTTTGTTCTTTCTTTGTAGTGGCAAAAGATCCCTGTGCATCATGGTTTGGAAGCGATCTGAAATGTCAAAGGTGTCCTTTTGATGTCAAGTATGGGCCTCATGCAAGGCAGCACCTGTGTGGGATGCCGTGTGTGTGTGTGTGTGTGTGTGTGTGTGTCATATTCACATCCAAACTGTCAGGCTGCTCCTGTGGGAACAAGGGATAATAAAGAGAACGAAAAGAAACTGGGTTGTGCAATCACCTGCTTTCTCGCTCTCTCTCCATCTCTCTCTCTCTCATTTAGCAAGTGGAGTGATTGTAATAGTTTGATGAGTGAGTATTGCATGTTTAAGATGTAGATCTCTTTGAACCTGATATGATACAATCTGACTTACACTGAAACCCTTCCCAAAGTGTGCTGCAATGCATGTTTCACTATCAGTCCAGCCATCAACGATCTCTCTAATAAATTGATATGGTGTGCTGTGTGTTTTTGTTTGTATTTATGTGAACCAGTGTGTGTGTGTGTGTGTGTGTGTGTGTGTGTGTGTGTGTGTGTGTGTGTGTGTGTGTGTGTGTGTGTGTGTGTGTGTGTGTGTGTGTGTGTTTCAGCTGCCATAAGGTGTTGCGAATCTGAATCTGAACTTTAATCCACTCCATCTGCTGGTCAATAAGATGAACACACAGCATAGAAACTGCTACAGTCTCATGAAATAAACTTTCACATTTTTTTAACAAAGCTAGCTTGTTTGTATGAAACTATGGTACAAACAAGCAAAATGCAAATTTGAAATACAAAATAAAACATACAAACGAGCTTTTAATAATACCATTGGTTTTACTTTCTCATAAGTCCAACAAACAAGTGAAAAATACCTGAAGGAATTGTATTAATGTTCCTAATGAAAACAACCAGCAGCAAAACAAACATGTTGTTAATTCTCTTGGTCTTCATTGTATTTTATAACAGTTCTACCACTACTACAGATGTGTTTCCACACAGTGTCTGTGGAGAGTTCTATAAAAAGTTGAATGTAAGAGTGGGGAATGGGGAGACGAGAGTGGTGCACTGGTGTGTGTGGAAATTAAAGGGACATAGACATTTTCTGTTTTATCTTTTTGCAGACTTTTATTAAAAATAATAGAAATATATATGTTCCTATAGTTGGTCATTAAGCCGTCACCTGGTAATGTTAAAGTTTGGGTTAAATACACATGGCTTGTCATCTCTGTTTTTCGTAGCAAGTATGCAAAGCTTGGGCCAACTAGTCTGAATAACGTGTATGGGTACACCAGCTTTGATCCTATTATCTAGGCCTGTTAAGGTACAGTGAAGATTTACAGTTGTTTAATTCATTGGGCAAAATCCAGTGATTTCAATAAGGATCCAAATGTTTCGGAATTTCGCATATATTGTTTGAGGCTCTGTCCCAGTTTAAAACTAGATTAAAGACACATTTCTTTAGCCAAGCATTCACATAATGCTTACCTTTTATTCCTCTGTTGAATCAGATCGAATGCATTTAATATTATGAACCAGCGCAGTCTTATCCTAAGACGTCATTTAACTGACGTCTTGGGACGTTTTTTGACCATACGTCAACATCCGCGTTTTAGGGTACCCTTAAACGTCGATTAGATGACGTTATGGAATCCTAACCCTACCCCAGACCTAAACCTACCCCGTCACCTAACTGACGTTAAAGGTAAAGCATAGATGTATGACGGCCCAGGATTGTCATATAACTGATGTTAAAGGGTACCCTAAAAGACGACTCGACGCCTGTGAAGAGATGACTCAACGCCGGCGATATGTTATGTCTTAAATTATTACATGATTAACTAAATGTATTTTTTAATTTAATAAGGATTCCTCCACGCAAATGAAGAAACGCTGTGTTGACCTACAGAATTCTGCTTGGTTTGAAAATGACTGTAATGACTATTGACAAAAAACAATTGACATTTTTCCCAAAAAACTTCGGCAAAAAAACACATATTTCGTCCAATTTGCAATAATGGAACGCTTTTCCACTACACAGTACAGATCAGACTCGGCTTGGCTCCGCCTTTGTTTGGTTTTCCATTGTGTAAAAGTTGTACCTGTATACCTGCTTTTGGGTACTTTTTTTCGTCACCACCTCCGGCGAGGTTCTGAGCGAGCTAAGGTGAGCTAAGCGATACTAAAACGTCAACAATGCCAAAAAACAACAATGCCGGCTGCTGATTGGTCAGAGAGAATCGTCACCAGTCACAGCGTCATCATTAAACGTGCCTAATGGAGTATCCAGAATAACCCCGCCATGTTTAAATAGTTTGGCCAGAGACAGTCACTAAACTTACTACTATTATTATGGCAACTCGGAAGAATACGCCGTGGTCAAATGAGGACTTTCCTTTGTTTGGTGGCCGAAGAGTGGATCCAGCGAGAGCTTGATGGGGCAAAGAGGAACGAAAGGCGTCGCTATGACGACCGGGTACTATTTGTGTCGGTACTGTCTGAAATGGAAAATGGAGTGAAAAAAGCGAGCCGATTCCAGAGCTGAGTTCGAGCCGAGTTCGAGTCGAGTCGAGCTGGTACTGGTAATGGAAAAGTGCCATTAGACTGAAGCATAAGCATAAGACTCATAAGCAAGTGAGATGGCCTTGACCACCCACTTGCTCATCCTCTGTTTAGATGCCATGCACCCTTATGTGGATACCCCAAAGCAAACGAACAGTGTTCTGACTTTCTCCACAGTTCTGTGGACATAAGCATCTAAGGCCCTGGGCAGTGCAGATACAGTTGCTTTAGGTCTGACGTCCGGAGGAGTACTGTCTTACAGTAGGGACCTTAGTAACATAACCTGGTCTTAGGGTGAAGAAAACCCTTTACCATACCAGGAGCAAATTCCATGCACAAGAGAGTTACTGGAAAGGCTTGAATGTCTTTCTCTTGAGAGGACGGAATAGCGAGGAGAAAGGCAGTCTTTAGAGATAGAATCTTCCTCAATGGGCTCAAGTGGAGCTAGGGAGTGGCCTTTTAGTACAACACCCAAGTCCCATGTCGGCTCCCTCGTGCAGACTGCTGGCCACAGCCTCAAAGTGCAACAAAGGAAGGGACGTGGTAAGCAGCTAATGCCGCCCGTACACCTTCAGTATAGGGGTTGATAACCCTGCGGAGAAGCGCCCCTGCAGGAACTCCCGCACTGCACCCACTGGGCAGTTAATCAGGTCCAGCTGGTGCTCTCCACATCAGGAAGTGAAAAGTCTCTACTTCAAGGCATACAGATTCCTTGTGGAGGGAGCTCTGGAGTGAAGAATGGTCTCAACAACCTTGGTTGAGAGACCAGAACTTATGAGCTGGGCCTCCTCAGAGGCCAAGCTCACAGTTTCCACAGCTTTGGGTAGGGGTGAAGGATCGACCCCACTCGTCTGAGAGAGTAGGTCCCTTCTAATTGGAATCTCCAGAGGAGAACCGTCAAGAAGAGACACTAGGTCCGCAAACCATACTTGGGCTGGCCTGAACAGGGCTACTAGCAGTAATGAGTAATGAGTGTAATGAGATTGCGTCAGTCTATTTGCTCAGAGGCTAATGAGCGCATGCACTTCGCTACTCCTGTGAATATTCACTGTGTCTATGTGAGAAGAGTGAGAGCGAAGCCATTATCCACTGATGATATGTCTGTTTACAGAATAAAAACATTGGATCTCATCATTGAGTGATCATGTTGTCCTTGTATGTGTGTGGGAGTCCAGTCCAGACATGCTTCACGTGCTGCACTCCCAAATGAACAACACACAATAGATTTTTGTATGAAAATGTATATGTATATTTTTGGGTGAAAACTCCTGCCTAGCAAATTATAAGACAGACAAAAACACCAGGGACATAGATTCACATAGATTCATAGATTCAACGCTTGAAGACACCGAAGCTGACGCTGTTTGGTTCAGGTGTGCTTTATAGTTTCCTGGTCGATGACGCCACATGATGCTTCGTTACGTCATTGAACTGGTTTCATATGTCCTTCATAACCCAATCACGCAGAGGCGTTCCCACAGCGTTTCAACACAGCTCAAGTTCCATTAAAAGGGAATTATTGTTTTATTCAGACAGAAATCTAACTTTAAAAACTGGTCGTAAATGTACTTACTGAAAGAGAGATGGCTGAGCGACACACTAGTATACTTTGCAAATGGATAGCATCAGGATTAATTAACTGTTAGGAAATCACTGACTCCTAACAAATGTTTGCGTCTTGGGAGAAATCAACAGAAGACAGATGAAATTAAGGGGATCTCTCTCCCCCTCTCTCTTTTTTCTTTATAGCAAAAATCAGTTTGCTGGTGGCAGTTTGCTGACATCTTTGTTAATAGATCCCTAGATGAGAGGGATTGTTCTGTGTTTTACTCTGAGACGGCACCACTCAGTAATGGGAATATGGATAATTACTTTTTCATTTATCCTTCTTGTTTCAACATGTAAAGCCTCCTGATGATTAAATGCCGTACAGATCTGTAACACACTGCATACTTCCTTTGTTTGGCCCATTTTTCCTTTTTGTACCTGTCTTAAAGCACTGGTGTCTAACCAACACTCCTCCCTCTTGTTGTGTTCTTTGATTATTTCCTGTGTTTACATGTTAGTCATTTGTTTTTTTTATTAAAAGTAGTGCCAACATTATTTGACTCAGTTTGTGGATAGACACACAAATGCACTCAATCACTCTGCTTGTTCTTTTCCTAAATGTCTCTAGGTAAAACACATTTGAAAAGCTAAATTTAAGGTTGTGTGTGTACATGCTGTATATTAGTGGGAAAGAGTGCTGTTAGATTAGGATGGATAACCAGAGGTTAGGGGTCAAGAGAGGGGCTTTTGAACCATTGAATCTTCATAGTAGTCAGCGCTGAAGGTCAGAATAGGCTGTGCTGAAAGATACATAAGACTGCTGTGTGTTAGAGTGCAGGAGGAATAAACAGAAACTGATACTGTTTTTGGTTTACCTGACTCAACCCAGACAGGTCACACAGGTCATATGCATTAATTGTATCTTTTAATGGTGTTTTTAATTATATTAATGCTGTAATATTTGAGTTTCTCTGTGTGGATATTTGTGTCACTTAGCATCACCCTGTAAAACAGAACAGAGACAGTGAATGATTTAGCAAGTGATTTGTGACTACATAAATTATTAAACAGCACGTTGTATGTATGGAATTGGGATAACATGCGTTTCATGTCTCTGTCATTTGGATCCTGAAGCTGAGGAGCTGCAGCTGTGTCTTAATTCATCAATATTTCATAGTTAATTATTTTCTCAAGATTCTGAGATTCATTACTTTTGGAGGAATGGGAGTGACTTTTGCTCTTATTTTCCCTTCTTTTCTTGATTTGTCTGCTTTGTGTGGGTAGATATGTAGTAAAATTCTCATTCACATGTTCTCATATTGTATGTAACGACTAATTGACAATGGGTCGTTGAACTATTGGAAATAATGCACAACCAAGGTGGTAATGCGGCCACAATATGAAGTGAAGCGGGTGAGCATTATTTTCTAATAATTCAATAAATCAGAGTTAATGATTCCACTTATACTACAGTTACAAGGCATTGTTCAGATGTTCTATTTCAAGACATTTGTCAGGTTTTTGTCCTTAAAATGCTTGTGTGTAGTAACTTTGTTACTAATAAGTGTAACTTTATTTGCTTCAAGAACAGTACCACGCTAGTGAGAAATGTCATGTAGCTTTTAAGTTGCTTAACTATTTTACTGATAAAATCTGTTTTTGTGCAAGTAAGTGTCTGTACTGTGTGTGTGTGTGTGTGTGTGTGTGTGTGTGTGTGTGTGTGTGTGTGTGTGTGTGTGTGTGTGTGTGTGTGTGTGTGTGTGTGTGTGTGTGTGTGTGTGTGTGTGTGTGTGTGTGTGTGTTTGAGTGGGTTTCTGGATTTTGATTATTTTGCTGTTGTAGACTGTAAGGACCTTTGAATTACTGGTATTATTTAGTGAAGTGATATGGAACAGTAATGCGGTCAAGCAGAGCAGTCATCCCAAGACGTCATACAACTGACGCTTTTGACCATACGTCAACATCCTCCGTTTTAGGGTACCCTTAAAAGTCGGTTTAGATAACGTTATCTAATCCTAACCCTACCCCAGACCTAAACCTAGGTAAAGCGTCAGTTGAATGACGCCCTGAGGATCGTCATCTATCCGACATTTAAGGGTACCTTAAAACGGCGGATGTTTGTATGGTCAAAAGCATCAGTTATATGACGTCTTGGGATGAGACTGTGTTAGGTCAAGAGCTGTCTGGAACTACTTTAGCAGTGCATTTGTTGCAAAACACATCCCAATATTATGCCCTTGAAAAGCCTATGCTAAACAAACTTTGACCTGTTAAAATACTACAAATTTGCTTTACATCAAGCCTTACAATAGTCATATTTTGTTTTTCTTTGTTTATGATATAGCAATACAGCATATTTCATGAAATCATGCAACATACTCTACCTTGTCTGTGGACATTGTTCATTTTAAAGTCGGTGCTGGATAAACAACGAGTGTGTACGCTGTGGTAGGCTAAAATTTTTACGACAGCAGTAATGGACAATTCCGCTTCCAACCTGTAGGGCGACCACAGAGGAAAAGTTACTTGGTGTTGCTTTAAATAAAAACACCACAGCTGTTTTTTAAAGAGCCTTTTAAGCGTCCTCATTAATGGCATGGACGTGGTAATTGACTGACAGATACAATCTGAACTATAATCTATCACTAGCAGACTGTATTGCTTTTTGGGAGGAGCTGATGGTGCTTGTCACTAATGGCCATAATCTGAGCGATGACAAAACAGCCCGGGTGTGTGTTGTGTTTTGCCTGGTGTTAATAGCCTGATTGTGTGTGGGCGCTGGGGTTAATAAGATGATGAAGGTGTTGGGGAGTTCAGGGGGTCAGGGGGGAACCAGCTGCAGGCCTGAGGCCCCAGTGGCCGCCCCAGACAAGGACTAGTGACCAAGGAAAGCCTGAGGCCTCCAGTGTTAATCTAGGACCCTGCCTGCTCCTACTAGAGGAGTGATGGATACTCAGCCTAGAGGGGAAATGACCCCAAATCAGCCAGCTATGAAAACACTGGAACACAATATTGCATGTTTGAACTCCATCTCTGTTGTAGTTTTGGATGAATAGAGGGGAGTCTGGATGGATAGGTCATTGACGTATCACTGAGCATGCAGAGATGTGATGAATCACTGAGCATGCAGAGATCATCTGAAGCCTCTTCTAATGGCTATGTTCAGTCCACTATTGTAAGTGTCTTCTTAACAAAGGAAATCATCAGGATGCCTAAGGCCACTTACGTTCCTCCCCGCTGCTCCCTCATCTGTGCTATCCGTCTATTAAACTAACACTAATTAAAATTGTGCCTGAAAGATAAACTCAGACCTCCAGCGCTGTAAACATTGTTTAACCCTCATGTTCTGTTTGGGCTCTGAGAGACCCCAAGGACATTTTAATAGCGAAAAAAATGCTTAAATAGAAAAATGCTTAAATCTTAAGTTCAAGGTTTATTCTTTATGATTGTTAATGATATTATAACATGATAATATGCTTAAACTGTCCTCAATGATTAATGTAACATTACTTATGTTTGGGGTCTAAGAGATGAATAAATGCAATGAATTTCACATGATACAGAATAGTCTTTTTTTTTCAGTGTCCACTACCGTTCAAAATGTTGAGATTTCTTTTTTAAGTATATTTTTGAAAGAAGTGTCAGGTACTGAGACATCAAATGATCGGCTCTTAGAAGCAAAAGTGCGTGCATCCACTTCCGTGCTACATAATATATTATTTTCTATTTATTTTTAAATCATTGGGGTCTCTGGGAACAAACTAGCCCGATCTCATGAAAGTTCGTATTTATAGCACGAATGTAATTTCTCGTGCCATGTATACGCCAAAAACAGTTTTTGCGTGTGTATATGGTACGCGTTTTTGCGTGCATATGATAAACACTTTTTGGCATGTAATATGCACAAACTCCCCTCCCCCTCCCCCTAAACCTACTCCAGGGTTTTTTAGTGCGTAGCATATACACGCAAAAAAAAACATTTTTGGCGTATAAATGCCACGAGAAATGACATTCGTGGTATAGATACGCGTTTTCATGAGACTGTGTTGGAACAAACATTAAAATCAATGAGTCAATCTCAACAGAACACGAGGGATTAAGGGAGAAAAAAATCTGCAGGGCATGTCCATGACAGACGGAGGAGAGCACTACTCTTCTCTAATATATAATCACATACATTATCATACCAGCAGTGTTCTTAAACTCTCTTTAATATTAATATTTGTCTCCCTTAAAGCCTTTAGCACTGGGAGGTATGTCTGCTCATTGAAACGTCTGTGCTGTAAATGCTTTTAACATACCCAGTAATTATGTCATTGTGTTGCAGTGAAGATTTGGATTATTACAGATGTCGAAGAAAGGGGGTGAGGGTGGGGGTGAAGCGCTATTATCATTATTTAACCTCAGTGTGTTGCCCAATGCATAACTGTATCATTATCATTAAATTTTAATCATCCATGCAACCACCTCCATTGTGTGTGTGTGTGCGCGCATGTAAGTACATGTTTTCACAAGCCTGCTGAGCTCCCTTTAGTCTTCTGGCCCTCTTAATCATAGACATGTTTGAAAGAGACAACTCTAAAGACTGTGGCATACTTGATTACATTCTCCTTTACTAATGAAAGAATGTGATAGAGGCAGACTGTTATCCAGACAGGCAGCCAAAAAGAGGGGGGTTGGGGAGATGAATCACATGACCACTGCGGACTGAGTGTGAGGAGACGTAGAGAAGACACCTTCAGACTCTCAATCTCAAGTTCACTTTGAGATATTTTTGTATGTAGAAACAAAATTTAGATTCCGCAAACATCCAGCCTCTATTACAAACTGTTTCAGCGTTGGATTTGTTTCAGGATGGTTTTGCTGTGGCTTCTGTCTCTCTCGTGTTCCATATCCCCGCCATGTGTTCTCAGAACACAAACAGCACCACGCCGCCGAGCAAAAGGTAGAAATAAATCTAACACTTGCTAAAGGATGTGGTGCATGAGGAACGTCAGGTGAGCTTTCAAAAGTGACAGCAAAATTTCAAAGCGGGGGCGAGGAGGGAGCAGCTACAGTCAAAAAGGCAAACCTGTGCCGGGACATTTTCTTCTACAAAAGTGTACAGATGAACAAATTAAAGACTAGAGAATGACAATGCGACTACAGATGTTTGCTCTCCCCGCATCTCTTTTTGCATAAACCCAGATAAGGAGAAGGTAGAGCCCGAGTGCGATAAAAAGTCCAGGTTTTCAGAGAACAGTGGGTTGCTTATTAGAGAAGCTTTGATCGTGAATCCTTTGATATTTCAGTGCTCATCAAGAATTCACTTTCAGCCATAAATATAGGTAGCTCAGAGAAGTGTTATGACACACACACTTACTCTCTCACAGCCACTTTAAGTTATCAAAAACATCGCAAAATATGAAGGGAACTATAAGGGAGGGTCTAAAAGGGAATGAGGGAAGGAGAAAGACAGAGTTGGGTGGCAGGATCATTTTTTTTATTTTCTGAAATTTTCTTCTAAAATGATACTTTTTATCAAGCTTGTATATTACAGTTTAGTAATTTCACTTAAATGGCAATGAAGATTACCTATTAATTGTCATTTAAGTGAAATTACTGAACTTCAATATACAAGCTTGATAAAAATGGTCATTTTAGAAGAAAATTTCAAATGGCATTTAGAGGCTTTTGCATTTGAACTCTTCATATACTGTTCACATACACCATTCAATAATATAATATTGAATTAGTTAATGGTGTATGTGAACAGTTTGTGCATTGTAATCCATATGCAGACATTACATGAGTTCAAGAAATTAAGAAACATCTTTGATAACAAAATAAAAAAAAAATAAAAAAAAATCAAGTATGTAGTAGCCTAGGGCAGTTTGAAAGTGAATGATGGGGCGAAGTCTACATATGACATATGCAATGACTTTTGATCTGACCCTGACCATTGGTGTGTTTATGTAGATAGGTCATGACTTGAAGAATATATGCACTGGCATATGCACACATAAAGTAAAACATAACAAAATCAAGCACAGAGATGTATTTTTGTTTGTTTGTGTTTTATTTTAACTCACATCTAATAGTGAACATCATCTCTCTTGCTCGAACACACACACACACACACACACACACACACACACAAAAGCTACATATCGTACACATCCACATGTTTAGTACAATTTTGTCCTCAAGATAAAAACAACAAACAGACCTCAACACAACAAGAAAAGACAGATATTCTCAGCTGAAGTAAAAGTTTCCTTAATTGGCCTTGTAATCCTATAGGTGTCAAAAACATAGCGATACCAAAAAACCCCTGTCCTCATTAAAAAGTACAACCCTGCTTTTGAGAGCTCACACACAGAATTGATTAGAAAGGTAACACTGGGTGTGATATTCATTTCTTTCATTGTTCTACTGCCAGCTCAATGAGACAGGATTTTTCTCCCTGCATCCCAATTACAGCATTGTAGATCAAGCAAGGTGCAAGATTAACTAGAGAAACCTGACTAACACAAAGAGAATTCCTAACTTAACAAGGTGTCATTCCTCATTGATAGAACCCCACACCGTCTGTCCCAGAGTAATTATGAGAGCTACATATGAATGTAAATACATGCACACGGACCTCTAAAAACAGCAGTGCTGTATTTAATATAGCGTTTCTCGCTGGTCTGGAAGCTGTGGATTTCCCCAATAAACTCAGTTACATATTATGGGTATGTCATTATTCTTTTTAGAAATAGAACATTTCAGCGGTTTTATTGAGAGCGTATTTGAAGTTTTAAAGTTTAAACCCAATTTGAAATTATAGCACTCACTTTGATGAAAGGAATCAGGAGTCGGAGTCTCATCAGAGGGAACGTGTCAGGATCTCAAAATTCGTTCGCTGAATAGTTAAACAGAGCTTCTCTGGGAGGTGGGAAATGCACGGCAATGTCCAACGCAGCCGTGCATTCCTCAACCCTTCCTTCTTATCCATATTCACCTTTGTAAGCTATATAAAGAGTCATTTTTCATATGTTTCAGTGCTAAACACAAACTTTTGATATACTCTACCGCAGCCTATAGCTGAAACGACAAACATTTTTCAGCAAATCTTCCAAGTGCAAAGGAAATGCAACAGCGTGTGAATAAATACTTGATAGCTCTCTGAATATCTTCTGAATACTTTCATTGTTTTTTGTATACACAGTTTCATCTCCAAATTCATATCAAAGACAACTTTTTTTTGGGTGTGAGTATGACTATCTTTATTCACCTGTCTTTAGTCTCTAATGCTCATGCTTTTCATCATTGCTATTGTATGCAATTAATCCCTGAAGCTATATTTGTGTAGAGAACACAGTGGCGGGAAAATATGTACACACACACATGCGTAAGCACACTGTGGGAGAAGATTAATCTTTCTATTTCTGTATTCAGAAGCAGCTCATAAACTATTTAGACTTTTCAGCCCTAATGGAGATTCTGGAGGCACAGTGGGGCATCTTTTATACATCAATGAGACCAATTATCTGTTTAACTGAGAGAGGCCATGTTGCCAGATTTTGCCCTTCCCAACTGTTTACACTCATTCTTTTTTCCTCAACACCAGAGGGCAGCCCTGGCACACTGACACCCCCCCCCCCCTATATATACATATATATATATATATATATATATATATATATATATATATAAGGGATGCCCTATATAATACTAATATCAATTATTGGATGATATTTGTGATATTTAGTGTTTAGTTAGTAGTTAGTGAAATTTAGATTACTGTCATCTAGAGGTCACTTGAAGTGAATCTTTAAAAACACTAATAACACGGCTAAATGTAATCTTTAAAAGATGTCATAATGAATAACAATTTTTAATACTGTTTGACATTTGTGATGCTTAAATTCAATCATAGCATTTAAAATGGTTGATGTTACGTTTCCCATTTATCTGCTGTTATTTATCAGTATGAAAATAATTATCAATTGGTCAGAACTTTATATTGGTCCATCCCTAAGTTTTACATTATACGACCATAAGCATAATCCAATATTTTAGATAATGAATTCAACAAACTCTTTGAGTAACTAGCAAGAGACTGCAGAATGTCAAACATTGGCTGACCTACTCATATGCTTCTCTTCCAGACAGGGGCTTGTCATGGCCCTTTTATCCATTGTAGCCATTCCAAGGCTTGCATTGCCTGTACCGGTCTCCCTCATCCCAAAAGCCAAAGCACAGCCATCCAGCTGAAGCTTTGCCCTGTCTCTTCTTTATTCCAGAATCCTGCCTCATCGCTCCACGGCTGACATGCCAACCTTCACCATCCCTGGGCATGCTCAAACTTCATGTGCTCTGTGTTCTAATCAGGTTCCAGAAGCACAGGCAGGTTTTTGAGCACATCAGGAGCTCTGTGTCTGTCCTGGCCCAAGCCTTTAGCCTTACATTCCCACAGTCCAAAGAATTGCTTCGCAACATGGAGGATTCATACAGCCCAGGGCTTTATGTTTGTAACCCACACCAGCGTGACCACGGCTGGTCCATCAGCAGGCCTCATTAGCTCTATACCCAGAGAATGTCCAGCCTGCCTGGCTCCAGATGGGTCCAAGCCAAGTTTTTGCTGCCAACAATGGGCTGCCAAGCAGTTGTTCTGACAGTGGAAGATGGGAGGAAAAGAGGTTTGCCGGATTTGTACATTTCTAGCTGGTGTGACTTCAGTGTTATATGAACTGTGTGTTTTATGAAGAGGGGCACAGATGGATAGCAATATGGTGTTTATATAGTCAATGACCATCCAACTGCCAAAATAAGAGCTACTCAAAGGCATGTTTGGCTTGGGTTTAACATATTCATAAATTTCAAACAACATTTCTCGACTGGAATGCACCATAAGAGTGGTATAGGAATTCAAACAATGTGATAATTAAGAAAAACATGGTGTCTCAATCCTCAGTGGCATCGTATAATTACAGTGTGGAAAGTCTGTGTTGATGGATTCAACCTCACCACTTGCCACAACAACTTGACAATGCTGATTTCCTCATGTTGCTCCATGTTCAGGGCAGATTAAATGCAGCTGAACATCAACTGTCAGACTCTTGAGAACTCTGTCTTTGTGTATATGTGTGTAGCTTGGCATCCGAACTAGGAAAAGAGCGGGAAAGTACACTCTTCAGTGCCAGTTCAAACTTAGACTAAACCGGCACAGCCACTTGGGGTTTTGGGTCAACCAGTGATGGTTTCTCTGCGGTGTTCTCCATAGGGGTGAATTAATGTGAGTTTTTTTTTTCTTCTTTTTCTAAATAACATGCAACCGCAAGTAGGTATCACTCATGGCTGTCCTCTGGTAAGCAGCCCGAGAAAGCCACAAGCTGGCTGAAGCTGGTGGGGTGGATCAGTAGCCCGCGCTGAATGCATAGAGAGAGAATAACTGCTGCTGACACTTGCTGCTCCTGCTGGACAGATGATGTCATTTTATGGCCCCTTAAACATATGATCCTAAATGCTTTTTAAAGCCGGGGATGATCTCAGAGGCATTGTACATGCTTAACCTTTGAGTTATTCCTAATGTGTTTTATTATTTAACTGGGGCTCTAAGAATTTTTGCTTTGGCCAATGAAAAGTCCTTCATATGGGGGAGCGTGGAGCTGTGGTGAATTAAGCTTACGTTGGGACATGTGTGGGTAAAGTCTGAAGGCCATAAAAAAGCATGATTAGACAGGCACTCACTCAGCACCTGCTCTTTATACTGGACAGTTACGGCATCATTGTACAGAGCACAGATGTCACAATGACACCTGTGGACCCATTTTGCTTATTAACACATGAAACATGAGGAGAATGAATTTCTGCGTAAATCGTTCATAAATCCATCCACACATACATTTTCCCTGTTGAATTGAAAGCTTCATTTTATGTAAGCATGGCTTTGAGCACGATTTACACAGAAATTTGTTATGCTCATGTTTTACGAATAAGGCCCATAGATTAGTTTCTATCAACCATGACCGTAATTATTCTACTCTTACATACAAAGAGATTTTGATAGAGTTTGGATGGGATGCATGAATGGCTTTGTGTCCTCCGACCTAGTTTGGGTCTCTCCCAGCCTTTGTGGCTCCTCCGAACTTTGGCCAGAGAGTCAGCCGAAGCCCAGGACTCTCACAGCCTGCAGCAGTGAGGCTGAGATTTGAGACTGAGTGAATGAGCTCAGGTTACAGCAGAGATAATCCTCCCAAAGCTGTTTTCTTCTATCACTATAGCACAGAATATTACTCTGGCAATAAGTGATTTAATTGGTCGTCTCACATGACTCATGACATGAGTCAGACAGGCGCGTGCCTTTGAGTAATTCCGCTCTCTGTATTGCCCACTTTGTCTGCCTCACTGTTCAAATTAGAATGACTGTGCAGTAATGGTTTTGTAAGGGTGCCGGTTGGTAAATTGATGAGGGGACTTAGGGCTGCTGATTACGGTTACATGCAGAGTCACCGTCTGGCCTTTTGTTTAATTTGCCTCCTTATTGTCTGGCTTAAGGATCCGGTATTCTGGACAGTGATGGTCTGGCCATCCACTAATTGAGTGCCAGTCTCCTAAAAATGTTTTTGGATCGCTTGGTTAGAATTGTAGTCTTGCCCATGATTGTTTTGTATAGTTGCAATTCCAGCCAACTCCAGGACAGCTGCGTAGCTTTAGCGCTGCACCTTGGGAGTATGGCTCTTGACTTTTCAGTCTTCAAAAAAATTTCTATTGTCAGGAAGTTTAGGATCTATGCACCGCAAGAAGTTATTTCATTAATCTGTCTGGGACAAGTGTTTGGCGCTACGTCCTTCCGTCCCCTTTAATAGTCAGGATGCTCCATATAAAAAGCACAATTCTTTAGTAAGTCATAATTCTTCAGTGTGTGTATATATACATATCTTGTGTCTATTTTCTGGTACTCTAATTTTTTTGCCTGACTAAACCCACTGGCAATATTTGAAAAATGCTGAAAAAGTGGGAAGACACCAGTGGAGATAGAGGGGACAAAATAGATGCTAAAACACTCTATCCTGATCGTTTTCAATACTCGCAATTCCAACTCCTGACTCGCTACAGTTGTTTCGACAAAACAAGCTGGTTTTTATACGGCCGCTCGTGGTGAGCTGAATCCTGCGTATGTCACGAAGTGCAGAACATCCAATAGGAAAATTCAACTGCAGTAGCCACCGGTCAACCTGAAGAGGGCAGCACTTAGACGTTTTTACACCATATATTGTAGAAATAAAACACTTTATACACAAATGTCAAAAAAGTTACTCGAATCAATGACAGGTATTAATAAAGATCCATTCTTACAGATCATTAACTAAAAAAAGTTGGTTTAGGGTTTAGTTACTCTTTAAAGGTGCCGACAGGCCATCTGAAAAATTCTGACTTTAGCCTGCTAGCATTGAAAGTATCCCACCCTGCAAATCGCCGCCCAAAGCCACGCCACCTCCAGAACCAATGCATTCTCATCCTTTATCGTCATATAGAATGTTATATGACAACACATTCTCATCCCAATTCGTCATATAACTGACGTTTTGGGACGGTTTTGACCATTCGTCAATATACAACGTTTTAGGGCCCCCTTAAACGTCAGTAGATGACGATCCCGGGTCGTCATACAACTGACGCTGTACCTTTAACGTCAGTTAGGTGACGAGTTGGGTTTAGGGTTAGGTTTAGGTCTGGGGTAGAGTTAGGATCCCATAACGTCATCTACCGACGTTTAGGGGGGCCCTGAAAAGTCGTATATTTACGAATTGTCCCAAAACGTCAGTTATATGACGAATTGGGATGAAACTGCGTTGTATATGACAAAACGGCACCATACTACGCACATGGCATCCGTTATCGTTAATATTACACGCGCTGTGATGGTTAGGTTTAGGTGTGGGGTAGGGTAGGGTAGTCTCATATTACGCTAAAGGGTTCGCGTGTTATATTAACGATAAAGGGTGCCATGTGCGTAGTATAGCGCCGTTTTTGCATATAGCATTCTATATGACGATAAAGGATGAGAACGGGCTCCCAGAACACATGTACGCACACAGGCCAGAAATGAGATGACTAGAAAGAACTTTATTGGATTATATCATGTATCTTTCACCAGTGATCAAACTTTGCAGTACCGTGAGTATCAGTACTAGTGTGTAAAAAAAGCTAATCAATTTAATAATAAAAATAAATTATAAATACATTTGTAAAGGTAATCTCAAAATGTATTTCTTATATAAACCTTTCATATGTGTTAATGTCACTGACTTTGCAACCCTTTCTTCTTTTTTTCCTTATCCTTTTTTGAGATAAAATAATAAACAAAGTTAAATTTTATTTTATGATAAATAAAAATGTCAAGATTGTAAACATGTATAAATAACTTGCTATCAGCTTTTTGGGGAGAAAAATAAATAAACTGAACTGAATTCAAACCTGAATTGGTAATGCTCATCGACTAGTTGCAGTAGAATGTTTTATTTGCACATATTCTGTGTTCCTTCAAAAGAAACCAAAACCAAGAATGCGAGTAGAAGTAGGACGGCACACACAGTTTGGTGAGGACTG
The DNA here is from genome assembly GCA_030378365.1 of Hybognathus amarus. Taxonomy (NCBI): domain Eukaryota; kingdom Metazoa; phylum Chordata; class Actinopteri; order Cypriniformes; family Leuciscidae; genus Hybognathus; species Hybognathus amarus. The sequence continues at coordinate 61,820 of JAQIUQ010004826.1, forward strand.
GTAAAAGAGAGAGAAAAAAATACAATAAAAATGCAGATTTTGTTGTTTCCCCACAACAAATGTCCTCAGAGCATTGGTTTGACATGATTTCACCTGATGCTTAGAGAGCCAGTTTAAGTGCTGGAATTCACTCGGGGGCTCATTACCAAAGCAATAGGCCTTAAATTATTTTTGCAATATTTGCATGACCTGGGTGAAGAAGCTAACAGGAACGGAAGAGAAAGGCGCACGCAGGGGTCTCTTCTTTCCATCGGGGACTCTGGAGTTCTGGAGGGAGGGAAGAGCCGCACCAGTCTCTCTCCCCAGGGGCACGCCTCCTAATATGGGTTCTCCTCCTCCTTAGTCACCCTTTGGCCCTGAGGGCCCAGTGGAGCCTGGACTAACTCTAGCACTTTTACAGCCTCATCATTACTGAGATCATAGACTGACACAACCACTAACGAGATGCTGTATAACCACCGGAGAGAGATCCAGACACTCTGCCACTGTAGGCAAGCAGGACTGAGGGTGGAGAGCAGGCCTGCTATCAAGAGCAGTTTCCTTTCCAAATGATGACAGATAAACTCTGTGTTCAACTTAATTGAGGTGAGATGTACAAAAATGTACTTTAAAATCTTCCCGTAACCTTTGGTTTTGCGTAACGAAAGGTGACACAGTTAAATGTACACTCTGAGTCAACAGCGGCAACAGAAAAACACATTTTTACAATATTAATTCAACATGTCTTGAGGGTGGAGTTCGTTGGCTGTGCCAAGTTACATGGGGAACAATTGAAGAGATGGAAGTAGTTTGGGATAAAAGTCTCATGAACAGCTGCTCGAGCAATGAAGATATAACAGCATGTGATATGCAGTCTCCTGACTTCCTCTGTGATTTCTGCAGATGCCAGTTCTCCGATTTCAAAGGGAATACCCAAATGGTGATATCACGTTAAATCAAGACAAAGCTAAGGCGTGACTTTTATATGTCGAATGCCACTTTCATCCACGTTTGAGATATTTTGATCTTGACTAAAATCAAGAATGTAAAGAACTGGGGAATACATGTCATCGTACAGAAAATGATAGCACAGACAGATGGCGCTCATTAGGCCTTTGTTGAAGGGAAAGAATGGCTTTAAATGAGATCATCTTCCATCTTGAGTCCATCCTTTGTCATTTTATGCTAAACTTTTCTTTTTTTTTGATTGCAAGCAAAAATAATGGAGAGATCACAGAATATGACTGAAATGTGACATCATATTCCTTTCTTTCATGGACATCATTCAAAGCCTTGACAAGATGATTGGTATAATTAGCATAAGTAGGTAGTAGTACAAGTCCAACAATATGTTTGTTTTTTCTTTTTTCTTTTTGTGCACTCATGTTTTTCATTTTGACCTATCCATGTGTATGCAGTTGTTGAGTCTACATTGAGCTTGCATTTTTTATGATACATTGCATTTATGCTCTAGTACAAGGCTTTCATTTCTGTGTAAAAAAATTCAGATTTATGCTGGATTTATTTATTTATTTATTTATTTTTGGACACATGAAGAATCCTTTTTTTTCTTTTTAAAAAGTCGATTGAGGTCATAAAAGTCAAAAAAGTTGATTGGGGTCATATAGACCCCATGACCCGATTGAGGGTTAACACAATAAAATGGTATAGAATATGTTTCTTTTCGCTTGCTTTTTCAAAGAATGATTTACTTTTGATTCACAGCCTTATAAAACCTTATCATTCAACAGCCTCTGTTAAAGCTGATTGTCTTTTCGTTCTCTTTTGCTTCCCAATATGTTGTAGGCTATGTGGAAAAGAACTGAACAATCACTTCTCTGCAGCCTATACTTCTGTGGTGCACACTGTCCAGTTCCCCCTATACAGTCAGTTTTTTGGCTCCTCGTAACAGTCAACCAATGGATCTTTTCATCTGCTATCAATGTTAATGCTTTCGACAGCAAGGCTGGTCAGTGCAGTGATGTCTGAGGATCATATCCTCCTCCTCTGACCTGTTTTTCCCAGATGTTTGGGGTAATTTCACTGCAATATCAGATCTTAGGTTCTGTATAATATTATTAATGTTCTTTTTTGCCATATTTTTTATGGATTATTTTATGCATTTTCAGGTTCATGTGGACGATTCTTGTTATTTCCTAATTATTTTGCTTTATCCTTCAATTCGGCTCACACGCTGTCAAAATAACGTGTGGCAGAAGTTCCGTTCTTATTAGGAGTAATAACTCTCAAACCCAATAAATAGAAAGTGAGAGGAAAAGAGAAAGAAAATGCAGCAAAAAAGGGACAGCAGCAAGCAAGACAGAGAGACGGGGTAGGGTGGTATCAGATAAAGGGAAGCTGGGAGAGGAAGTGCGAGAGCTTCAGTACTTTGGCTTGTCTTCCTTTATCGCGTGAGGATCTGAGTGGTGGAAAAGAGGGGAGGAAGAATCACTGCGCCACAGACAGAATAAATAAGAGGCTTCTCTTGAAAGCTCTCACTTGATCTCATCGCTGTGTTAGTTCACTGGCTCCTCAGCATGGCCGCCGGTGTGCTGAGGAGAGAGAGAGAGGTCTTTGAAGGGGAATGTGGGTGTGAGTATGGGCTCCAGCATTGTTCCAGACCCTCCCAGGGATGCCTACCACCCTAACCCCCGCTGTCACTGCTCGATAAGGGGAAAGGAGGGGGAAGGGAGGTCTCAGTACCCGGCAATCTGTCAAACAGAGGGTTTTCATAAAGGTGAGCGTGAAGGCAGGGAGGGGAGGATGAGAGCGAGAGAGAGATCGAATGGAACTGTGACAGGGAGATGAAGATGAGACTTGACAGTTCTCTCTGGGTTTCTGTGATTAATTGGGATCAGGTCACCTCTCCAGTGTCTGGACAGTAATCATATGCAGTTTCATATGGCGATTTACATAGACACCCTCTGTCTCCCTCACTGGGGGGAATCTTGTGAAACACACAATGCTCTGTAGCTCGCTTGTCACCTTATTTATATTAGCGCTATGAATATGACGAACGCAACCCGAAATAAAAACGCCAGATTCTCCGTGCTTAATTTGTATGCTGTGTTGTTGTGGAATTTTTATTTAAGGCCGTATTTGGATAGTAATCTTAAATAATACATCCGCTTTATTTATTTATTTATTTATTTATCTTTCCCAGACTCGGCTTGGATGTGCAAGGTAGTGCAGGATATCTTTTGCAAGTACTGTTGCTTAGAAGGTGGTTGTCATCGCTGCTCTAACTTTCCTTTTCACAAACTCTGTCTCAAAGCAAAAGGCCTTTCAGAAGCCTAGATGGGTACCTAGACAATGGAGGTGCAGGTAGTGAGAAAAGACACAGGATGGTGAATAATTTATGGCAGAGAAAATCTAAAGGAAAGCATGTGAAGCAAGAGAGTGTAGACAGTGGTGACATATCAAGCAACAATAAAGACATTGACAGAGCAGAGGAGAGAAGACACCGGCGAAAAAAAAAACACTTCAGAGTTTGTTGCTGTCGAAAGGCATGGCCACTTTTTAAAGTTGTGATTCTGTAAGTTGTTTACGAGACGCCGCACAGCCCTAACAGGTAGAAGTTCTGCTATGAATCAACTTTTCTTTTTTTCTTTTTTGATACCAGGCTTTGGCTTGTACAGACACATGTATAGCCGTGCAGAGCAAGACTTGACATTGCTGTATTTTAAAGGAGAGAAGATGGAGCTGCATTAGGCATGCATTGGCTCCAGATCCTGTCTCCTTACTTAAAAAAAAAGCTAAACAAAAACTCTTGTTTATACACAAAACTTTTCAAATGATGAAGTTCCCGATGCAGTGTGCTCAATCCCAAGAGTAATATGTTCTCTGGGAGCAGTGCTGGATTAAACTTTTTCAGTGTTGGAAGATTTTTTCCCCATTTGAATTATTTGAATATACATCATGAAAACACTTTTACAGTTTTAAAAATGTAAATAAAGACAAGTCTTTCTTTAAATGATAAGAAATTAATAATTAATACAAAGAAAATAACTAACTTTTGGATTCAATACAAGTTAAGCTCAAACGACCACTCTTGTGACTGTTATTTTTTGCAAAAATGTATTTAGACTCGTACCTCCTTTTCTTTAAATAAATAAATAAAATCCTGGAACAAAATCCTGGGCTTAAGTGAGGCACTTACAAATTGAATGTATGGGTCCAAACCAGAACCTTTAAAATACTCATGTTTTCAGTAGAGCTCCAACACTTAAACCACATGTGTGCTAACATGATTGTAGAGTGTAAAAATCACTCTTCTGTGTATAATTATATCCAAATGTTATGACTTTGTTGCCATGACAACATTACATGACAACAGAATAAATATCAAATAATAATTAAAAAAATGTTTTATAAGATCATAAGCTTATTTCTGCTTATAAATGTTCCCAGACATTTGCCCTATTTACTTCCATTGCAAGTTACTCACCATAACCTTGTTTTTTGCATTTTGTTAAAAAAGGAGGGACTATACTATATGTATCTCTCTCTCTCTCTCTCTCTCTCTCTCTCTCTCTCTCTCTCAAACTTGTCTCAAACCTGGACAACCCTTTTAAGAAATCAGCCATTGTATGTAGGAAAAAAGCTGAGTGTGACTTTTCATTTAAAATGACCAGGTGTCACCCGTGCTGCAGAAGCCAAAGTGTTCATGTTGGTGCTCAGATCAGTAACAGCATGTCATTAGGGGGGTTGCACAGCGGGCAGAACAGGTGAACCAGACGTACGTCTGACACTCAGGCCCCAGAGATCCCGTCCCACAGACAGCTGCCCAGACGGCCGGCGAGTCCCCGACCTGCCAGTCCAGTTCCATCGCCGATTCTACTGGTGACGGCTGTGACACGCGAGAAAACTGTCCGTGCCGAAATCCGTCACTTCCTTGCTACTTTCATCCCCCGCGCACTTCAAAACGTGACATGTGTCATCTGTAAGAAGCTTAGAGATGCTGAAATTCCCCCCCATCTGACGCTTTGATGGTGATTCTGCCCAAGGCGTTTGTCATACATAACTTAGCCTGTAACAATGAGGAACGGAGACTGGTTGAAGGATGGGGATAGAAAAAGTGTGTAAGAATGCATATATTGTAAAATCCCTACTATCACCATGGGGCAGGAAATCAAAGTATGCAGTGCGAGAGTGGAAGTGTGTATCACATGCTTGTCATCGTTCCTCTTGTTCGCCAGTGATTTCTGTGGCTGCCTCTGGTCTTACGGTAGAACGTGGCTGTCGAAGACTCCGTAGAGAATGTCGGGGCATCTGTGTCCCACTTTTACTGCAGCAAATCTTTCAATCCCATTGATACTTGATGTACTACACAACAGGCAACCACTGGGGACAGTCTGCTTTTGGATGGATGAAATGCTATTACTGTACATTGGCTGATGTCTTTCCGTATGAAATGCTGGATTAGAGTAAAAATACCAGTCCATGTTTTAGGCCTGCAGATGTTAAATTAACAAATTAAGTTACAAATTAAGACTATAACCTAAATATGGAATACATGCCTGTGGCAGAAGATGCCTATGTTTGTGGTTCAGCAAATGTGTCCCTCTTTGGTTTGGATGCCTTCACCCATTTTCAATCTCTGTGTGTGTTTTGTGCTTTGACGGTTAACCTTTGGCTAAACCAATCTCCGAGCTAACATCTGTGTGATTGGGATGGCGGAATTCCGGAGAGCTGAGGATCGAACTGCTCCTGTCTCTCCATATTAAGACTGCCACTATGAATGTTTCAATTAAAGGGCCTTTTAAGTTTGCTTCCACAAATATGCATGTATCCAATTAACACTGGTAGCCCACATGACCTCATCTGCAAACGATTAGTCTTTTCCTTCACAGTTTTCTATATTAAGTCACTTCTCAAAATGACTCTATCCAGTTCTGTAAGGAGTGAATTTGAAATCACACTGGAACACACTGTTCTTGTAGTAACATACACACGGAAAATCGATTATCATGCCATGCAGCTGAGTATTTTTAAATTTCTAATATTCCTTTGTTCGGTGAATTTGTGGCATAGGTGCTACACATTACTATGCAGAGTATAAAGTTTATGTATAAGTCAAATATTTATCAAAAACAAAGGCAGCATTTTGGGTTCCCCAAATAACCTTTCATGGAACAATTACTGAAAGAACCATATATCTGTCATCTGAAGAACTTTTTTCCCACTATTTTGTGTAATGTAAATTGCGATGTAAAATTTTGTGTGATTCTAAGTACAGTAGCATCATTGCCAATAATTTGCAAATATTTTACAAAATATGTCTCTGAAAACTTTATTTTTAACTCAATTTTTTCTTTTCTTCTGCACCAGCACCACTCACTCTTTCATTAATAAATCAATGATTAGAGGTATCCCATATTGAAGAGAGAAAGAGGGAGAGAGATAGAGAGGATGCATCATGCAAAATAAGATAAACACTGCGGATAGAAGAAATTCATTCTCATAGTTAATATTTACACAGTGTTTTATTGCGTGGAACCCAAACAAAGTGCATATCATAGATACAACCATTTTGTATTACAAAGTACACTTTTCAAAAATGATTTTTAAAAGCACCCATGACCAACATTATTTTTTTTTTGTCTGTTGGTACATCTTTAGGAGATCCAAATTTCATTCTTAGTGCTGTCACATTTTCAATTCACATTTGATCAAGTGGTGTAATAAACAAAAACAGCTCTAATTCAAAGATTTTCTGGTAACTGTCAAACAGTTTCACTCACGCAGATGACAGGGAATTCCAAATGGAAATGGAAACAAGGGTTTGTATTATCAGAGAGCTATCCAATTGAGGAATTCAAACAAACTTGAATGACAGCCCTCCCACTGAGTTCACTCTCTCCATGTTGAGCTGCTCGGTTCCAAACGTCACTTTCCCAAACAGCTAATCAAGTTCACGGGGAGTCCAGGAGAAGGCTCAGAAACACTCACTTCAAACCCACAGGCCAGCTCACTGATGAAAGAAAAGACATCCACAGCACACACTCTAATTTGAGTTGGAGGAATGATGACAGATCCATCAGTCAAACACATCCGACTACAGAGAGAGATGGAAAAAAATCATAAAAAGAATGATATACTGCATTAGAGGAAATGTGTAACTTTTTTGTGAGTTCTACTTTTTGATCTTGAGAAAAACACTATTTTTTTAATGCAGAAGCACCTCATGTAAATGCATGTGCAGACTTCACAATTTGGTAATGCTTTAGATTACATAGCAACCTTTAGAACCTTAACCTCAGACCCCCCTGATGATTGATGTAAAAGACCACTGATGTGTTGTCCGTGTTGTCCTGCCATCATCTCTAGTCGGTTTATATGCCAAGACTGTTGAGGGTCCTGCCATAGACCTGTCGCCGAGCGGCCACTCATGACCGCCCCCCAGCCTGTAAGGGAAGCATCCGTCGAGAGCGTGAGGCGTCGACAAGGAACCTTGATCGTGCGAAACAGATTTCCCTTCGGAGTAAACCCCTTGGTTCTGAGCCACCACTGCAGGGGTCTCATGTACAGAAGGTTAAGAGTAATAATGTTGGACACAGCTGCCATGAGCCCCAACAGTCTCTGAAACTGTTTCACAGTGAGTGACTGGCCTAGTTTCACATTCTTTACGGCTGCGAGAATTGCAGAAATACATGCTGGAGACAATCGTGCTTGCATAGTTGTCGAATCCCACACTACCATTAGATAAGTGGTCCACTGTGCTGGGAGAAGCACACTCTTCTTGGCATTTAGCCGTAACCCCAACTTTTTCATGTGTGACAGAACGGCATCTCGATGCCGAACTGCCAACTGCTCTGACTGAGCTAGAATCAACCAATCGTCGATATAATTTAATACGCGAATGCCCTGGAGTCTGAGAGGAGCCTGTGCTTCATCCACGCATTTCGGAAAAGTGTGGGGTGATAGACCTAAGCCGAATGGAAGGACCCAATATTGGTAAGCTTCACCCCCGAAAGTGAACCTTAGGAACCTCCTGTGATGAGGATGGATGGATATATGAAAATAAGCGTCCTTCAAGTCTATTGTGACAAACCAGTCCGTGGACTGAATCTGTGACACAATCTGTTTGAGTGTAAGCATCTTGAACTCAAGCTTCTGAACTCTGCCATTTAGCTGACGTAGAGTAGGACGTAATTAGGATGTAACCCCCCATCTTTCTTGGGAACGATGAAGTATCGGCTGTAAAACCCTGTGTCTCTGCTGGTAGGTGGAACCCTTTCTATAGCCCCTTTTTGCAGAAGCGTCATCACTTTCCTGTTCCGTGATGGTGGGAAGGACCCCAAGAAATCTGGGCGGTTGAAAACCGAACTGAATTCTGTAACCCTTTTCTATCACATGCAGGACCAACTAAGAAATACCTGGCAGTAGTTTCCACGCTGCCATGAATTCTACTAAGGGAACCAGTCTCTCTAGACTAGCCTCGGGATTTGGTCTAACGGACACTTCGGTGCCCTGAAGTGGCGAACCGGCAGGGAACAACCAAACTGACCGTTCTACGACCCTCCTCGGAGGACCGTATGGGGATGCTGACACCTCGGTGCCCTGAAACGGCGAACCGGCAGGGAACAACCGATGTGGCAGCGCTGCGAAACTCCTCAGAGAATCGCCCCCCTCAGAGAATGATGACGCTGACTCGGGAGAGAGATAGCTCACAAGCGTCTCTTCAGCCCGGAGGCACCGTCACATAACCATAATCAGCAGCACCTAACACATTACTATAGTTAGATGTATGGGGTTTAAACACTCTGAATGAAGCTGGTCTGTTCCATGATCTCGACACTTCAGTGTGGAGATCGGGAAGAGACGGTAGTCCCCGAAATGGAGGTGGTGTTCTAGATGATAAAAATCTTTCATCAAGCAAACTTTTCTTAGAAACACTCTCTGATTCATTGGCTGGCCATTCAATATTTAATCTAGCTACAGCACAAGATAAAACCTCCAGAAGCTCCTCATCAACGGAGGTATGAGCTGGCGAAGACTCATAATCCCCCATATCAATGCTGACGACATCCAGTTCCTCAGAACTTCACCATAATAATGATATAATATAGTGTTCTTGACAAACAACAATAAATAGACAAGGACAGAGTACAGAGATCGCTTGCTGAAGGTAACAGAAGCTGTCGCAGTCTCATTTCAAGGGTGCTTTATAGTTTCCTGGTCTATGACGTCACATAACGTCCGGCTCTCTTATTGTTCAAACGCAGCTCGAAGTTCCCTTGAAAGGGAACTGTAGGAAGTAATCAAAGTAATCAAATGTCATATTTAATGATCTTTAGAGCAAAAAGGCTGCTGCTATTTTTACTTTTATTTGTAAAAAAGAGGCATTGAAGAGAAATGTTGTATGGAGACTGTTTTCAGCTCGTAAACTAGAGTGGATGCATGGAGCTTGTTGCCATCACGCCAGAACAAGTCAACAACACTGATTGTTTCTTGTTTCTCTGCTCGCGTAGACGATGTCTGGATTCTTTTTGAAGTGGGTCTATTGTGTCCAGTTCCTGGGCTTTTGTTCCAGATGAAAGAGATTCTGTATGTTGAGGTTGGGTCTGTGTTCTCCATGGAGGAACATGTTTTCATACATGAGTCACTATAGCACAGACATGCAAGCTGCTCCCTTTTGCTTTTGCTCAGAAATTTTTAAACTTAATTTTAGAGAAGTATGTCCAGGCAAAAGCGCACACCCCCTTAGGCCTCAGACTGCAGTCGGATGCTTCAAAAGGCATGTTGGCGAGTTTTTTCATTCTTTGTTTCTTTCCAGTATAGATTGGAAATAATAGACTGGACATGTGTGAGTTTCTGCTTATGACAACTGTCGTATTTAGAAAGAGCTACTATATTTCTACTGAAAGTATAAGCTAATTCTCTTGTGAGATGTTCGGTCTTACTTCAAGTTTGTTTTACCAGAGATGCAAACATATGTTCTCTCAGGTTGAGCCTTTACTCTGTGGTGTGGATCCTCTAAGGGTACAGCAGGCCTAGGGGAAGTGTTCTTGTGTGTGTCACTGGATTCGGAGCACACACACGCACATACTCTGTGGCGCTGTATATCATTTCTCTCACTCTCTGTGTCCCAGATCTTCAGATTCTAGCAAGGCTAATGCTGAGACAGCAAACACACACACACACACACACACTCAGAGAGCAAGGGCCCGAGTCCTTGGATTCTCTCCCCTCAGAAGAGTTTGGATCTGTGTCTGTGCTGTAGACAGGCAGAATGTTCAGAGCTCCTCCAGCTCATTTCTCTTCCGGGAATACTTGTCCAGAATTTTTAAGAGATTCCTGCTCCTCTTCCTTTGCTCCTCTTCCAGATGTGAGCCTAATTCAAAGTCATGCATGTCTTTATCCACATACTGGGCACAGAATAGTGAGCGAACGCTGGAATATGTGGCAAGTCTTCTGTGGTTTTCGAGGAAGTTATCAGACAAGTTTGGTGTAGCATAGTGTATGTGCATGTGTATTTTTTGTCTGCACTATAATTTTTACAGTGTTGTTGGCTAATGAAGTATTAAGGCATTGGGAAGTGTTGCACCAAGCTTTATTAGAAGCGCACTTCTTACGGAATCAGATAAAGCTCTGATAATGAGCGGGGAGAACAAACAGGACCTCCTGCACCCTTGAGATTGCTTGCTGCATATAAAACAGTAAAAGCATCCTAATATGAAGCCTCTTAATTTTTCAGTGGACCTGATGAAGTGAATTTTTGACTGATGTTTTCTGAAAGTGGCAACACATGTCCCCTATTTACACCCCCAGCGCCCTCCACCAGCCCCCCTCTCCCCTTACGCTGCTCTGACTCGAATCGGGTAGATGTGTCGCTTGATGTTCCTGTCAAATGGCACCGAACCGCTTAATAAAATATCACTCCCCCTCTATCAGCTTGCTTTAATTGAGTCCCTTGTCAGTTTTATGAAACTGTGTGTTATCGTCACTTTTTTCCTCTTCCTCTGTTTCTTCTTTCTCTTTAGCAGCCCCTCTCTCCCTCTCTCTCTCTACGGAATAGACTAGCAGACGGAGCCTTAGTAACTTTGTTTAACGGAGACGAGAGGAGTGATCCTCAAAGGCAGGCTTGTCATTGGATCCATAATTCAGACCCAGTGATTTTCATTTCCCTCTGTTCTTTCAAAGGAAAGTTGGGTTTTTGGAGGCAGGCTGATCATTAGTAGGCGAACAGCATGGTGGATTAGCAGAGGTGTAGCACCAGGACGTTAAGCAATACATGGCCGACATGGAGATGTGCCAGAATGAAAGTGACAACATCAGCATGAGAAAAAGCCGCTTGCTCTCTCAAACGGACGCATGAAAAAAAACGGATGCGCACACAGATTTGAACATTGTTTACAAATGGAAAAAAAAATACATGCGTTTTTGCACTGGTTGCGAAACAGGCTTAGAATGTGATGCTACATAATAGGGTGCTCGCAAACATTTTTTTCTGTTCGCTCGCTCATTCTCACCCATACACATTCTTCATGAATAACTTATATGTCACCGGTAGACAGCAGCATAAAGCAGCATGGCCTGATCATACTGTTCTTACTCCTTAAATCTCTGACATTTTCCTGTCCCAACCTCCCTGGTTCCAGCGTTGGCAATTCTGGTAGTACTCAGTTGTACTGGTGTGACTGGTAACTTCAAACACAGACTGTCGCCAGGTCCCCAGTAAGGCCATGCTCTGATTGGCTGTGCAGTAGAGAGTTCTTCTGCCTGTGCCACTGTCCCCATGGAGAGCATCAAGTCCCGCCTCTTCTTTTGAAGTCACAGGAAACTCCGCTCACAGCAGTGGGATGTTTTGATGTTAGTCGTATTTCTTCTTTTTCTTCTCTTGTTTTTTTTCTATTTCCTCCCCCCCCTCTCTCTCTCTCTCTCTCTCTAAAGCTGAGGGTCTAGTGGTTACAGGATTCTGCCGCACCACTCTACATTTCAACATTGCATTTGATCTTTAATTTATCACAGTTCCAGCAGTTTGTTTGACAGGTGCAAGAGCTTTCATCTGGAAGCTACACGGCTAGTATATACTCCTCTCACTCCTCTCTCTGTGTTTGTCTCTTTGCGACCTCTATGGGATGTATTGATTCTTTTTTTTTTTCACTTTTACTCTGGTGTACATTGAATAATATGTTACAATGGGGCAATTTTTGACCCCCTATATGTTGTTGTCCGAGATGCTGATAAGAATGACTGGTGACTACTAAGATTTGGAACTGTTGTTGTCAGGGTTGATCCAAATATTAGTAACACTGATCAATCTAAATATTTTCTATTTATAGGAAGTTAGTACAAGTTTTTACTACTACATACTGTTTACATAGGCTACTATTATTACAGTACTATTACATACTCTTACTGTTTAATTTGTACACTAACAAGCTTATACTGTACATCCAAACTTTTCAATTTCATAAAAAATGTTCATTTATGGGAGAAATTATGTCACCATTGAGGCACCACAATGGACAGCTGCAATCTTTTAATCTGGTGTTTTATACTTTTTTGTTTAGATTTTCAAGTAAGCATATTTTTTAACAGGTTATAAAATTCATATAATTCATATTTGTATGATTTACTTCTGAGATTGAATGTAATATGTCTCTAACATATAGGCATTTGAAAATATAAGATATGGTTAAAGTTTCAGTTGATTTAGTCATCTTCATAGCCTAAAGACTAATGAAACATTGAAATGGTGTTATAATGCACTTTCACAAGATGTAAAACAAGTCTCTGATGTCCCCAGAGTGTGTGAACTTTTAGCTCTAAATACCCCACATATATTGATAGCATGTTAAAATTGTCATATTTTGAGGATATTTTGAACAAAAACGCATTTTTTGTCTGTCCCTTTAAATGCAAATGAGCTGCTGGTCCTGGAAAAGGGGGTGGAGCTTTGAGTGATCTTTTACCTCACACTGACTGACATGCACTCAAAATTTCAAACACTTTTAGCCTCTTATGTTAAAACCAGAGTCAGACAATGAAAGAGAGACTCAAGAAAAAGTGACAACATATATTTCTGAATGAAAGGGTTAATTGATGAATTTATGTAGCTTATGTGTAGTTATCTTCTAGTCATTGATTAGCATATTCTTTGATGATAGTCTAGACATAATCTTGACATAAAAATACATAGACGCCCTATGGGTATGAAAGTTTTGTTTCAAAGACGGGAGGACAGTAAATTTTGAAGAGACTGCCATAATCCCGTGTTCCTCGGTTTTCCTCAGCTTTAATCTCCCTAACTTGAAACTGAAGAGCATCCTTGTGTCAAATGCGGAACTCATGTGGCGCCGCCATATTGCTGGCAACTTTCTTATACTTCTCACAAACGCCTGTTTACGTGTGCTGCTTGGGGCTGTAATCGTCCACAATTGAAAATAGGTCTCAAGGTATTAACTTTCACAAGCAAGATTGAACATTTGTTCCTGGTTATATTTCGTCATGATATAATTAGTAATATTAATGTTAAAGGTGCAAAACGCAAGTATCTCGAGTTTTTGCAGAACTACGCCCCTCTGGCGACAAACGAAACTGCGTGCGCGCTCATGTTTGCACTAGCTGTTCATTACCAAAGGAGCATCAGCCGCACACTGTGCGGCACACATCTTTTGTTACAGTCATAATGAGGTAATACAGTTATAAATCTGCAAGTTATTTAAAATATATGAAAGGAAAGGCATTCGAGTAAATTACACACTTATGTGTGTGTGTGAGGGAAAACGGGGTAGTCAAAATATTCGGTTTTTGTTTCCATTCCATCTATCTCCATGTTGAACTGTTTTATGTGCTTACTGTATCCACTTATGATTGAATTATTATGGAAACACGTTCATGAACAATATAAGTTATTACTTTGTATAGGACCCGTTTGAGCCCTAAAGCAGACCGGAGATCTGTCCGTTTGTCGAAAGCTCCCCGATGTTGACTTCGTATTATTCCGACGACTGGCACTGGACAGACAGAAGTTGTATTTTCTTTGTCTTACGCTGAGTTTGCGTTGCGGTTTGGAATGAACTACATGCCGGTCTCTTTGGGGCTGCTTACACTTGGTCACTTCATGTGTTTTCTCAGATCGGATAGCTATCTGATTTATCAAAACGATTCCATTACACCTGGTCACATAAATGTGTTTTTGCAAAATGGATATTAATCTGATCTTCAAATTCCCAAGCAATAAAAGAGAGCGGCAACAGCCCTTGTTGCCTGGTAAGATCATTTCATTTATTTACTTTTAATGAAGATTGTAGTGTTAAGCGTATGCGACTTACTTTCACTTTGATATGCGATAGATTGCGGCTGGTTTGATGAATAGGCGCTCAGCTGCTCATCTGAGGTGATGCGTGTCGTCATATCTGACTAAACAACATGACATATAGCCTGATTTCAACAACCAGATGCATTTACACTTGTCCAGTTTCGTCTGTAATGTGGCCCAGACCACGTCCTCAAGTGATTTGAGCTATCGGATTCAAATCAAGTCTCGAATGCGTTTCGGAGGGCATTTACACATTTTCACAATCAAATAGCTATCCCAACACAGAAAACGCATGAAGTAACCAGGTGTAGGCTAAACAGCCCCTTTGAATCCATCTTCTACTTTTGTGGAAAGTTGACTAAAGTTGTGTCGCTTGAGTTGTCTTCTCTGATACGGAGAATGGCGGAGAATACACTATCCTGCAAGACATACTGCAGGCACATAGCCAGGCGAGCGTGAACGCGCATGACGTCACACCCAGTCTCAGATTCGAGCCTGAATCCCTCTTATTTATTTTACTGTACAGGGTTATAGAGGCAATCGCAGTCATCAGAGAAGGGCTCATTCAGCCCATCAGGCGATTGTTTAAGCATGTATGGGTTAGAAAACGGCTATTTTTAACATGAAATGTTGCGCAATGCACCTTTAAGAGGAGAAAAGCTGCGAAATGTAAAAATACTATTGTGTCACGAAATGTAGTTTTAATAGTTTTTCAGTCGATAATGTAGTTGTTAAAATCTCAAATCTGTGGTTTATTTATAAAGATAGCACATATTTAAAATTGGAACATAAACATTACAAATAATACTGTAATTATTTGTAAATTATACATAAACTATTTGCTGTTATTATCAATATTTTTATTATTACATTATGTACTTATGATATATTATATAATTATACTATTCATTACGATTTTATTTGCCGTATACTGTTTGTTTACTTTATTGACTAAAATATTTACTATTACTTCTCACTTTGTCTATTTACTATTTGCCTTGCACTGTAGTTGTAGCCGACCATATCATGTATTAACATAAAGGATCCATCAGTTATCTTTGTTAATCGGGTAAATCACAGAAACTACTTTTTCCACAATAAGAAAACTTTTATTTAATTTAATCTAAAAATTTAATTATATCTTATACACAAATAAAAAGCCAGATAAATTACATGACAAGCCTGAGCTTTGTAAATTCCTTAAAAAAACAAAACAAATATATATATATATATATATATATATATATATATATATATATATATATATATATATATATATATATATATATATATAAGTTTAACTATCGATATTTTAAATAACTACATTTTATATCTAACCAGAAGTGTAATACCAGCAGGTGCAGGATATCCCCCTTAGCTTTGAACTTTGAGCATTGTAACTTTGCAGATGTTTATGTTCAAACAGCAACATTACGCACTAACTAAAGTTAGAAAAGTGAAATCATAATCATCCACCACTTTGAATAAAAAACTATCTCTAGGGTGCAAATGTGCCTTAAGTTGAAAAATCCATAATTGTATTTTGTTTATTGATATGTCATTGGCATATTTTATCGTATTAAAAGTATTTTAACCTCTTAATCGTTGATTATTGATTTCCAGTGGACCGATTTCTCTATTTATTGTCTGCTAAAATCATTGGACAACATAGTTTGTTCTGTATACTGAGTTCTATAAGTTTCTCATCCTTGGTCACATGGGTTTCAATAAAACTAATTTTCTCTTCTCTCTTCACATCTCTCTTTATCTCTATCTCTCTTTCACTCTTTTCTTATTTCCCTCCCAGGAATCAAGCCTTACCCACGCACCTCTTAAAAAAGGAACTTCCACGACTATTTTGGTATCAAAGCTTGGCATGAGGGGCTAACCTTCTGAAGCAAACTTGTGAGGAAACAAGTCGGAGGAGGAGAGGGGAAAGGGGAAAGAGGAGGAGAGCAGGTCTGTGTGTGTGCTTTAAGTCTATTGAGGGGCAGTTGAGAGAGTGAGCGAGGGCTGTTCTAAAGGGAAGGAGGCTCTCTCTGGGCTCTTGGAATCAAATCCTCCCCTGGTGCCATAACCAGAATGAAAATGTGCAGCTTCAGATGATTTGCTGCAGCTAATAACAAGGCATAGTAGCCTACTACAGATTCTTTCAGTTCCTATTATAGTTTTTCTAATATTTCCTTTCATGCAGCGTATAATATGTAAATGTTTGTGAAGGTAAACGTTCTTTAGTTGTAATGTTGAAAGTGCACGATAAATAAAGTAATGGTCTCCCAAAAGAAAGAATCGACTCTGAACCACATACACGAGTCGTCTGCAATTAGAATCCCACTACCGTTATGGTTCCATGTCAGTAGATATTACATTTTCATAATCCTCGCCTTGACCTGCCTCCAACCACGTCATTTTATTGACGACTGCTTCTCAAATCTCGTAGTTCAGTGTGGGATTCGCAAAACGCTGCTTCTTGAAAGATGGGTAAGTACCCAGTTTATTTGGACCAGCTTGCAACTCATGGTACGTTCCCACCAAACTCAAATAGAGCTTCTGGTAAAAGTGATTTGAGAGGTCCTGCGGCATGAATGAGGTGTTTAGCACGGCACGGTAGACGCATATTTGCATTATTCGCACGTCCAGTTGAATGATTTTATTTAGTGAATTCAAAAGTTTGATGCCCAAGTTGAATAATCTGAACTTTGGCGTCAGTTCGCACTGCGTTAACCAATCAGGAGACTCCTTGCTGCTGTCACTCCCGGGAGGCCAGCCGGGAGACATAGTCCCTTCAGTGTGTCCTGGGTCTTCCCTGGGGTCTCCTCCCTGTGGGACATGCCCAGTGAGGCATCCCAGGGTTCTGCGACCAAATTGGTCGCATATGTTAAAATTGTATATGGACGCATATGTGCGAGTGGACGCTCGCGCAACAGAACGCAGTTGTATCAGCTGCTGCAGTCCGTAACTTATGTTCAAAATGAACGAGTAGGCTACATAATGAATCCATTTTTTTTTTCAAACCGTGTTTTTGACTTATCCTGAATCACTGACGATACGCCTATAATAAGTGTTTATATTCAGACTATATTATCCCAAGGTCGACTCGGATGCGGAGTTGCCCAGTGCCTGCGTGACTCGCCATAGACAGTAAAGGAGAGAAGTAGCTCTGGCTACAGTGTTCTTCCGCACGACACGTGCAGTTTATTTATTGACGAACGACGTCACACGCATTGCACACTGATGATGAAACGCGCCAATTACGAATTCACAAATTAAGGCATATAAAAATGAAAATGTCTCACGGAAACAATCAACCTTCCTATGTCTTTTCAGTGGTTAGATGAGAGTAATTGTCAACTGAAGAAAAGGAAAATTATTATAAAATACAGAAGGAAAGGAGTGTGAGTTTTCTGATTAACTATAAACTTTGATAATGAAAAATCTGTATTAGCTTATTATAATACTCTAATCTTTTAAAATGTAATGCATACATTTATTTTAATTTATTTAATTTTTATTTGATTTTATTTACTTTCATTTTAACACATTTTTATTCGATTTGAAGTGAAATAATCTTGCAATAAGACATTGTCATGGCATGTGAGACATCCCAAGTATTTTCAGAGAGACTTGCTGATCTCTGCAGCTTTGAAAAAACCTACACAAAGTATAGCAAATTAAAACAAAAGTTATGAGTCAGCCAAGAATATATTGACGTTATCTACGTGTGAGATCTAAAGTGATCTAAGCGTGTATGTAGTCATAAAGACAGATTTCTCAATGTGACTGGTGTTGATTAAAAGTTGACATTTCAACACTTGGCAGCCATGATGAAATAGAACCATGAGATCAAACACATACAGTGATAATCGCCCACTGGCTCCTGTCTGCAAACACCTAAAAAACACATGAACGTTTAACTGAGCATGAGAGTTATACGGCTCGCCGCAAAATGTCGTAGACACAAAAATGCAGCTGTTCATTTCATCTGCTGCCAACTCCTTTAAGTTATTCATCTGGAGAAGAAAAAAAATGCATTCATCATTATATTTTTAATCACAGAGACGAGATAGAGAAAAGAAATGCCTTTGGGAGGGTGGGGGTGTACATTATTCCCAGAACTGATCCGGCATTGTTGCCCGCTTCGCCAAACATTCTGCAAATTGACTTTGCATGAATTTATTTTTAATGTGATGTTGATGCTGCTTTTGCAGAAAGTGCAAGTTCCGTATATGTAGAAGAGAAACTGAGAGCAAACTTCAATGAGTGCTAAAAGTCAAGAAAACCGGTCATGTAGTTTGCTGTAGTGATCTTTGATATAGTTTTAACACAGTCTCATCCCAAATATAACTGATGTCTTGAGACGTCTTTTGACCATACGTCAATATCCGCCTTTTTAGGGCTCCCTTAAACATCGGTAGATGACGATCCTGGGATGTCATACAACTGACGCTTTACCTTTAATGTCAGTTAGGTGACGGGGTGGGTTTAGGGTTAGGTTTAGGTCTGGGGTAGAGTTAGGATAACGTCATCTAACCGATGTTTAGGGGGGCCCTAAAAGGCGGATATTGACGTATGGTCAAAGATATCCCAAGACGTCAGTTATATGACATCTTGGGATGAGACTGTGCTGATAGTTTATAGACTAATGTGCTTTTAGTGGTCTACATTCACATTCAACCTGATATGTATCTTGTTTATGTACAATATGCATGCATATTCATGTGTGTACAATTTTCTGAATTATGATGCATATATAATTGGCCAATAAGAAATGGACAATTCGCTGTCCTTCCAGATTTCAGAGTCTCCTTCCCTCTTACTGGTTTCCTCTGTGTCTTTGTTCTTTTCATCTCTGTCGCTGTCAGTCCAGCCCATACAAAGCAGCTCTCTCATCACAACATCCTGCAATTGTAATTATTAATAAATTAATTATCAGCCCTTCTCTGTTCCAGACTAATTGAGTCCCATTGCAGGCCTTAAGTAGGACACGCTCCTTATCAGACAAATGGAATGATATCCAGGGCTCGTTCCTCAGGGTACGAGTCTTGGCCCACAGAACGCACAGTGCTTTGTTGGATTTCAAATGCCATGCAAGAGGAGTGAGATGTAAACAAAAATGACTTTGTTTTAGAAAGTGGTGGGGACAGTCGTGTTTGAGGGGTCATGTTATTGATTTTCAGAATGCAAACAATGGTTTAAAATCATGTCCAGTCCTGATGACAGTTTTTTATTAAGAGAAAATATCACACAGATTCATGTTTGATTGAACATAAATAACATGTGCTCAATTCATATTTGTTACCGCCTTTCAGTTTTTAGTGAATTTTTAGTAAAAGCTCTCTTTTGACTGTAATGTATGGTTTGTTGCTAGACCGCAAGGGTGGTTGTAGAAACTACGATGGAGAATAAACATGTATCAAAAAGGAGTAAAGATATACATATCTTTATCCCATACATCTCTTCCTGAGGTTTGTCCAGCATCACACCACAGACAAGCTGTCAGTGTCCAAAAGAGGGATGCGGCAAACTTTAAAACTCATTTTTGGTAAGTGAGTGGTTGGTCCCTCTTTGTTGTCTGAGATCCAGCATGATGTATTAGTGTTTATTCTGCAAATGCAATGTAGCAATTTGACAACCACTGAAAATAGTTTGATTAATTGAATCACAAGGCGCACCAGACCCATTTAAACCTGTCTTTATTGCTGTCAATAATTAGGTTGCCTGAAATGGATGTTAATATCAGTTGTTAACAGGCTGCTTACACTTTGTCCTGGGGCATCCGACTCCATGGGGTGCAGATCAGCTGAAGAGCAGAAACAGTTCTTTGGAAATGTTTTGAAGTGGTGCCTTCTGAAGGAAATGACTTCTGAAATCCATGTTGTGTATTTTGATGCACTAGGCCTTTGCTCAAGATACGATACGATATGATACACTATCATGATACTGACATCATGATACAGCAATTTTGCGATTAATCAATACATTGATAGACACTCCTATACTTATATATCACTATATCTGTCTAACCATGAAAACAAG
The DNA here is from genome assembly GCA_030378365.1 of Hybognathus amarus. Classification (NCBI taxonomy): domain Eukaryota; kingdom Metazoa; phylum Chordata; class Actinopteri; order Cypriniformes; family Leuciscidae; genus Hybognathus; species Hybognathus amarus. Next base: position 82,104 of record JAQIUQ010004826.1, read on the forward strand.
ATGCCTGGAAAATTTTTAAGTGGAGATTTGAAGAAAACAGCCCAAAAAGCTTTTTAGTCAGTAAGTTTAAGTAATTAAACATTTTCAATGAGATCAGGGTGATGGTGTTGCAAGTGACTTTGCATGTTTGTGGTATTAACCGTGCACTTTTACCAGGCTGTTCTTGTCGCATACTCTTTGTTGTCAATGCCATAAAAGCCGAAGCGGTTAGGCTTTGGACTTAAAACATGGTTGGGTCATCTATTATTTTTCTCGCATTGCTGTTCGCAATCCCGTATAAAAACTATTTTTCTTAGGCTAGTTAACTTATGTTCATGTTTCCCTCATTCATGTGTTGAGTGCCACCTCTGGGAAATCTATATTTGATATTTGCCGCCAGCATATCGATTTTCCTATTGCCGGAGAAGGACAACGATATATTGCCAATGCCATATCGATATTTTGTCCTACCCCTAGTTCACACAGTATCTACATAAACAAAGGGGACCTGATGTTTCAGAGAAGTGGAAGGAAGATACACTGAATGATCATTACCTATGAAGAACATGTCTAAGAAGAAAAATATTTGGTTGTAACTTATGTTGATCTAATATTCTCTCCACTATAGTGAGACAAATGAGGTGTAGACAAACAATTGTGACATTGCTATAGAAGGGCTTTATTATTCACTGTAATGAATATGGTGTTGAAAAGTGAATTGCTGGCTTGGGTTTTTAAGGGTGGTGCAATTTATTTTATTTTATTTATTTTATTTTTTTATTGAGTTTAGAGATAGGGAAGAGGGTTATGAGAGAAAATTGGATTGGAAAAAAATAAATGTGGAATAAAAAGAGTGGGTTGGTTTTTCCCAATCGTGAAGGTAGATGTGGTTGAGCAGGGGAAGGTGGAGGAAGGGAGCCTATAGCCTAATGCAATCACATTAAATTTTAAATAATGTTATGCAGATAAGAATTGACAGAAGATGATCTCTTTGGGATGCTGAAAGAAAATCTGTCAATTATAATTCCAATACTCTAGAAACTAGCCCTTTTGCATTTGTGTGTAAACTTGGCAAAGCTAAAGAAAATATAAAAATAAAAATAAAAAACAAGAAAATGGGTTGGTTTGAAGGTGTCGAGATAGAGATACAGTAATGTATAAATTAGAATTATTAAGTGGTTAAATTGCATAACGCTTTTCCAATATGTCATGATAAAAAATAAAATATTAATAATAACAAAAATGAAAATATAAGGTTCAGAAGACTAATTTGTCCTGTCTGGCATAAGTAATGAAATAAATTTAAAGAAATGCATCAGAATCAAACAACCTTTCTCGAATCTCCTGCTTAGGAGGAATTTTAATTCGGCAGCCATTTGCAGACAAAATTGATTTTCCCTTGTGGCAAAGTGTTAATGAAACGGGAAAACTCTTACACTTATGAGCTTTTCAATTAATGCTCTTTCTTCCGTTGCCCAGAAGTGAGAGAGTGTGCTGAGCCGGTTTCCTTCAATTTCACCGTGGGCAAGACTCAGGCATTGAGTGCAAAGGTGCCAACTTCCATATTTAGTTAGTGAAGAGGCCATCCATTATTGAGCAAACAGAGAGCTGTCTGTCTCACTGCTTTGGGCCAACAATTAAATATATCAGGCACCATGGTGGAGGCGGGGTGTGGATGGGTGGAGGAGAGGCTCAGAAGAACAGGGCAGATGCAATATTGATGTCTTTAATTGAGGGTTTAAGTTGTACATGGTCAGTATTTCTATGTGTGTCTTTTTGTCTGGGGTGGTTTGGAAAGGTTGTGTAAATTACATGTTCTACATTGGTAAATGTGTGTAATTGGGCATGTTGTGGCTGGATTTAGAGAGATGCAAAGCCAGGCACAAAGAAAGTTCAGTTAGCGATAGAGAGGAATATAAATACATTATTGAAAACCCTGGGTCTAGATATGCAGTCTGTACAACGCATTCAGGTTCCGCCTCCATTCTCTTGGTAATATCTTTCGTTGGGTAATATCTCGTTTTCTGTCTACAATGATCATTTATGTAGTATTATGTCAAAATGCAAAAATAAAAATAATTAAAGGAGAACTCCGGAGCAAAATTAACCTTTGGTCTAATTACACATTGTTACCTAGTCGACCGTTTTCTGAGATTTGTTTTCATCATAATCGAATAGAGTTTTATCTCTAAAAACTGTTTAGCATATAACGTTAGTAATGGGGGCATTTAATAAGTAAAATGAAATCTCTAGTTAATACCACTAACAAGGCTCAGAATAGACCCACACTTACACAGTAACATAATGAGGGTCCCTACATGCAAACCAAAGCATTGAAAAGCTTTGTAAGTGTACAGACCGTTTAATAAGAAGATACGTTATAAAGACAGTCTACTTCGTGTATACAGGCAGTAGCCATCTTTGAAAACAGTCTTGACTAGTCGAACCACGAACGCCGTTCATACAGTTCAGAAGTTCGCTGAACATACTTTTCCAAGATGGCTTCTATGGGTAGTGCTTGTTAGTTATTGGACACACATTATGTCACACAAAAAAACTCATCTGTATCGGTTTTGGTTTATCTCTATAATGGTAATGGTATAATTTCACCTGCCCTTCCCATGCCGGTCTGTTGTCTTTCTCTATCCAGCTTCCCTTGTTCTCTTTACTCCCATGGTGTAAGCTCTCTGCATAAGGTGGTTTTAATTTGGTGAGAGAAAAACAAGTTTGCGAATATTGATTTCAAAAGTCCGCCTCTGCCTTAAAGCAGACGCATGGCTTCCAGCAACCTTCAATTGAGGCTGAGCATGTAGGTGTGGGTGTTCTCATTCAGCCTCTGTGTTCACACAAAATGATACATTAAAGGCTGTGTTTTACTTCAGTCAGACTGAGAGAAAATAAACGAAAACAAGCAATGTCTGTTCAACACGTACACAGGCACAAAAGTCAGACAGAAAGGCCTAATTTATCTGATCATTATATACACGTTTTCTTTCCTTGAACAGTTTACTGTTTTGACTGCTTGAGAATGCGAGACAACACCTTCTTTAGGGTTGGGTAAAATGCAGTATTGAAGAATTGAGTGGCTTTCACTTCATGACTTTAAATTGGCAACATCCCACACGAAGTTTAATAGGAATAATGAAAAGTGGTGAAGCCTGGCCTACAAAAGTCTATTAGATTTTTTTGAAGTTCTTGAAAGAAGTTCACCAAGGCTACATTTAGTTGTTCAAACGTACATTAAAACAGTAATATTGTCAAAAATTGTTACAATTTATTTATTTTAAAATGTAATTTATTCATGTGATGGCAAAATTGAATTTTCAGCTTCAGACATTACGCCAGTCTTCAGAGAAATCATTCTAGCTAGTTTGATGTTCTTATTACCAATGTTGAAACCTATCAATTTCATACATTTTGCTGAATAAGTATTCATTTATTTCAAAAAGAAAAAAAGTCTTCTTGACTCAACTTTTAAACAGTATATAAAATAAATTAAGGCAATTTCTTAATATACATAAAGAAATATATATATATATATATATATATATATGTATATATATATATATATATATATATATATATATATATATATATATATATATATATATATATATATATATATATAGATTAATATTTGATTTAATCAACAGGTATTTTTCATGCTTACATTGTGATGCTTAGAGACTTAAAAATGGTTTTGCTATGTTGACATCCTTAGTCCTATCCTTGGTTTTATTCATAGCCACTTAAACATTTGTTTAAACTCTCTCTAAACATCTGAATCTTTTCCTCTTACAGGCCCATTACACCTCTTTAATATCTTCATCTCACTTTTCCCTGGCTTTGCCTTCTCTTTTCACTCAAGAACAAGCTAACCACAGGTCGTGTGTATACATATCCCACAAATCTCTTGCTGCACTGGCTCTGATCTGTGGATTACGCTCAGAATACTCCTCACTGAGAGGATGGCACATGTAGAGTTGAGACACACACACACTCACACATTTAGACAATCATTCCCACAAAAATACAGAGCATATGTGCCCTACCATCCCTGTAGCTTTAAGAAGACAAGTCTCTAATGCAGACATTACTAAACCCCTGCCATCATAGCCACAGAATGACACCACAGGACGTTGAGCGCTAACGCCTACAAAGCGCTTAAATATCTTAACATATTTAATGCATAATGAAAGAAGTTTCTGCACTTTGGGTGAAGTATTCCCAGGCAGTTATTATGCACTATCTATCTGGTGGGAAACCTCATTGCATAAAACAATGCAACGTTGAAGTCAAGGGTTTGAAGAGACAGACAGAAAGCTTTCTGCTGCACATCCAATGTGTGTTTATGAAAACACTCTGTACAATGACAGTCTCATGTTTGAGATACATATATGATGTTTATCCTGTAGTTACATGCTGTGAGTGTTTGTTTTTAAGAAATGTCAGTGAGCTGAAAAGCGCCTCTAGTGGTGAGCAGAGGTGTGGATCCATGCTTTTTTAAATGCAAGGCCTCAATTAAAGCTGATGCACATATAATATTGAGGAAATATGACTGTTTTACCAAATTCCATTCCATAATTTGATTTATTTTGTTTCTTTTATGTGTGGAAGGAAATCACCTTAATACAGCAGTAATTGATAACTAAATAAACAAATTAATAAACATCAAGCTGTGAATGGCTTGCATTGAAGCGCTCTGGCTTACTCTGGAACTCCATCTGTGCCAGCCTCAGTATCTATCATGTGTAATCCAGCAGATTGAGATGTTCAAGATGTTCAAGGAGTTTGCACAGGTCTGGAATGAAGCAGTGGAAAAAATCAGGAAGAGCATCCAACATTCGAATAGATTCTTTGTGCAGGTGATTGACTGTTCTATTCATAAATAAAGGGTAACAGAGAGAAGCACAAGAAATGTCAATGCACCTTTTAAAAAATCCAATACGAGATTTGCATTATGAGATTTGCTAAAGCTTACATTCAAAGGGAAAGTTTTCCTTAAAGGGGTCATATAATGCCATTTTTTACAAGTTAATTTGAATGTTTAGGGTCTAAATGAAAACTTTGTAATATACTTTTATTAAAAATTCTCATTAGTATGTTAAGAAAACACCATTTTACCTGGTCAAAATCAGCTCTAGTTTTCAGCAAGCCATTTCAGTGCATTTTCCTTTAAATAATAAACCCCGCCCCCTCTGTTCTACGGGCCTGAACCAGGCGTGAACGCACGTGGAGTGTTGCCTTGACAACAGTTGAAGGTTTTGGACAGAGAATGCCAGCGAGTCTTTGAGGACACATCTGTGCAACTGTATCAGTTTGAACTGGAGTAACTGTTCACCGGAACAAGATGACAGCCGCAAAGAAGTTCGACAATTAAGGCTTGAGGACGTTTCTGAATGGTTGGTTAAGTAAGTTAATGTTACTTTCGATCTGTCTTTGTATGCACTGGCAGGGTAGAGTAGTGAGATACGAACGGCTGTGTTTACTGGTTAATGTCAGTTCATTGACAGATTGCACTTTACAGCAACTAGTCATGAAACTTTTCCCCATCATTTTGCAAAGATTAATATAAAGATTAATACAACTTTAGGTGCAGATGGAACATTAATAGTTGGTAGCCTACCGATTATTCTTTTCAGGAGCAGCTAGCAAAACCAGCTTTATACTTATAACTTAACTCGTTTACAAAGCAGTCTGGTAAGAAAAATATCGCGCATTGACGGTTGATCGTGGTTAATATTCCCTTCGTAAACAAAACTCAGCCACTGCGTCCTCAGTGGTTCGGTTTTAGGAACATCATTTATGAATGATTTCTGTGTTTGTTATTGCACCCAAGAACAGAACAACACACTCGCTTAGACAGACGCAATTCTGCCTCCAGTGTATCAACAATGACAGACTATACACAAATCCGGCGAAACACGGAAGTAAAGCAGCGCCGATGTGGTGAAGAGATGAGGTTATCCCGAAGAGATGGGTCCCACCTTCAGGCGGACTCATCTCTTCACCACACCGCCATTACTGCGGGCCTTGCTGCGGCGGAAGTAGCGTTGTTCTCGTAGGCGGCTATAGCAGATGTTAGATGTTTTTATTTAGCTATTGTATGTCCAGTGATGCCGGGAAGAGCGTGTTGTGTGGTTGGCTGTTTTAACAATTTTCTCTGTATTGTTACTGACACATTATGGTACGAGTTCACTGCCTGTGAAAACCTCACGACACCTTTTAATGTGATAAGTTTATCTGCGATGGTATGCAGTATCTGGCCAATCCATCCGGAGCTCGTGTAATTCTGACCTTCAATCAATGCCCTGTAATTTAGCTTCTGAAGCTCATGGCATGCCAGATGATTAATAAAATAATATTGAATACCTGTAAGAACATGTATTTTATTTCTACAACTGGTCGTGGCTAATAGTTATCTGCAACGTTTTTTTTGTTTGTTTTTTTGTTTTTTGATGTTTAAAAAGCATTGCCAGTTTTTTTAATGCAATGCTAACAAACTAAAGTCGAGAGATACAAGCAGTAAACAATCTATCAAAACAAGGAGACATTATGATACCAAATACATTAAGAGATGAGATATGAAAGAGAAGTAACATTATTTAACAATATTCTTAAAGAAAAAAGAGAGAATGAAAAGAAAGATGAGGGCATACAAGAAAAAAAAGAAAACATTAAGGAAGAATATTAAACATGGTACAAATTCTAGATGTTTTCATTGCTTTCTTATTAACAGATGTTGAAATTGTATTTAAATACATCTTCAATTATTCTTTGAAAAAGCTAAAGTGGGGTTTACAGTTCATATATTTAGTTATCTGCAACTTGTGAATAGGGTTGCCAACTTCAGAGAAAATGTGGGACACTTGTTGTTCTTTACAGGAAAATAAGAGACACTCAAAATATTTGTACTGTATCAAACAGTATATGTCATTTCAGGTTAGTATGCGTTTAAATTTTCTTTTTTAAAACACAAAAGTTTAAACATTTGTTTTGCTTAACCTATTTATGTACAATTTAATTGTAAATCGGATTTTAAGATCACACAAAAAAGTCACATTACACAAATCATACTTCAAAATAATAGCATTTATCTGAAATAAAAAGCTTTTGTAACATATGCTACATTTGCAAAAAAAAAAACAAAGAAAGTAATAGCCTACTTTTATTCAGCAAGGACGCATTAAAGTAATCAAAAAGTGGACGCATACATTTATAATGTTACAAAGATTTTTTTATTTTGGATAAATCTACTTTGAATCTTCTATTCATCAAGGAATCCTGACTTTTTAAAAAGAAAACATTAATAATAATCAGAAATGTTTCTTGGGCAGCAAATCACATCAGCATTTTATTACCTCGGTAATGTTTTCTTGCGTGGCTGGATGTTGAGTTTGTATGGTCTGATGCGCGTGTGGGCTGTGATGGATTATACCGGTCGTGATCATTCTCAAATGTCATGTGATATGTATATATGTTGCTGGTGTAGTCAGTTAGATCAGTAGCAGTCTATTTAATCGGGACAGTTGGCATGTGAACATATTAGCAACACATCTATGACAGCGTTCGGTTTTATTGTTGTCATAAATTAATACACGTCTTAATTACATTACATTAAGCTGACGTATTTTTACATTAAAAATACATTATGTTGTCAATAAATTACCTATATCTGTACGTTTTGGCCACTGCCTGACATCATCTACCCAATGTACAATGTAAACCAGACATTTTATTTCATAAGCAGGATCCGCTTTCATTGAAATATCATTAGAGGTCCGTCACAGTCACACTCGCAGGCCCGCAGTAATGGCGGCAGGCAAGATGGCAGCGCCCATAGAGTTCGCGGCGGATTTGTGTATAGTCTATGATGACAGCTCGCTCAGGGCGGGTCTGTGTTGAAACACTGCTGTCAATCAACAACCGCGGGAGGGGCCTGTGACCGTGTGACGTCACACGGTCGGAACTGGCTCAATTTGAGACAGGGGAAAACATATTAGGAGATTAAAACAAAACCACTGGATGGATTTGTATCATTATATGATGGTTGGGTACAGGCACTGACAACACACATTGCAGTACAATCAACTTGTAAAAGTGCATGTACCATTATATGACCCCTTAAACTGAAAATTGTTGGAATTTACTCACACTCATGTTGTTCCAAACCTGTATGTCTGTCTTGTCTTCTGTGCAACATAAATGTCTTTTTTTGTTTGTTTTTTGTCCATTCAATGGAAGACAATGGTCACCAAAATGTGATGTCACTTTCAAATATCATTGATGTTCCGCAAAAGAAAGTAAGTCATACAGGTGTGGAACGATATGGAGGAACTGTTGACAGAATTATAATTTATAGATGCCCTGTCACTTTTACAGTCACAGTATGTTGTTATTTGTGTTTTCTAGTGAGTGTTAGATGACAGCAATGGTAATCTAAATGTATAAAAAAAAAAAAAAAAAAAAGAAATGGCCATGCACAAAAATCGACAAATAGCCAATATGGTACCGATATGTTGTGGGTCCCAAATTTTCAGAATACATTTTGGAAATGTGATTTTATAAATGTTTAAAGTGCATCCCATGGCATCATCTGCTGACTTGTTGTGTGCCCCTAATTTTCAGAATGAATTTTGGAAATGTAATCTAATAAATGTCTAAAGTGCATCCCATGGCATCATCTGCTGATTTTCTGCATGCTTGTTTTAAGCTGTGTTTATGGGCCACAGAGGCCTCTCTTTTTTCGCTTCTCACAGGAAGTAATTTTTCTCCATAGCGTAGCTGATGATAAGGCCATGATTCCTGCTTATCTGTCCCCCTTTAATTTCTCCTGATCTTTAAGTGTTCTTAAAAGGGGCCTCAGAGGGTGGTGATGAGCTTGCTCTAAATTGATTACCTGTTTCAGTGAACGCGCTGTTGCCTGCAGATTCTATCAGCTCTGCTGTCAGGACCCTCGCTATTTCAATTTGATCGGATTTAATGAGGGGGAGGATGGGAGCTGTGTGTCTCTACGTGTGTTTACATTTAAGTGTGTGTATATGCGCGTCACTGCCTCAGATACAATCGCATTTGTCAGCATGATCCTTTTTAAGTGCATTTCAATTAGAGAACGATTCACTTGATTCTATTACTCCCTACTCTTGTTGCCCTAATGTGTGCCACTGCTAGAACAAGCCACGTCTAATGTACACTATTTAATTTCCTTAATTGAGCTAACGTGCTTTTCATATCCTAATTCCTCGAATAATCTTTGATTTGTGCACCACACATGCTGGGATGTAATGAAAGGGGGCAGTTGAAAACATCTGTTAGAGCTCTGATTGAATCAGCTCAGTAACATCTGCAGTTATGAGGGCGTTAGCAGCCAGCTTGGCCCTTTTATCTACTTACGCCAATTATCCTCAATGCCGGCTGACTGAACCGATATTAATATGGATGTATTTGAGGATCTGGTTTCCTTAGCCACTGTCAAGCATTGTTTAACGGGGTGGATGTTCGTTACGTTCTTTGATTATGTTATTTTCTAAGATATAGAGGAGATTGTTGATTTCCCTCAAATTCAATCAATAGTAGTTAATTGATTACTCATGCAGTGACACACCCATAATTGCAGTGCATGCATATGTTCAGAGCTGGTTCACACAAAGCATTCTGCACTGCAGTGTTTTATTTATTTATTATTTGTTTGTAATATATATATCGCATATCGCACGGCTACTTGTGTGGTATTGCGTTTATACAACATACAACACTATGTGTCAATAAGTAAGAAACAACAATGGAGTGTCTTAAAAAACAAAAAACTTTTGTGCAGAATTACTTGCTTCCGCCACGGATTAAAATATCAAGTTGACAGTTTGAAAGTTGAACCCAAGCCTCTGTTAATAATTCTAAATGGTCACTCTAAGCTTTTTGTATTAGAGTATGAGTATTATGAGAGAGAGATTTGCATCTAGCTGATATTCTCCAGGTCAATCTTAGATACTGTACATCATCATATTCACAAAATCAGTCTGAATGTTTGCTGAGGAAAGATACATCTTTGTCTTTTAGGGCTTAACACAGTCTCACTCACGTTTTAGGGTACCCTTTAATGTCAGTTACATGACGACCCTGGGACGTCATACAACTGACGCTTTACCTTTAACGTCAGTTAGGTGACGGGGTAGGTTTAGGTCTGGGGTAGGGTTAGGATCCAGTAACGTCATCTAATCGATGTTAAAGAGTACCCTAAAAGGCGGATGTTGACGTATGGTCAAAAGACGTCTCAAGATGTCATATAACTGACGTCTTGGGACGTCTTTTGAGACTGCGCTGTAGGGCTGGGTATTGGCACGGGCATCCCAATACAATACGTGTCACGATACATGGGTCATGATACGATACATCACGATACAATACAATATGATACGATGCATATTGCAATATTTTTTATAACCTCCTGCGGACTGGTGTCCACACACGTGGACATCACATTTTTGCTTGTGTGGAGCATAATACTTAGTTCTGTGTAACTGGAACATGTTTTTCACAAACGCGGACACTTACACTGCCATCTGGTGGTGTCAGGAGAGAGAAAATTTTTTTTTTTGAACACACACACACTGTGCTCAGGCAATCGCACACAAACACTTGCTCACTCGCTCACACACAAACTCATGCTCACTCAAGATCGTGCGCACACACTCTCTCTCTTCCTACTCGCGATTGGACACTTAAAGGCGCTCTAATTGATGTCACACATTTTTTAGGCCAAAACATACAGCAAACATCTCCTCACTATCCACTAGCTGCCTGTCCCCTAAACACACATTTAAAAAAAAACACGGTCTATGCAGACAACCCAGGCTCCAAAAATGGCAACAAAAACAAACTGCGACAACCTGTTCCACGAATCATAACAAACTGTTCCGGCCAATAACTGACAAGAAGGCCCTGGGGGTGGGGTTTGGGGGTCAGTGTGCAGATGAGGAGGAGGGAGGGTCTATTTAGCCTTCGTTTTGTTTGAAAATACTTTAAACATCAACAAGAAGTCACATCACCCAATATTGCTTAAAGCCCCTTTAAGCCCGGAACACACCAAGCCGATGCCTTCGAACTAGCGCTGATGAAATCCGACTGTGTTGTTGCCTCTCGTCCCCTCTCATCAGGGTAAAAAGCTGCACTTGAACACACCGAGAGAACTACAGGCGACTGTCAGCTATAATATGCGTTCTGCGCCTGCGTGTAAATGAGACAACTATCTATTTCTGCAGATATATTAGTCTATATCCGTCATTCAAAAAGGAAAACCGACGTTGCTGGCTGCGTATACACATACCGTAAACAAAGTTTGAATATCAATCCTGCTAAACGCTTTCTTTATTCCACTCCGCTCATGTTAATATCGAAATATTCATGGAGAAACACTTAGGTGAGATGATGTAACATGAGAACAGCCTTCTATATTTACCGTTTTGACTCATTTGCTCGCTGTTTTGCTTTTATTCTCATGCACTGACTCTTTCACTAAGCTGAACAGTCAATCAGAGTTCTCTCTTTCCTTGACGGCCCGACGCCGATTCAACATGTCAAATCGGGCGAAACAAAGCTGACGAGGACTGACGAGGAACAAAGCTGACGTGACCGGAAACCGAACTGCAGCCTGTACCCATTTTGAATCGTGCGCAGGGCCCAAGGGGAAATATTCATCAGATTTTTCCATGCATCGAAATATTTTACCAAGGGAACCAGGCTCTCGAGCCTGGCTTCAGGTTATTAATCGGGATTTGTTCTCGACCCCCTGAAGCAGATTTCTGGCAGGGCTGGACCAAAAACAATTCTCGATGGGCGGACGCGAATGCTGTTTGGCCGCAAGCCTGTGGAGCGGACTGTTCAACCTGCGTTCGCTGGAAATCCGATGTGTCCCGTAACGTGTTTAACGGCGGGAGAGCAACATCGATTTCCTGCGGGCTCCGCGAAGGAGTCAACCGAGGTCATTCCACCACAGGTGGGGCCGTCCGCAGAGAACCTAGACCAGCTAGGATCTCTTAGACTAAGCCTTCCTAGTTTGTAGAACAGCCCACAGGTCGAAGCAAGTGTTGAAGCAAGCAGGGAGAAACACATTCACTGGCAGATCACTGCACAGACCAGCAAGCAATGTTAACTCGCTGTAGATTGCGGTTAGTGGCTCGTCTCGCAGAGTGAAGTCAGAAATGGCTGTGGATTGAAGAGATACTCTTGGCTCTGAACGAAAACATATCTGCATGTAGCCAGCGTCCTCCTTTATACCCACGAGGTAAGGCGGAGATACGCTATGCAAATTCCACAGACCCATGCCATTTTCTTTGCCATTGGCTCGTTTTGTCGAAGGCTTTAGGCTTTCGAAGCAATACCCCGTTCATCGTCATCCGACAGAACTCTGAAAGGGAACTACTGTATTTGAAAATACATTTCAAATAATTTTCAGTTCTGTTCAGCTATTCCTTTGTTGGTTGTGTGGTTGTGTGTGTGTGTGTGTTTTCTTTATGTCCCATAAAAGCTGGCATTACTTAATCACAAGGCCTGGGACAAAAATCCTTCATATGAGGTTATGGAGTGACCCATTGGTGTCTGGCTTCTGCCCAGATCCCTAAACAACAAACCCATTTTCCCTCTTTGTCGATGGTCCAGACCTACCCAACAACCAAACATGAAGCAATTAGTCCATCAGCATTCTGTTGGTTTAGACCAGGAGTGTCCAAACTCGGTCCTGGAGGGCCACTGTTTATCTTCAACTTGCCTCAAAACACCTGCCTAGAAATGCCTTGTGCTAAGATGTTGATTAGCTGTTCATGTGTGTTTAATTGGGCTTGGAGCTGAGCCCTCCAGAAGCGGGATTGGACACCCCTGGTCTAGACTTTCAGACTAGTCTGAGAGCATCAAGCCAAGTCTCTCTAGCCTGGGCATGCCAGACCTACATCAAGAAGTTAGGTCTAGGAACTCATCATTGACGGGGCTCAATCCGAGGGCGGGATAAACGGTTGTCTTTCAAATTCTTCGGCACGCAATTGGATAGCGCTACAGCCAATCAGAGCAATGAAGAAGGTGACGTAGTCAGCGGAGCAAGTTGATATATTAAACGTTTACCGTATCCAGTCCATAACTGTCAACATTGAACACTGAAAATAAGGGAGATTTCCCTGAATCCATACCCAAAATAAAGGATTTTTAATTTTTTAATTTTTTTTTACATGACCCACAAACTTTAAAAATAAAACACTAATTATTAAAAGTCTAAAGAGTTTATAACTAGCCATATGTGTGGGAGAAAGAGTGTGTGTGTGCGTGCGTGTGTGTGTGTGTGTGTGTGTGTGTGTGTGTGTGTGTGACGTGTTTATGAGAGAAAGAGACAGTGTGTCATAAAAAAAATTATATCATAGACAATGTTTAAATACTAATATCAGCTTACGAGGGAAACGGAGGCGGAGTAGTGGTGCTTTGGAGTGCTGGAGATGATTCGGGAGAGGTCCGTGCAGCTTTACCGATCAGAGCGCACGCTGACACGGAGTAAAGCCTTTATACTCGACGCGACAGCATGAGCGCGGCAAAAATGACAAGTTGATTGTTTCGCCACAGCTTGTTTGTAACAGCGCGCGAGGCGCCGAATCCGAGGATGAACGACTTCAAACCGAATATGTCCGATCTTGCTCTGACCGTCGCAACTCTGTCGTCATTATGTTAAGCCCACCCGCCGACTCTATACACGATGTGATTGGCCCTTCCAGAGTTGGGTTTTTCCAGCTAAAACCTCTATGGAGAGTTGCTAGACCACACTTTGCTGCAAAATAATTTTTCCTGCCGCTAGGGTGCGTCTGAGATTCCTAGGCTATAGTCTCTCTAATTTGGGCTTCAAATAATCCTTTTCTGTTTGTCTATTGTTCAGTCATTATCTCTATGATACTTGTATCATTTTCAGATTTCTCTTCGAATATTGCCTGCTGTCATCACTGTTCTCTTGCCTGAGACAAGTAGCACAGACTGTATACTTCCACAAGTACTGCTGTATGTCTTTCTAAAATTATTCTGCAAATGTGGGACATATTCACCAATTCTTTTGTGAATAGAATATGCCATAGACATCACTTGCACATTAGTAAAGTAATTGAAACCCATTGGCAAAAAACTCTGAGAACAACTCGCCACCAGAAGAAAAAAGTCACTCCCTCTCTATTGTGGGATTTCCACTCTGTTTGTCTTCAAGTTAACGTTGGAAATAGAAACGGTGGAACAGAGGACACACCACCACTGTTTATTTTATTGTAGCTCACAAATGTCATTCATTATACTGGTGTGGGAAGCAGCCCTGGTACTCTTCTCCATGCAGCCCAGCTTTGGCTAATCACTTCTCTATTTGCATCGATCTGTAAATCCAAACTTGTGGGTAACTGCTTAGCAGCCAAAGAATAAAACTCATATGTGTCTACTCCGAAGTGTTTTATGTGGCAAATGTAAGATTTGTTTCTGTTTATGAGACATAATTGAGTTTTTCTGTCTGCTTCTTTACTGTGATTTTCTCTTACTTTAAGATTTCATTTCTACACTGTAAAACAATATTTTCAAGATTTGTTATCACAACATTTTTTCTTTTGTCAAATCAACTTTAATAATTTATTTAGTTCAAATAACTCATTATTTTGAGTTTCTGATGATTAAATCAATCTCATTCATTGTAGTAACTCACTTTTTCCAGTTTAATCAACTTAAAATTTTAAGGCAACCAGGTTACTTAATTTTTAAGTTAAACCAACAATATATTTTTTTACAGTGTGGCAAGTTACGCTATCTATCTATCATCTATCTATCTCATCTATTTATCTATCTATCTATCTATCTATCTATCTATCTGTCTATCTATCTATCTATCTGTCTGTCTTTGTCTGTCTGTCTGTCTGTCTGTCTGTCTGTCTGTCTGTCTCGTTCTTGTCTGTCTTGTCTGTCTGTCTGTCTTGTTCTTGTCTGTCTGTCTGTCTGTTGTTGTCTGTCTGTCTGTCTGTCTGTCTGTCTGTCTGTCTGTCTGTCTGTCTGTCTGTCTGTCTGTCTGTCTGTCTGTCTCTTGTCTGTCTGTCTGTCTGTCTATACTGTCTGTCTGTCTGTCTGTCTGTCTGTCTCTGTCTGTCTGTACTGTCTGTCTGTCATATCTAGCCACTGTTGATTTCCAACTTGTATCAACCTACCTGCCTAGAAGTTTATATGCTTAAATTAGCTGTACATGTGTGTTTATTTGGGGTTTGAGCTGAACTCTGCAGGACATTGGCTCTCCAGAAAAGTGGGATTGGACACTCTTAGTCTAGACTTTCAATCTAGTCTATAGTTAACTAGCAATAAGCTAGTCTCTCTCTCTCTCTCTCTCTCTCTCTCTCTCTCTCTCTCTCTCTCTCTCTCTCTCTCTCTCTCTCTCTGTCGGTTTTGAATTTAATTTGGCCTTCAGTAGGCGTGTAACTGTACACAAAAATATGGTTTTGGTACGTACCTTCGGTTTTAAAGTCACGGTTTGGTACATTTTGGATATAGCAGAAAGAAATAAGTGCCAAGGAAATTCCCTATTAGTTAAAAGAAAAAATATTATAAATGGTTTATAAATGGGAGTCATCTTTGAAGGATGAACAAATAATGTTTTGGTCATCACATTAAAAATAACATTTAAATTTATATTTATTTATATACCATTTGAGTTTTGAAGTGCTGGAAAAAGATGTGTGAAGTACTTGAAAGCATTTCACTATTCCAGCCAAACTGGTTACAGTTAGTGTTACTATAGTCCATGGTGAATGTTGCTGGTCTGTGGACGTAAAGTATTACTAGTTCATTCATGGCACAGCATATTTCTCCTGGTTTCCACGTCAGTGCTGTTTGATCTAAAAGAGTCTACAGTTAATAACGGAGAAATGTGAATGTTCTCGACCACCGTACTTCTCACTAGATCTCGCAGCAATGTTATTACTTCAGAAGCGAATTCAAATATTTTCTTTACTGGATCTCTTAGCGCTGTGTATAAGGTAATAACAGTGTCGCTTAATCGAGATCGGCTTGCGCTGTACATGTTGCTGGTCCGAACTGATAAAAATCCATGAAGCACATAATGAGTAGCGCAGTTTCGTTCTGCTTTCATTACGGTTGCCATTTGATGTTGCGTAACGTTGTGGTAGCCGCCGCCAGCCGCAAATTTTGTCTGGCAGGAGAATGCGTCCAAGGAATTGTTCGGTTCGTATGCGTCAGTCTTTATAGATTAGTCTTTATATCTCTATAAGTCTTTATCTTAGCTTCAGGTTTCTTCACTAATAATGATTGCTTAGATCAGATGTTTTCTTAACTGCTCTTTTAGCATTGCTGTAATTTATGTTGTGTGATTGCTGTGTTATTGATCACACTGCTACTAGCTGAGTGAATGATGTAGGAATTGTTCGAAAACAGTATCCCGCTATATCAGATATTTCAAATTTCATTTTACCCTGAGTGAAGAACGGACATTTTTTTTGCTGTGAGTGTATTAGAGCTTTAATGTGGCAGTGCTAACCAAACCATGACCCCTTAGGTGAGAATGATTCTACTATTTAAACATTGTGGGGTTGGGTATGTTATTTTCTATTCAAAGAATAAAGGAATAGATATTAGAGTTTCTGTGCCACATTTGCTGTATCAGTTTATGCAGAAGCAATACATACAGCAGTACATGATGGTCTTGTCCTACTTTGGATATTATTGAGTCTGCTACTTGATCTGGGCAAGAGGGCAGTGAAAACAGCGGGTGATGCCAGTATATGATATTCGAGGACAAAGCCAAAGCCCACATGGCATCTGCTCTGCAGATATCTATAGATTTAAAATAACTGCAAAGTACATAGCCCACCCCTTGCATGATTATTAAATGGTGTGGCTAAATTTGATTTTCAGCTGTAGCAATAACAACTCTATTTAACATATCTTACTTTGTTTAAATCTGAACAATTTTGCAGATATCCCTCGAATATCAGTGCCGAAATTATGTGGGAAAAGTTTACAGATTCTGGACTTGAATAAATGTGGCTAATGTTTCATCACTTACTCTGAATGCAATCCAAAAATATAAACAAGTTGAATTTAGCTCCCTCTTCTGTTTAATACCCTACCAAACTTCTTTGATCCACTCAAAGGGAATTATTTTTCCCTCTTCATCTCTATGTATGTTTCTCCCAGTGAAAAAGAGAAAGGCAGAGACTTAATTCATTTAGTGAGTCTCTAGAGGCAGAGCTGGTGTCTAGACAGGCCTTTACTTTAATGTGCAAAATGGTCTTTCTCTCTTCCTTCAGCTCTCTGTGACACCTGTGCAAAGTCCCCACCCCAACTCCCCCCATCCTCAATCTCTCTCTCTCTCTCTTTACTCCAGGACACGGCTCTTTCTTCACTCAGAGGACAGGAGCGTGGGCTAAATCCTTGACCCCTGCATTGAGCTGTCCTCTCTGGGCAATCTGGGCAGCGCTCCACCCTGCCTGACATGCCCGAGTCATTTCTGTTGTGCTATTATCAGCTGAGTGTTATTACCCCTCTTTGCACAGGAAAATCTGCCCTGATTTTCATTGACCCGTCCTGAATCAATGCTTTTAAAAATCTTAGACACCTTTTACTTAAGAGCAAAAGCATGCATTCTATGTTTTGACATGGTAGTATTGATCCGACGGGCGGCAGAGGAAAGAGGGGTGGGGGCTGGGCTAGTACGACAGCGCTCTCCTTCCTCTGTCTTTCTTTCTACGTTCTCTTTCTCTGGCTTTTCTGTTTGTCTTTTCACTTTTTGCCCCCCACCCCACCCATCATCATCTTCCTCCTCCTCTCCGTGTCTGGTAAGGCTGCCATCCTTAATGGCTTTCTCATGCTGGCTCTTTTGGTGTCCCCAGTGTTCCTCTTAGACTTCTTATCTCTGATCAATATCTCCCCATTTGCGCTCTGATAAATTATGGATGTAGCTCTCACATCACATATAAAATTTCTATTGTGTTTGTCAATGGCTGATCGATATTCCACCTTCGCTCATCCTCAAAGCTCCTTTTTTCCCACTTCTAGCTCTCATGCTTTCATCTCTTTTGCAATCCAGGTTTGTTAGCGTGCCTGTGTATGTTTGTTTATGATTTCTGTCTTTTTTTTCTAATCCAGAGGTCTCCTGGGCTAAAGGCAGAGCTGCAATATGTAGCAGACAACAGAGACCGTAATGTTCAAATACGAGTATCCACCTTCTCGCTCCCTCTGCGCATTTCCTTCACCCTCCATGCTTTCTTTCCATCCTTTCTCTCTCTGAAACGTCGTTAACATGTGTAGACATCAGTTTCAGACAAAATACTGAGGTTTGGAGATGCACGTGGCTTTTCTCTATAGGTATGTGGATGAGGGGTCCCATTTGACATGAACCACAGCTCTCTCTCATCCCTGCAGGCAGCGCTCCGGCTCAGCCCACCGCCAGGAGAGACTGCTGCCCAAATAAACAGCTACAGGAGAGATGAAATAAAAGAGTGGATTACAACGAAGGGAAAACAGGTAAACTTGCTCAGAGCTGTCGTTAGTGGGAGAGGGCACAGTTCTGATTCTTTTAGATCTAACATATTTTGGTTGTTAAAGAAAGGGAGAAGGACAGATAAAGAGAATCTCAAAAGAGATTGTATGGCTAATGTAATTTAGGTCATATACACATGCAGCATATCTTTGCTTTGTGGCATACACAACATTTTGGGGAGGAAAACTGTAGAAAATGGCCCCAGAAGTTTGCATAATTGGACAAAATGCCCTCAATTTGCCACACTTTTTGGGTTTGGGTTACAGTTAGTCTTGTCTTATTAAATTAGCTTTATTTGATAATAGAGGTGATCCAATCTACCTTTTATGTTTGTTTTTTTATTTATTTATTTATTTTTTTTGTGATCTCTCAGCCCCTCAATAAAATACAGTATGACACTGGGATCAACACTATATTTTCATTCACTGGAAATCAAGGATGAAAACAATAACTAACAAAGTTTTAATGATTGTTCTAATTCTATAAGAATAGATAAGGCCACACCATAGTTATAATGTTACTGACACATGGAAACAATTTCAATGAAATTACATTCAGAATTAATTTTACAGCTGATAAAATAATTGAGGCATCAAGATCCACTCTATTTTGAAGAGTTCAAGCATTTAAAGCACAGGTGCCATTAATATAATTGTTTATTGTTCTTGATGAATAAGCCTTTAGAGGCTGACAAGGACATTTTGCTTTAAGAGATAGTACACCCAGAAATGAAAATTGTCCTAAATTACTCATGTCGTTCCAAATCTGTATGACTTTCTTTATTTTGATAAACACAAAAGATGTTTTAAATGTATCAAACTTGATATTTGAAAACACATTTGACATTTCTGTCACCATATTTGATGTAGTCTATACTGTATGTGTGTTTGGGCTGGTAATTTAATTAGTGAACAAATAATTAGGTTTCTATTTGTTAATCTCGCAAAGGGATTGTTTTAATTAAGAATACTTTGAATATACTACTGCTTTACATTAAGAACAATCAACGTTTAAACTTTTAGTCATTTCAACTTAAATTACATTAATCTGACTTAAAAAAAACCTGTAAAACGTATAAAAACTGAACTTTGCCTAACTTTTAGAGTTATTATTTATCATAATTTCACTCCATTTCATGCTTTCTTTGTCCTTTTTCTGAAGGGTCTAAACATTTTTGGATCTTTTGTAATATGGACTAACAGCTGACATTTTATTCAAGATGTCATATTTTAGAAGAAAGAAAATGCTATGATTTTGTACAAATATAAGTGTGAATAAATAATGACATATTAATTTATATATTTCAATAATTTATACAATTTACAATAATTATACAATAATTTATATATTTCAAGTATTTTTAAATAGTATGGCCTTTGTTTACCTTTGCCATGTAAATAGTCCCGATGCTAACATGGCGTTAAAAATGGGAGATTATGATTTGTATCCTAAGTTGTCTCTTTCAAACAGACATTATGCTGCCGTTTTGTAGAAGGATACAAATCTTTTCTGGTTTCAGCCACAAGACTCTTTAAGTGCATGCACTGATTGTTTGGATGCTTTTTCAGAGTGTTCGAGGACGCAAGCCAAGGGTACAAAGGGATGTGATGAGCTAAAGAGACTGACTGACACTCTACTCTCCGAGTGCTGGTGAGGTGAGAGTTCACCCTCACACTGATGTAAAGCACAGAGGAGCAGACAGACAAAACACACACTCACGCACACTGTCTCTCGCAAACAACTTATTATAATTCACCTTCCCTTTCACTCTTCTAGCTTATGATTCCATGGCAGTCCTTTGTAATCTGACCATTGTTTTCAGTTAAAGTTTTATTGAATCATGACATTTCCATGACATTCCGTGCGACTGTTATTTTGTCATTCACAGTCTGTTTCTGTTCGCATTGTTGTGTAGTCGAGAACCTAATTTCAGAGAGAAACATAAATGCAGTTAAATCCTTAGTGTTGCCCTGGCGTCCTGCCTCGTAGCCATGATGAATAATTCAGAGATAGATCCTCTCCGCTGGAGGAGAGGGACAGTTACACACATTCCTGCTGGCAGAAAATCCATACTCTCTGACATCTTGCTTCAAACTGCAATTAATACAGACTGAAGCCGGATCTGTTTGAGCCGGTAATTGTTTTTAAGGTGAAGTGTTAAATGTGTAATTGTGGTTGAAGGTTAATTTCTAAAGAAGCAGAATGAAAAACGGAACAGAAAGGATGAGTGTGGTGTGATACGTAAAAAGTGAAGGTGAGGTTTTCAGGACAAAGGAGAAGGTTTCTATATTTCTCTCTTTCTCCATTAGCCACCCAAAAACACCCAAAAAGGTTTAAATGACTTCATTCACACATGATATTTGTATTGTCAGCTCCTTTAACAGAGCATGTGTAGGGATGCTTAGGGATACGCAATATATAACGTTTATTGGTTATCTGCCAATATAATGGATTTTTTTTTCAATTGTTAGTATTCGTCAATATTGGACATTTAATTGTGCAAGCTCATTTCCTCTATCTTTACATTTTAGAATACCTTTGCACATCATCTAATGCTCAATTAATCTTTAAAAATGCTAATCATTTAATAAAACTGTTAAATTGAATGTATTTAGCCAATCTCAAAATTAATATATGTTTTTCATATTGTACATAATAATGTAGAAATGCATAAATGCACTTGGAACATTTAAAACCATTTGTTTTGTTTTTAGTTTTCATTTATTTAGACAAAATAGTATACAATTAAAATGGTGTTTATTTATTTTTTATTCAGTTATAACACTAAAGTCATTATTGTCATATTATTATTGGACAGTTTTAATTTTGTGCATCCCTGTTTTGTGTTTTTATGGACTGTAATCCATTCAATATCATTGATTTTATTGGTAATTTATTTATAAAAAATGGTATAAAGTTTTAATATAGGCTAACTGCATGTTTAATATGCTCTAACTAGATGTATCAGCCAAAATAGATTTTGAAAGGCAAAAACCTGTTACAGTGTGAGAGAAAATACAGATTAAAAATGTGAAGTGAACCACTTTTATTGATTGTGCCATTGGTGTCTCCAAGGCAATGTTCTCCTTTAGAGGATCATGTGTGCCACACCTCACTGTTCGTGCCAACACATTAGCAAGCTCAGCACTGAATTCTCCTTCACAGACACAAACACACAGATGCCGATTCCTCTACATACTAAAACCCGACACTGTTTCCACGTCTCATCTGTATCTCTGAGAAACGAGATCTGAAGTGTCATAATCACATCACGCAAACCTGTTTGCCAGACCGTGAGGAGCCAGTGAGGATCTATACGCTGACACTATGTATGAAGTAAAAACCGCACAGACACATTGAGACATTTGAATACATAATGACTCACACGTAACATGGACATGAGCACTAAATGGAGACTTTTGCCTAAGTCACCATGCTTAAAGTGGCCTAGTAATCTCACAGGTGTCTCCTCTAGAGTTTCAGAAGAGATCTATCACACTGCCTTCTAATGATGTGGGTGACAAGACCAGCACTGTCAGTTTCAGATGTAGGATGAGAGGGTCATGTAAGCCTTCTAAGCTATGGAACTCTAAATTTGTTTGTCTGGATGGACTTGGGCTTAATGAGGTGTCTGGATATCCCCATAAACACCCGTGCAGCATATTTTTTCCAGTTAAGAATCCTTCTTTAGCACATTATGGCTATAGCCCACTGTATGTTATCATTTGGAGACATTAGAAACACACAACTTATAACACACATACACTGTCACACGCATCCAGATGCATGTGAGGTTGCCCTCATTTCCACTCTGCTATGGGAAGATTGGTTTACTTTCTGAATGGTTTATGTCAGTTTGAGCACTTGATGTATAATGAATTTTCACTTGTGTGTGTTTTCTTTTAAAAATATTTTATGGCTGTTTAATATTGAGCATTCAGAGTTCGTCTTTATGACAGAATGAAAGTGGTACAGCAATGATCAAACACTCACTCTGTTCCAGGTCAGAGTAGAGATGAGTCTGTGGTAGTGCGACTCCTGAGAGAGATTGAACGAGTAGAGCGCGCGCGCGCGAGAGGGAAAGATCAGAACACAGTAGGCCTGAGGGACTTACATAAACAGTCCAGCCTTTTCAGTTTTTGTCACTAATTGTTCACAACATGTGCAAAAACTTTTGCTTTGTAAATGTAGAATGACTTGCTTTTGAAAGCGCAAAAGTGTTTTTGAAATGGCAAGATACTTTTATTAATTCCTGGATCATTTCACAATAGTTTTTTATATCTATATCACCTCAGTAAAAGCCAAACGTTTTTTTTTTTTTCAATTGTTTATTTAAAATACAGTATATTGTAATTGTATTGTATTTCTAGATATTTATTTATCATTGATTCTTACTTGGTTATGGGGTTAAAACTCACATTAATCATATGCAATAATAAAACTTTTCTCAACAAAAAATATTATTTATTCTCTGTAGTCTTACTAAGGTTTTGTTAATGTTCAAAACTTCCAGATTCTTTATCTAAAACCGAAGTATGCCATAAACGCTATATATACATTCTGAAGAGTTCAGATGCAAAAGCCTTTAAGTGCCATTTGAAATTTTCTTTCTAAATGATCATTTTTATCAAGCTTGTATATTTAAGTTCAGTAATTTCACCTAAATGGCAATGAAGATTACCTATTAACTGTCATTTAAGTGAAATTTCTGAACTTAAATATACAAGCTTGATAAAAATGGTCATTTTAAAGAAAATTTCAAATGGCATTTAGAGGCTTTTGCATCTGAACTCTTCACATGCTAAATGTGCCCTCTCTGAAAAAAGTGTCAAAGGAAGGAAACTTTTCTACTTTTCTGTGTGACCAACTCATTTTCCTGCTCAGGAAGTACTGCTATCTCTTCCTGTTGCACTTCCATGGGGCTTAGTCTGCGTGTGAGCTTCTGTTCCAGTTCCGGGTGTGATGTATAGACCTGTCGATCCAGCACTCAGTCTAAGACAGGCTCACTCCAGGGATCCTATTTCTGTTTCTTTTCCTGAGCTGCACGACCACTGATATGAGTGCTGTCTTTGCATGTGGGTCTCATACCCCCATTGAGAGGTTCGGAGTGCAAGGCAACTCTGAGCTGACAGCACAGGTAGAACTGCTGTTTGCTCACACCTGTAATAGGTGGGATCAAGAGTAGTGTATTAGTGTCTGTCAGTCACCCACAAGATTTTGTGCACACACACCTTCACTGAATTTTTACCTACTATTTGAATGTCTTTCTGAGAAGCTTGTGGATAAGGCATGTCAGATATATGAGGGTGATTGTCATCATGTTGAGTTTAATCTCTGAAACTTCTCGCTGTGTGGGTGTTTCACCATATCATTGTGGCTCAGTCTGAGGTGGGCTTGACAGCACACTTAAAATTACATTACATGAGGGTTTTTACACACAGTAAAAATTCAAATGTGAACAGTACAACATTTATGTAAATCTTTATATGTGTCTATGCATATTGCTGGGAAAAAAGGCTACGTTTGGTAATGTTAACTTATAAATGATTTCTACAGCTCTGGTTGTTTAGGTTATTGGTGAATTTATACAATATACAAATTAAAATAATCAAGAATATTGTTAGTTCATTAAACTTTGAATAATCTTTAGTGCATTAACTAATATTAACAAATATCATAGTAATTGTATTAATTAGCAATAATGTAACTGAACCAAGTAGTACCT
>JAQIUQ010004828.1:0-221829 GCA_030378365.1 Hybognathus amarus
GCAATGTTCTTTTGGTTCAGTTACATTCTGCTGAGAACACTGCAAAACCTGGAAGTTGATCAATCAGATCTCAAGTGACGATAGCAGAGGCTGACCAAGCAAAGTAAAGAAACTTAATGGATCAACGCCAACGATCTACTCAGAAGGCTGGGCGCGGTGCTCGTCACTGCTAAAACAAAATAGAAGCGCAGATCAAACAGTCCACCCAGCTTCCATCACCCGACTGTACTGATATAAGGGAAGAACTGCTCAATTTAATGATAGGACATCTCAAAACTATCAGCTAACAAGAATCTAGGATATCTTGCACACAAAGGCAATTGGAAACAGACGGAAGTTATTGAACTTTACGTGCATTCAAGTCCTACTAGAGTCACAAAGTGAATGATCTAGCTTTTGCAGATGGGCGTCACCCTACTTGAAAATGGAGAGCAACAACAAAGACAAGTCACCTCACTCAAGAATACAGACACACCAAGTAGGGCCTCGAGGTTAAGAGATGCGCGTTGACAGTTACAGTTTCATTAAATTCGGGCGGGTGCGGGCAGTTGAACCAAATTATGTGCCAAAATGCGTTTCTCTAGGCTCATGAATATTTGTACAGACAGTAGCCTAGGATAAAGGTGGGGTGTGGAGAAGCTCATGTGTGTGGAAGAAACAGGGTCTCAGTGATGGGACTCAGAAGAGATGAAAAGACCCCTAATCCTACACATCTCCACCCCCCTGATCCCTAACCCCACCCCTAATCCTACCCATCTCCGCCCCCTGATCTCCCTAACCCCACCCCTAATCCTACCCATCTAATCCAAACGTTCCAACAAATCAGGTGCGGGCACACGAAACATGGTGGTAACACGACAAATCTGCACCACCACATCGCTGACAAAATCATGATCACTTCTCAGCGAAAAGAAAATCAGCGAGTTGGCAAAGAACCGGAAATAGTGGAACTGTCTTTTGGCCGCGGCATCGGCCAAAGGAAACCGAAAGGAGAGGAAACCTCTCGTCGATCCCTAGCCCAGCTCGACCGATGATCAGGACTGATGGCCCGGTGGGCTGATGTGCTTTTGGGCCGACAAATCTTCATTTCTTTAATTTTTTTTTTTTTTAATAGCCCATACAACTCTCGTGAAGGCCATTCGCTCGCCGCTCTGAATTTTTGTGATTGGAAGAACGCATTCTGACAAAAGTCGTCTTTTTGTTGCCTTTTCCGTTTTTCTCTCACAAACCAGCCCATGAAACACGTAAATCCACAAGCCATCAGTTCTGCATTTAACTTCCACATAGCTCTACCATAATTCTAAATAATACGCATGTGTTTATACTCTTCATATTGAAAAGTAGTTTCTAAGCTAATTATGAAAGTTGCTTTATTTTTTCAGTGCATTTTACAATATACAGTGTGTTTTACAATATATGGCTATTTATTGTCATGTGATTAATGTATGACTATGATTAATTATATTAGTTGTGTATAGACAAGCACTATCACAACTACATGAGTTTTAAGTTTCTCTAAAATTAGCACACAGTTCAGTTAGCTCTTAATTTAAAAAGCTCTCAAAAGTCCACAGATTAATAAAATTTAACATTAAAAACGCACAAACATTTTCTTTTCCAACCCCTTGAATGAACAAAGGTGCACTCACCAATGCTACTTTGAAACATGATGTGGAGAAAGACTGGTGGTGCCAATGCAATTTGAAGATTGTTCCCGTAATGGTATTTTAGTGCTCACTCATTCAATAGCGTTGGTGGCTTTAATAGGAGATGTCAGTATACATCTCGCAGGGTTTAAAGTTCGTTGTGTTTGTTCATATGTAGTGGGCCAGTCTTAGGCCAAAATGCCCGGGTCAAATTTTTTTGTCCCAGTCCAGCCCTGCCGATGATGATGATGGTTCAGTTACTTATGGTGAGTCAGAAAGTCTGTTAGGAGCATCAAAATAAAGTGTAGCAAAAATGTTACCTAATAGATATTAATACATCGAAATATGCTTGCAAAATATTTAACTATAAAAAATCAAGTCATGTTTAAAGGGCCCAGTTGTTAGGGTATTTTCTTCATTAATTTTCTTTAAATCAAAAGAAACGTCATCTTTGCAATGCTTTCCCAGACATCATATGGTGGTATGTCCATGCAAATGAATGGAAGTAAACTAATGCAATTACTGTTATTCTTCAGTTTCCTTTGCAAGAATTTATGTATGTCTTGAGTGGGTTACAGGATGTGCACTTTACACATTTCAGTTCCCCTTTTGAAAGTCGGCATGAAGCCAAGAATCCATAGCTGACTTTTCTTCCCTGCTGTGACATACCGTATGTGCTGCATGTAGGCAGTTTCTTCGATGAGGAAAACCATCAGGGAATTCACTGTCGTCTGTCGTTTTCTGCAAGTGTTTCATGTGTGTACAAGAAGGTTGTTTGGAAAAAATCATTTACACTGATTAATAATTTATAATAAATACTGTAATATTCTATGAAATAACAAGACATGTTGATTCAGATTTCATGGTAAAAGAACTAAAGCCTGGGTTTGAGGCACTGCATCTTAGGTCTTTAAAAATGTATTTCTACTTAGTTTAATATGTTCTATTATGTTCTTTTATTTATGGCTGAAATCTCTTAGTATGCTAGTTGCTGGTTCGATAGTAGAGCCTTAAGAAATATAAATCGAACAGTATCACAATGCATTCAGGGCATGACAAGGATTTAAAGTATCGAGGTCAGCACTAGTTTAGCATGCACAGATGTTTGTTCATGTTGTTAATCAAAGGTGTTAGCCAGTGTTATCAATTTGGAATGTATTGAATATAAAGAGTGCATGACCTGCAAGAAATGAAATGTCAGTCACTCTTTATTACACTAGTTTATTGATGGGAACTTCTAGATCAAGTTCTCTTGAATGACATGCACTCTAAACTTTACACCCACATCATCATCATTATCATGCACTATATGAATCTTTATGATTCGCCTGGCAATCTGCCTCAATCATTCTGCAAAATGGGCAGATACTTTGTGTCTATCACCAAGTGTTGAAACATTTATTTTAAACAAGAATACAGTCTATCTTCTTCATTCTATATATACATTTTTACCATGCGTTGCTAATCTACTAATAAATAAACATCATCGTTCAAGTTTGTTGTCAGGGGACCCTATATTAACCCCATACCAAGATTTTAGAGTCAATTCAATTGAAATGGGAATATTTGTATAATAGCAGAATTAAACGTTTCTAAGGAGCACTTGCTTTGTGATATTGAATAGAAACATGTAGATCTTCCCAGCTTAACAAACGCTCTGCACGTTTCAGCTTTCCATTAAGTTATGCAAACATCTGAATGTTCTATGAGCTTTTGCAAAACGTACCGTTTTTTTTTCTTGTTTTATGCAAATGTAGAGGGAAAATTTCATTTTATCATTCTTCAAACGTCTTTGGAATGTTACTTTCAGAATGTTCTCTGAACAACAAGTGGAAACTCTTAAAAAGGAAACAGCACTAATACATTAAAGAAAAAAAACGGTAACACTTTACCAATGTAGGGTCATTGCGTTAACATTAGTTAATTATATGAACTAACATGGAACTAACAATGAGCAATACATGTAATGCGGTATTTATCTCATCTTTGTTAATGTTAGTTAATATTTTTTTTCATATAATTAGCTAATGTTGCAGCTTTGTGTGCTAATGTTTTGAGAAATATTATTAAACATCGGGAGCATGGTTGGAGTAGAAGAATGTTGATCATAACTTTGGAGAGAACATCATTTCTGTTATATCTTCGGGTTGTTTCAGTCAACCCTGTTACCTTTCTGATGTCATGATGACAGAATGGAGATGCCATAAATGGAACCCAAACATTATATTGTTGGGTAATTCTTCTTATGGTAACACTTTCTAATGCCATTGTGTTACAGGTAATCTGTGATAAAGTACTATCAACGATGCATGGTTGAGCTAACCCAAACCCCAATCCCATTAGTAAATACATGTAGTTACTTAATTTACCAGATTAACTGTATAATTACCAGTGTAACAGACGCATCATAAAATAAAGCGTAACCCACTTCTCATTTAAACAGTGTCCCTGTTTTACATTTATCATGCGCTAATAACAGTAAATCACTGCATAAGCTCCACGCATCTAACCCTCAACCAAATCCTAACCCGTAGAGAAATTAGGCTAGACGTATGCCGCCAATGTCAGTACTTAAATATATAAATTGCACAATAACAATGACACCTTAAAATAAAGTGTAACATTCCTTTCTGTTGTTTGGTTGAATTAGCCTACTTTTAAAAAGTAAGTCACAAATGAAAAATTGACAGAGTAACCCTTGCGTTATCCCATAAAAATTCCTATCTTGTAATGCACATTCAGTTACTCTGCAGTAAACGGAGACTAGAGAAGCATAGGCAGGCGGTGTAAAATGCACAGGCTGGGACTTCCCGTGCTCGTCATGTCTCCATATCTTCGGAGTAACTACCAGGCTATGGGCGTGGCGAATCAAACACGTCATCGACTGGACACGCGTAACCGTAAAGGACGGCATGGCTGGCACTCGCTGACTACCTCGCCTGCTTGCAGAAGACGAAGAGAAAAAGCTTATAATGGGTTGTGAAAGTGGAAAGTACCTTATGGAAATGCCCTGCTGGCTTCATGTACTCGGCTCAATTGGGCTGTCTGAACTAGAGCGTATACTTTGGCGTTTTTTGGACGCGTCTCGAGCGAGCTGTGAAATCCAGTGGATCTCTGTAAAGCGCCATGGACGATTAAAGTGGACTGAGTGAGTGAAGTAGCAGCAGAGCCAGAGCATCTTATGGGCTTTGTTGGTGGATACCGACATATTGAACAGGTAAGAGTTGTCCGATCCGTTCCCTCGCCTCTCTAATGTCGCGTTTAGACTCTTTCCTAAAGCAAGCGAGCTTGATTTCTCCCGTATTGTGTCAAGCTCAAACGCCAGGCTCTGTCTTGTACGGACGGATACGCCACGGGTTTTGACAGCCATTGTTTGGCGAAGACGTCACTTATCAGCGATTAAGAACGTTTAACGGAGAAAACGTTCTATTGTTGCCATGGGGACATTTAGCTTCCGTTCGAGTGCTGCTACGGCGTTCCATTGTCTAACGGCTCTTCTGTCAAGGCAATTACGTAATTCGAGCGTCAGCAGCTGATGTTATACCCTAATATTTTCGCGTCGGTCTCTATTGTCCCTTTTGTGCTTTGTGTTTAATAAAACTGGATGTCGCTTTCCTCGCGGTATTTAAGGGGACACTGTCTGTCTGACTGAATAAGTTGTCCCTAATGAACTCCGGCAGCCGAGACAAATAAATGGTGCCCTTGCAGTCAATGGCATTTTTTTTTGTCTGAACCCATCTATGATAGTTTTGGAAAATTGATTGTGGGGGTGGACTTATAAATATCTTCGCCTTTCACTCATATGACCTCATGAGCCCTTTACCATGAGACTGGAATACACCAGTAGCTTTCAGGGGCCACCATCAGTCTTTCAGTTCTTCACCTTTAGGGTGGAGGGAAATGAGGGGAAATTCTTGTGTGTGCTGCACATGGTCGTGGGTTGAGCGCTTCTGACAATGGTGGTGTTGTTTCATGTCTTCCTTCACAGTGATAGATTGGTTCCCCACTCCAGATCATCATGTCCCAGGGCCAGAGCTTCCTGCCCAAGTTCCTGTTCGTGAGTAACCTCCTGAAGGCCGTGAAAATCAGAGAGCGGGTTCCCAAT
Organism: Hybognathus amarus; assembly: GCA_030378365.1. Taxonomy (NCBI): domain Eukaryota; kingdom Metazoa; phylum Chordata; class Actinopteri; order Cypriniformes; family Leuciscidae; genus Hybognathus; species Hybognathus amarus. The sequence continues at coordinate 5,752 of JAQIUQ010004828.1, forward strand.
GACGTGGTCAAGGCTTCGTCCAGCGGCGGCCTGATCCATCACCTGCGCAGCATGCATCGCCTACACCCTGGAGATGATCCGCATGAGCCAGTTCCCGCAGGCCTTCCGCGAGTCATCCAGGCGGCCATGCTTGGACAGGGCCATGCAAAGCTCGCTGGAGCAGGAGAAGAGGTTGAACTGGTGCCGTGAGGTCAAGAAGCTGGTGCCGCTAGAACGCAACGGTAACTATGCTGTGATTTTTTTTAACGGCTTGTAGCGCAAGTCACACTTCCTTCCAACTGAAACGGCCATAAAGTTTCTTTGTATTGGTTTATATTAGTTAATAATGGTCGCTCTATCATTTCAACGTAAGCTCGTTCTTCTTGGGAAGTGCTCAGTGTTGGGTATGTTACTGTAGAAAAGCAGGTACCAATTGCAGTCTGTACAAAAAAGTAGTGCATTGCTTAATAATTACTTTTCTAAATCCCTAATCAACCCTTCAACAATACAATGAGACTGATTTAATTCCTTCAAATAAATAACATAAATCACACAAATTATTCTTGAACTGACCGAAGGGACAAGTTTTCATTAAAAACATACATTTTAACATTAAACAATGTCCATATATATTATTATAGGACAAAAATAAAGAGTAATTCCTTACTTTACTTTTTCAAGAGGAACGTAATTCAATTACAGTAAATAATTACTTTACACCCAACACAGAAAATGCTTCCTAATATATATGGATGTTATTACTAATAATATGCTGATATATTTCAGCCAGGGCAAAATAATTAATCACTATTTCCCCATTTATTTTTTTGTTCTGTTAACAAAAGTGGTCAACGCTTTATTTTGCAGTGTCATTGTTACATTACATGTAGAAATAACTATAAATTTTGCTTAATTACATGCAACTAACCCCAAACCCTAATCCTACAGTACGTACATGTAGTTAATAAATATTACTCAGTCCTAGAAATGTATAATTACAATACTTAATATAAAGCTAACCCCAAAAGTGATAGTGTAAAACGATTAAATTCCTCACAGTGATTTTATATGCATCTCAAGTGCTGTTATCAGAATTATAATATGTAAAGATATTAAAAAAGCTATATCGTTAGACCACTTGTGCTTCATGGCTGGACGTGGAAAAATCCTGCACTGTCTGTCACACTGATGCTTTCCCTCGGTTTGCTCTACTGGGCCGTGACGCTGGGCTCCAGCGAGTGTGTGTGTGTGTGTGTGTGTGTGACTCTCGCTAGCTCAGGGTCAGGTCGCTCTGCTCTTCTCTTATGAGTAATGCTGCGAGGGAAACTTCTCTGTATCTTGCCATTGTTGCTCCATTGTACAGTCACTATTTACAGTAACTGAAATTAGGTAAACATCACATTACCTTCATTTATTTGGAATAGTCAACAGTTTGTTAGATTCATCATTTTACGCAAGTCGTGATAGCAGATGTCATTTCGCCATGTTGATTGCTTCTGCGTTTAGCTATTCTGGTAAATTTCTTGCATTTAAAAAAAAATTCTGGACAGCACATATTTGGCCTCATAATGAAACGGGAATTCCTGTTTAAATCACACGGGATTATGAAAGCGCTCAGACTGGAACATGTTGTTTGAAACGAATTGCGCTGATAAGACCCGTACGAGAACATAGAGGGGGACTGGAATAAATGTAACACCGCTAATGACACGTAATACACAATGCAGCCCAAATGGCCATTTTAGGTGTGCTAGTGCTAGGCTTGTGCTTCACTCTAAACTTGCTATCGTGTATTTGTTAAAAAATCCCTTCCGCATGAGGATCACCACTTCCTCAGTTCCTATCTAGCATGTTTGTTTGAGACTACTGTTGCTTTTTCTAATTTATCTAGGATTTCAAGTTTAGTTTGATCAATAGTCTGGTGCTATTAAAGCAGATTGGTGCTATTTCGTACATTTATGCATTTATCCAATGCAACTTGTATTGCATTATTATTATTATTATTGTTAGTTTTTGCATTCCTTGGGAATTAAATCATGAATTTGTCACCATTGCTGTACAGTTTGAGCTTTGGGGAAAACATTGAATTGATTACCATTTAGTGTGTACAATAATATTTATTATATAAAATCGAGTATTTATTGATTTACTACTAAACCCCAGTGCTGTTATACAACGTGAGTAAACTAATTGAATTAATTCATCCAAAAGAAAAAGTTTGTGTCTACATAACACATGTGTGTGTAGTGTCACTGTGTATAATTATTTGTATATATAAATACAGACACATGCATGTTATATATTTTTGACTTTGAATGGTCGATTATTGTGATTATCGTTTCAACAGCCCTAGTAGTACACTTTATATATATTTATTCAAAATTAATAATATACATAAATATAAATATTTGATATATTAATAACACATTTTTCTTAAAATATATACATGCATGTGTGTGTATTTATACATATACAAAATAATTATACAAATCTTCACACACATATATTATGTAAACACAAACTTTTATTTTTTTGAATGCGATTCATCGCGATGAATCGTTTCACAGCCCTGATGACTGACTTCTGATAAGACAAAAATTTCAAAGTCAAATAGTCTGTGTTCACATCATTACCCGATCTTATGATAGCAAAATGCGAAAACTGGACAATTTAATCATATTGACACAATGATTTTCCTTCTCCTGTGACAACTATTGCAAGAAAAGGACGTCGTTGAAGAGGTATGGTGGTTGTATAGCAGATGTTGTTTGTATCCATGTTTTGTGTGTTCATTTCCTGTTCTCCATTGTGGGGTTGAAACTGTAGCTTCCCAAGTGACAAGCTCATCATAATTTACAGGAAAGCGTTTAAAAACAGTGAAGCTGAAAATATGGTCAGCGACACTGCAAGCTATTTTTAAAAAAGTGGCGAACAAAGTATTTGCAGGAGGGAAGTATCTTTACACATATGTAACTCAAATCAAACTCGAACAAGACACAATTTAACCAAAACGGTGACTGAGCAGAAACTACATTTAATCAGAAAAAAGGTTAATGGTTTGTTTGAGACCAATCGTGCAAGGACAAATTGGTAAATCTTCTATGATAGAAAGTCCAGGTTAATTGCTTGACTTAAATAAATCCACTTTAAAGAGGACATTGAGTGAGATCTGCTGGAAATCTGCATTTTCCAGAGTCCCCCTGTAGTCGATAACTCTATCCATTAAAACTCACCTAAATGACATATGGCCTTGTAAATGTTTTTTTCCTTCGGATCCACTGGTCGAACGATCAGACGTTGATCTGATCGGTTACGAGGGTAGTCTGTGACGTCAGAAAGACCCAGCGCCGTGTGAGACTGTGTCTTTGGTTCACTGCAGTTTTAAGGAGGAAATTACTCAGCAATGCTGTCACTCTGAAAAATCAATTTGCCACTTAATTTTGGATTCAAAATAAAATTATGTTTACATAGGTGTAATAATGATAATTATTTTTGTATATATATACACGATGCACATATTCAAGAAATTTTTTTTATTAATATATCAAATATTTATATTTATGTATAGATTAAAAGGTGCTCAACACTTAATCGTGCATTAATTCGCATCGAAATAAATGTCACATACAGGTGGTGCACTGTGTATAATTTATATATATATATATATATATATATATATATATATATATATATATATAGACACACATGCATGTATTAAGAAAAAATATTATTATATATAAGTATATTTACATACATATATAAATCTATATATATATATACATGACATATTTAACACAACATACAATAAGCATGTGTGTGTGCATATATATATATAAATTCTTAAGCACAGCGGACCCGACATATATACTGTAAAATATATACTTTTTCATTTTATGATTATCGCTTATCGTCTATAGCCTGAGTAGTAAATATATATATAAGTATATACATGCAGATTCTACATGCATGCATGTGTGTATTTATATCTACAAAATACTTATACAAACATTACACACACACATATATTATGTAAAATACAAATCTTCACTTGGGATGCGATTAATCGTGATTAATTGGTTTACAGCCCCTAATGACTCACACATGGTTCTGTCTTAAAGCACATTTAAGTGGGATTCACACCATAATTTGTAAACTTGCAAAAAACTAAATATTTTAGTGCTTCTGTAATGTGGCCAAGTCTATAAGTATGAACTTTATATCGTTTATTTGTATGTTATCAATCAGATTCTATTTCTTAATGTCTAGAGTGATTTAGGCCATTGTAGAATTTGTCGTTTTCTGTTTCTTATAGTTGAAAGTCATATATAAATTACTGTAGAAAGGAAAACACAGTATATTACGCACTGTACAACAGACGGGTTAAACCTTCATCTAACTGGGAACATTTTGGTCTTTTGTGTTGATAGCAGGTACAGACACAAACCACGGCTTTGGACACAATAGCACAGGTTTAAAGAACAGGAACTAGATCATATGTTCAGACTTCCCTTATCGGCCCTGGAGATGGCATGGCCCAGGCATCCTGCACGGCATCGGCCCTCCTCTCTGGAAAGTCCAGATGCTCAGATCACGGCTCTGGTGTCAAGAGGAGTCAAAAAGTTGAAGCTCAAGCCCTTACGGCGCTTAATCAGAGAATCACATACTAGGGAAAATTCCTCACAGTCGTTTCACACAAGCTCGCGCGCACATGCAAATGCATTTGAGCACACATGTTGCACAACATCAGAAAGAACACATACTCAGGCCATGTACCAAAGTCTCTGGGATAGCATGCTTGCTTTCCTTTCTCCAGTTACTGAATGGTTAGGTTACACGAGGCTTATTGATTTACAGAGTTTCGAATACTCCCTATAGCTGCCCGACATGTTGAAACGCTCTGCTGTCGGGTTGTTATGAAGGAGTCGATTTAATTGCTTTTGCAAGTGGATATGGTGGGTCACATGCTCTGTTTAAAATGCACACTGTTGAAATGGACTGTTATCATCATCACTTTTATTCTGTAATTATTCTTGCTGACTGTAAATAAGAATCACACAGTTTGGATGAAACTGATATCTTTAAACTGCTTTAACAACTCTGTGGGAAATCCCCTGACATTGCTTTTATTCATTCCTTATCTCTTTGTCTGATAAATAGCAGCCGACCAACCTTTAGGTGCAAAGAGATTGGTGTCAGTGCACTCAGAATAAGCAAGATTTATATAGTCTATTTTTTTTGTAGCTATGTACTGCATGCCAACCCGGTTGCTAAGGCTCCTATGTTATGTCAATCTCACTATCTAAAGTCCAACAGGACCTGCAAGTTCATAGCCCTCTTTTTATGTCCTTTAAGAACTTTTATGAACTCCTTTAACTTGACAGATACTCTGCGTTTGCCAAAATAACGTGCAAAGATGTCTGATCAACATGTAAGCAAAGTAAACCGATGATTACAAGCTGTTTGGTTTCATTTCATTCCTCTGTTATCTAATTGATGGCTAGTCTTTATTTGTGAATTTTCAATGACAGAGAGCCCAAATTTTGCCTTGTGACTGTTCAGGAGATATAATCTGTGTTTGTGTGTTTTGGTGTAGGTGATGGGAACTGCCTGCTTCACGCAGCCTCTCAGTATCCACCAGGGGTTCAGGACACAGACTCGGTGCTCGAATAGTCTTTACGCAGTACTGAAGGAAACAGACACACTAGTAACTTTAGGACATGCTTTCAGACAGAGCTTCTGCACCGCAGGAGTTCACCCATACTCGCCTGAATATACACACTTTGTAACACTTTATTACGAACATGCAAAATTGCCCAAAAAAATCATATGGCAAGGGTATAACCCATTTAAATTTGTTTTGTTTCCCAGAACTGGGAGGAGGAATGGGTTAGATTGTAGCAAATGGTCTCCCAGTGTCCAGGACAGTAATGGCCTACAGTTTGATCTTTAGAGGATATTCACAGATTGTGCTTTCAAATATTCTACGTAGGCCAATTATTGTTATTGGTACGTATTTTGAATACACACTGTAGAAAACAATTAACTGGTTGCCTTCATTTTAAGTTTATTTAAATGAAATTATAAATATATTTGTATAAAATAATAAATAACTATATGTTATCCAACTAAATACCATTTAAGTTCATTCACAAACAAGTTGCTACTCACTAATCACTAAAAATATTTTCTCAATATAAGGTACACTTAAAAAAAATTATGGGGGTTGTTGAATGAATTCTGGTTAAAATTATTACCTGTAAAAAAAATCTTTTCGTGATTTAGTAATCACAACATTTTTTCTTTTGTCAAATCAACTTAAATAATTTATTTAGTTCAGATAACATATAATTTTGAGTTTTTGATGATTAAATCATTCTCCTTCATTGTATTAACTCACTTTTTCCATTTCAATGAACTTAAAATTTGAAGGCAACCAGGTTACTTACTTTTTTAAAGTTAAACCAACAACAATCTTTACAGTGCAGAAGCATTTCCACAAATAGAATTGCACAAACACATGTGCATCAACATGACCATAATTATATGATTTTTTTTCTCAATAATCAAGTACTTAGAAGATGAAGTCGGGTTCCTCCTTTTACTCGTCTCAATGGTGGCTATATACCTGCCTCTGCATCGGCCTCGGAGAATGTGGAATAAATATCCCATAGTGCTTGGATATGACTCCCAGGATTGCACCCTGTATTAATATCAAAATACAAGTGGCGTGGTATTGTCATCTTACACTGCACTGATTTGTTGCCTGAAAAAGTTTAAACTGGTAATGTTTTTTGGATCTGTCTGAGGATAAAAAAGTTCATGGACAGAAACGAGATGGTCCTGTAAAAATAGTCACAGTTGCTGCCAAACAAAAAATTATTGAAAGTGAATTTTTTTAAGCTAATTTACCTTTAAAAACCCATTTCTCTTAGTGCCGTCTCTAGAAAATATTTAGAACTATAGTATTCGGTTGCTCAAAGCTTTCAAGATTTAGTAATTTGGTTTAAGATGGAAATTCGAATCTGTTACATCAAACTCAAAAAGTGTATAAATGGATTATAAATACAGTTGTAAAATATTTAGTAAAAAAACTCAAATAAAGTCAAGACTGATTGCCGAAAAAAAAGTCTTGCTCTTGCTTCTAGTCGGCCCAGCGTATTTGAACAGGCTGAGGGATCTGGTGCCGCGTCATACGATTGCGGTGCCGGCCCATAAACCCGGGACGGGGAGGGTTTGAGGAGCTTCGATTGCACTTTCTGCCACAGAAAGGAGCAGCAACAGAAGGAGAAGTTGCTGAAAAGACTACGGAACACTGCTATAGAAATCCTGGGTCATTGGCCTGGGCTACGACCCCACACAGATCATCACTGCGGCCAGGTATGAGTTTGTTGTAAGACTTGCTCAGTGTAACCCTAAAAGTTGTGGCACTTAAAAAAACAAAAAGTGAACTTAAGTTGGACTATAACGCTATTTCTTCTTACAAACAACACATTATTTTCCTGTTATCCCTGTAAAGTGCACTCTTAAATCGATCTGTATTGTAGAAAGCGCTATATATAAATAAAGGTGACTTGACTTTTTTCAAATCTTCATCAGACTTGATGAAGGCAACCCACCTGAGGATACGAACCTGATGGAGGACTACCTACAACTGGGTAAACCATGAATACAAGCGCTGGCAAGAGGATAAGGAGTCATCATGGGCTCCCCACCGGTCCCAGCGCCTCCTCCCCCCCGGTCTCCCAACTCTGATCGAGAATCCGCTGCGCGACACCCCCGATGCAACCTCCGACGCCGGTGGACACATAACGCCACTTGTCACGAGTGCTTCCAGAAGCGGCAGGCGGTCAAACCAGAGGCCATTTCCAGCCCGAATCATCCGTCTCGGACCCAGATCTCAGGCAGACTGCAGCGCTCCGTCCTCCATAGCCGTCCGCTCCACGGCCCAAGCCTAAGCCTCTACAGTGAGACTCATGCCATGAAGTGCAGATATCCCGGTTGCTTGTTCACACTCAGTGTGGAGCACGACGGGTTGTGTGAACGCTGCTTTACGGCGAGGCAAAGTCCGGTCCGCTGCCAACAGGCCGTCTCACGGATGGTGCCACGGTCAGTGGAACCGGAACGAGAGAAGGAACGGAGAGGGAATCGAGACGAGAAAGGGACAGTTAGAGATGTGGCATGTGTCCACAGGTGTCTTCTCGAGGATATTCAATGGTCTTTGCCCGCGCTGGCACTAGCAAGGACTGCTGTTTCCTAGAGGGGGAGACGCCCAGGCAAGAGGAGCCTGCGACTGAAGCCTCTCGGTGGCTGGGCCGCGCCTGGGAGACCGAACGCACGGCACCACCGGCACACACCTGGCAGACGGCCTGCGCCCGACCCTGTAGACGCCCCGGATGCCAGTTCTCGGGACGGCCCAGAAGCTGGGATTCTGCACTATATGTTATCTGGACTACCAGGACTAATCACCGTAAGCTGCAGACTGTCCTGCATTCACACACAATTATTGTAATTGTCTCTCTAATGATCATCAGGGTTCCGAAACTAATCCTCTTTTAACTCATCCGGCAAGTGACCTACAAATGCCATATTTTTCTCAAATGTCATAATCATTTGTTAAGTATTCATTACTTAAATGAGCTTGTTGTTTCTGCCTTAAATTATTACATTGTTTAAATTAACTGTGAGTTTGTGTATTTACATTTCTGAAATACATAACTTGTAGGGCTCTGAAACGCTTAATCATACTCAGTTTATTCAAAATAAAAGTTTGGTTTAATATAATATGGTGTGTAGGTGTGTATAATTATTTTGTATATATAAATACACAAACACACACATGCAGATGTATATATTTAAATAAATATTTTACTGTATATACTGTATAAATATAAATATATATGATAATATATGAAATGTAAATAGCATAACTGCATAAATTATATATATAAATATTTTATATATAAATAATATTCTCCGTGTGTGCGTCCGTTGCTATTTATATTTGTATATATACAAAATAATTTAGTGTTTCACACATATATTATGATACAAATCTTTATTTGCATGATTTGATTTATTTGACAGCCGAATATAATTTATATACAGCTTATGGAAAATTATACCCCACTGCTAATCAGCAGTTGCTCTGGATTTATCATTGATATTATAAATAATAAATCCAGAGCAACTGCTGATTTGCATGGCTTTAATTTTTTCCATACCTGTACACTCTTTATACAAAATAAATATTATATATAAATATTTTATATATTAATAACACATTTTTCTTAAATATATTCACTGATATGTGTATTTATATAATAAATTAATTTATACACTCAAAAAATTGCATATATTATGTAAACATAAACTTCTCATCTTGGATTGATTAATTTGATTAATCGTTTACAGCCCCTACAAGCAACTTGCCCCCCATAATATATCACTGTACAAATAAATGCGAATTTCCGGCCATTCAGAACTTAGACTCAAAAGAAGAACAAATGTTCCAGATGAACTATGTCACAGCTTATACACAGATTCCGCGCAGTACACTGCATTTAATATATCACTGATGACTCAGGAGTCTAGTATTGGCGCTACATCTGCACAAATTCGGCCTACAATGGCACTTCCCCGCTGGAAAGTAAACATAAAATAAGTAACACGTTGGCGGGCTGTGAGTTTTAAACCCTGATTATAAAGTCTCCACTTGGCAATTCATAGACATCGTGACTACAAGAGCAAACGTGTGATTTTTGTCCGCACAGAGGCCACCCCTGCTATTGTCCAGCCCAGGCAGCACGTCCCGAGGCGCGGGTTTCCAGAACTGTCCGCGGTGCCGAGGTCAGGGATGCGGTGCGGAGGGAAAGGCCATGCTGGAGGGTTACTGGAGCAAGTGCTTCGCTGAAGGAGCAAAAGCGCGAGACTCAACCAAGCTGCTAGCAGGGGCTCCAACTCCCCGCCTCTGTCACGGTAGGTGTCCTTATTTGCTGTTGTGGGGGACGTTTGGCTCTGCTTAAGTGTTGAAGAACCAATAAAGCAACAGGCTCTGTTGTTTCTGTCCAGCGGGCCTCGAAACCACGTCCACCGCCAGTGCTGACCAGTGCTCACCCGGCTCAGTGTCGGCGTAGCGGCTTGTAAGAACCTGTCCCCTGGTTGCACGTACCTGTGCCCGCACTGCATCAGCCAAGGCCAGCGAGAGGTCGTCGTGCCCAGGCGCCCAAAGAGAAAAGCAAACAGCGCTGCAAAGACGCAGGGCTGCTGATCACTACGCCAATCAAGAAAACAAGGCTACTGTAACGAATGTGACCACTTCAAGCACGATTTACCGAGGCCGACTGAACAGTCCGATGTCAAAAAAGGGCCTAGTTCATCGTGCATCTCCTTGTGCATGCTGGCGAACACTCTTACACAAGGAACTTTGTGCCCAAAATCCTCCACCTGTCTTGGGCAGGGCCTAAAAAGCCCGGTGGTGCTGTAGAATTGGTGATTACCTCTCAAATGAAGTTTTGGTCATTTGTATTACTGTGTGTGTGTGTGTGTGTATAGGACTCCACGTGAGATGCTAGCATACAGAACTTACAGTGACGTCTAGTTGCACACCTGTGGCGTCTGCTGTTTATATTGAACAGGGTAATTAATCGCAAAACTCTCTCGTGAAAAATCGACGTGAGGATGTCCAAGAATCAACAAATTTGACCAAAGTTAATTCACCAAAAGTGTCAAGCCAATGTGCATTCGCCACTGTGGACTGCGGAAAGCCAACTGGCCTTTTGAGACGATACAACAGGGTATGCGGAGACCACCGAAAGACAGCATTTGATAGTTTATTCATAAAATGTAGGTTAAGTGCCAATGATGAGCTCGCTAAGCAGAGCTTGAATTTCATTTCCTGCTGCACCATGTGATGTCTGCAAGCAGAACGAAATCTGTTGCCTTTGAGAATGTTTTTAGTTTACCATTGATCACTTTTGCGCAAGTCCGTCTTGCTCCTGAAACTATTTTTCACTTTTGCTTGCCTTGCTAAAACTTCATATGACTTGGTCTGTTCTATTGAATGGATTCTGTTCATTTTTCTGTGGCTGAAAAATTCCTTAAGTGCAATGAAACCCAGATACTGACATCTCCCCGATGAATAGAGCTGATGCAAATGACATTAAGCTGAAGGGAATTGGCGTGCCAAAAAAACGTTGACGGGAAAAAACGTTTGTCGTCTGGATTAAACAGCTAGACAAAAACGCATGGGTCCAAACGTAAACGAACCCAGGTGGGAAACGCCCCGCTCCTGAGATCCTGTGAACTCCCCGTTTCTTGCTGTTCTTGCCCAGCCACATTCTTTTGGTTGCACTACTCTCCTTTAAACACACAATGCCTCAGTCTATCCTTTGCATATGTTTAGTATGCACAAACTGACATTCTGTATTTGAATATTTCCAGAAATATCTGCAAAGACGTGACGAGAAAAGATAGAGTGAGCTTCTGTGGCATCATTTATAAAGAAATAACTGTCTGTGTTCAACATTGCCATCTTTAAAGTCCAATATTGTGCAACCACATTTAGCTGTGTCTACTTGAGAATTAGTTGAATGTGGGCCTATACAGAAATGTGCTTTGGATAAATGATACACAGAAAAATTTGCAGTCGAATCATAAATTTAAGAGTGTCTACTCTTCAACTACTGGATCTGTTCAGTCAGTTCAGAATCATCACAAACTTGCACAATACCTAATAAGCTGCTCTGGAATTGGGAACGGTACTCCTGACTTACTAGTGACATTCCAGTTATAGACCTAGAGGAATATAGATGACAAGATAGAAATTTTGTGCAACCTTTCATAGAGTATTGTATGAAAAGCCTTGTTTTTTTGGTTTGTTTTGGTATTTATTCACAGCAAATATTATCTGTAATGTGTTTCAAGAATTATTTATATGTGGTCCTGGAATAAATTATTTTTAATAGAAAAACAAAAACCAGTTTCCTGTGTCTGTTTACCTTACTCTGCCTTTTTTGGAGTTTGAAATGCATGTTAAAACAAGAAGCACTAGAAAGTGCTCATTAAGCAGTGCATCAGTTTGTGACGCACAGCTGTATTGTGTATTAATAAAGCAACTTTGTTTTTGCTATTGTTAGCAAAACAATGTCACCATGCCAATGACTTCTAAACAACTAGTTAGGTATCTGTGGTTGGTGATTTCCCGAATGAATCGCTACAGGCGGCACTATGAACAATTGGATGATCGCAGTGCCAGACCAACAGGTTGAAATAATACCCCAACAAGTCATATAATGACATGGGCTGAGCTGTGAGGATTACTGGTCAAAGAAAACAAACTTTGGCAGCTTTCCAGAAATCATAGAACCATGTTACACTTGTACACAACTAGTGTCCTCTTTCATTCCTCCACAATCACCTGAAAAAGTAGTCAAGGTTGCTCTGGAAAACTGCAGAATTGACCTTGTGAAAGCAGCCAAAGAGAATCTCAGGTGGCAGCAGTGCAGATGTCAGCCAAGAAAACCTTGTAGAAGGCAGCCCAAGTCACTAGAAAATGGGTCTAATGGAGTGACGATTGAGATCTCTACATTATGTCAACATCCAAAATATCAGGTATAGGAAGGGAAAGGTTTCTAACAGGAGACATAAGGTGCTTCTCAATTCTCCAACTGAAGTTTCCTCGTTCCTCTGTCCTCCAGCATGTGACCCGGAAACTGGTCGAATTTAGCCATCTTCGAGGACATCTCCAATTCTCAATTGCACCATGAGGCACAAGGAAGCTTCCTGAGGAACCATGACAGGTGTATCCTATACAGAACTCTTTCTTGTTGAGAAACCTGACGCACATATAAATTCTCCTCTCCCTTAACAGCGGTCACAATAATTTATGCTTTACCTTTGCAGTTTAAATAAACCATATATCACACATATATTAACAGGGCATCTTGCTTAATCGTTTATTATTTATTCATTTCTTAAAAAACAAAACTTAAACTCCATAAGGACAAATCCTTTGAGCGCAGTTGACGATGTTTTGAAGTGACGCTCGAGTGATCAAGAATATTCTAGTTTACAAATAAGCTTTCCTTCTGATTCCTCCGTCCTCGTTTTCTTTCCTTGCAGCCTTCATTTGCATCCTACAGGGGTGATTTCAAATATTAAATTTAACCGTAAGCTTGGCAAACAGTTTTGGAGAATTCGATGTTCCCCAATTCAAAGAGATAACAGCTGCACTTGCATGCCTGAGAGGTGTTTCAAAGATGCCCGCAGAGTGAAATGACTCGTCTTAAAGGGACATTGGGAACGTTTCCCGTAATGGAGGCATCCATCGCAATCCTGCACATCCCGCCACATGATTGTATGAACCCAGAGGTACCATTTCCAACCAGTCATGGTAGACATCAGGTAAGAATCCTTCATAGGTAAGAAACCTAAGGTTCTTTGTGCCAACTTTATGGTTCAGTTGGAAAACTGCCGAGATGTGTCAAACCTTGCTGATTGTCATCTGCTAGGACTTGCCTGAAAAGCCTTTTTTGTAGTCCTGCCATTATTTCTGTGACTTAGTTATGTCAGCATGTTCCACATGAAACCGGTCCTACTTGACCCGCTCTGAGCGGAAGCGAGCACTTTCAAGGACACTAATGACTGCAGCAGCTAGCGTCAGATGCTAGCACACCTCTTGAGACCAGGGTAGTGAGGTTTACACGCACAGCTCTTACTGTCCTTCGTCCATTACACTCACCCCCCTAAACCTCACTCCGTCCTGGTCATGGCACCAAATGTAACCAGTCGTTCTTGACCCACATTTCAAATGGGATTCCGAACTGGGCAAAGGCGGCGCGCGTAACAATGCTAACAAGCCTCTTGAGACCAGGGAGTGAGGTTTACACACACAGCTCTTACTGGCCTTCGTCCATTACACTCACCCCCCTGAAACCTCACTCCGTCCTGGTCATGGCACCAAATGTAACCAGTCGTCTCTGACCCACTCCAAATGGGATTCGAAACTGGGCAAAGGCGCGCGCACTGAACAATGCTAACAAGCCTCTTGAGACCAGGGGAGTGAGGTTTGCACGCACAGCTCTTACTGTCCTTCGTCCATTACACTCACCCCTAAACCTCACTCCGTCCTGGTCATGGCACCAAATGTAACCAGTCGTTCTTGACCCACTCCAAATGGGATTCGAACTGGGCAAAGGCGGCGCGTGAACAATGCTAACAAGCCTCTTGAGACCAGGGAGTGAGGTTTGCACGCACAGCTCTTACTGGCCTTCGTCCATTACACTCACCCCCCTGAAACCTCACTCCGTCCTGGTCATGGCACCAAATGTAACCAGTCGTTCTTGACCCACTCCAAATGGGATTTGAACTGGGCAAAGGCGACGCGCTGAACAATGCTAACAAGCCTCTTGAGACCAGGGAGTGAGGTTTGCACGCACAGCTCTTACTGTCCTTCGTCCATTACACTCACCCCCTGAAACCTCACTCCGTCCTGGTCATAGCACCAAATGTAACCAGTCGTTCTTGACCCACTCCAAATGGGATTCGAACTGGGCAAAGGCGGCGCGTGAACAATGCTCACAATCCTCTTGAGACCAGGGGAGTGAGGTTTGCACGCACAGCTCTTACTGGCCTTGGTCCATTACACTCACCCCCCTAAACCTCACACTGTCCGGGTCATGGCACCAAATGTAACCAGTCCTTCTTGACCCGCTCCAAATGGGATTCAAACTGGGTGAAGGCGGTGTGCGTGAACAAGTGCTAACAAGTCCCTTTAGACCAGGGGAGTGAGGTTTACACTGCACAGCTCTTACTGGCCTTGGTCCATTACACTCACCCCCCTAAACAGTATGAGCTTGGGTACTATAAGTATAGCATTGACTGGTGGGTAATTTTCCCTCTCTACTTCCAGTGAACTCATGTTTCAATGTTCCCTTATTCCCTATGACTTTTGCACTAAACATGTATGATTCCTTTGGATTGGAATCTCACTTAAGATGGTGAAATACCCTGTGAAGTCCACTAGAACCACAATATATAAATACTATAACAGGCCTCAGCTATCATAAAACAAAACAAAAATTCCACTAGTCTGTAGCTTACCATCAAGAGGGAATCGAAACAGAAACATTTATGCTTATTTCCAAACTATTCTAATGCCAAGTGAGAATGATTTAAAAAAAAAAACATGGAGTAAAATAATTTTAAGTCTCCATTTTGTCCTTCAACACTCATACAAAGTGTTGAGTAAAAAAAAATCATATATTTTAATACCTCTGCATTGACGGTCTCATTTCTGACTCTAAATATAGAGGCTGGTAAAACTTTGCACAAACCCAGGGTGAATTTTTGTGCTAGTAAACCATGCTATTCCGTCACAGGAAGTTTTGTGGTTTTGAGTTACAACATCGCTCTCTTTGTCTTTTTGACTAAAACTTTATGGCTCTTTCTAATAATGTGATTCTGAAAGTAAACTCGTCGTTTCAGTGGCCAACACTCAAATAGCTCTTGAGTAGGCAACCCCCAAACCCCCTCACGAACTCTAGTGACTCACAGCTGGAAGGAAAGAGTGTATGAGAGAGGGAGGGGATATTTGGTGTGGGGAAGAGGTGACATTTCAGTGATGCGGGGAAGGGACCGATTCAGTGTGGGTGGAAAGTTAACGCACAACCTGTAGTGCGGCTCTCTGAAAATAGCATGCATGCAAAACGCTCACAATAAAATGTGCAGCCTACACACGCCGATTCTGTCACAACTTGAGCATTTTTGTCACAGTGCAGTTCCAGGGCACTAAATGTTTCGGTCAGAAGAACATCAAATATTGTGATGCATTCGACAGCACAAGTCGGTAGGCTAGTTCTTGTCCTGAAAACACCCCCACATGTGGTATTGTGGGCAACTCGCAAAATATTTAGATGCACGATTTGCCGAGATGAGATAACCTTTGACCTTTTCAAAATGGACCGAGAGTGCAATCTGTAAAAATATATGTACTATGGTCTAGAAATATACAGCATATTATTTACTGTTTGAGTTTTGATAAATCCTTTTCTTGCTGTTGCAGATGACTTAAGCAATCTAAAATAGTTTCTAGCTAAATAACAGGTCTGGATCTTCATCTTTTTACCACATTACGACAATAAAAGCATTTGAACACAACACACTGGTAAATACCAGTTCACAAATGGAAAATATCATATTTTCAATAGCATGTGAACGCACCATAAGACTGGCATGCTATATGGGCCATTCTACAGAATTGGTGCAAATTGCTGTCCCTCATCCAAAAACACACTTTAAAAGCTTTTAATTATTAAAATCTTAGATGCTTACTAATATTTAAGATATCAATGAGCTTTATATTTATAAAATCATTATTTATGGGCTACTTTCAATTAGGAGGTGGCTGTCCCAAACCCCTAACCCCTAACTTGTGAAATTGATATTGAGAATTGATATTGATATTGAGAATATTGCAAATTTGTCCATTCTTGCTTTATTTATTTATTTATTAATGAAGTAAAAATACAAAAAAATCTCATAAATTACAATTAAAATATGATTCATCTAATAAAATATAACTAATTAAAATATAACTAATCTTAATCTTTATTGATTTAACCTGAACATATATATATATATATATATATATATATATATATATATATATATTCATAAGGTAGAAAACAAAATCCTAATAGGTCATTATAAGCCTTATTAAATTTTGTGTTTCATGGTGATTTGGGGAGAAGGAAAATATTCCAGCATTTTCTGAAAATAGAATATGAAAATTAACAGCAAAATTACTAGAAAAGCGTACCTTGGATATTATACAATTTGCATACATGCAAAATTTGTGGGAAAAATTTCAATATGTTTCCATGTCTGACTCTGCACTAATTCTGTAGAATGGCCCATATAGGGGTAGGATTTGGATGAGGGTTTGTTGCATAATTATGCATAATTTACTGTTATTACTATGGTAAGTATATGTAAAATGTACAAGGACACTTTAAAATGAAGTGTTACCCTTCATTTTAAGGTGTCATTGATACAGTGTAATTTAAGTACTGAGTAATAATAATGAACTACATGTAGGCTATTATTATAAGGTTTGGGTTTGGAATAGGGTTCATTGCTTGTATACTACAGTAACAACATGTAACAAGGACACTGTAATACCAAAGTTTATAGTTCGGATATAAACACTGACGTGAGATTTTGTAATGTTGTGCAGTCGGTTGTTTCTATCTGTGATGAAAACACAAAGAAACATGCCAAATTGTGTGGACATAATATTTGTCCAGGCCGTCAAAAACAAGAGAGAACCAACAAAATATTAACAACTGATTTTAATGTAGTCAATGTATGCTTTTTCTTGTGAGCTTTTTTTTTTTTTTGTCTGAGCGTTGTTGCTGTTCACTGTCAGGGACTATTTTTTTCTAGCGGAAGGAAGACTTCGTGATTTTACTTAATGAAAGTTGCACTAATACATTTTTTTTTACTTTAATATTTTTCACCTAAAAATGTGCATAGTAAAATAAAAGCTGTGGATAGTTTTCCTTTTTGCTAAATAATTTTGTCAGATAAATATATTAACCAAGCTTAGTGTTTTGTTCTTCTCTCCTAATGAAAATATTTCAAATATATAACATATTTTTACCATATTTTGATGGTTTAATCAAACTCTTAGGGTCATTACAAACACATATCCCCTTCTGGACATCACTTTTGGCCACTACTGGACAACAGACATAACACTCATACTAATCATTTCCATAACTGTTGAATCATAAATTGTAAGTGTGTTTGAGTGAGTGATCATGAAACTGAACACAGAAAATCACCACGCCAGGAAAGATTAAAAGATTAAAAATAAAACAAAAACCAGGATGCCAGTGTATCCTACAGTATATGTTCTCATCTAACTGGAAGTTTCTGCTGTTGTCTGGCAGGAATGGAGAGGGAATTCCACGTCTGTTCATTTATAATGCTGCGTTTGACTCGATCCCATGAGTCATTTTTGTACAACAGGAAAAGTTCCCAAGATGATCTGTCACCTCGGGTGCATTCCAGAAAAGTTTCCTGAAGGCGAAGCTCAAGGCCGTCAAGATGACAAAAAACCTAACAACTTTTTGTTATTGTTTAAAATTTTTTCAACATGTTCTTTTATTAGGCTACTTCACAGTGAACAGTAATGGTAAAGTATCAATTTACTGTGTTATGATACACATACATCCACACACACAAATATAGGCAAAAAATATCCAAAAAAATATATATATATATATATATATATATATATATATATATATAGATATATATAACTGTATATAATATTACACTTATAAAATGGTTAGTTCCAATCCTTGATTCTGATTGGTCAATAGCTGTGCTTTATTCATGATGAAACGGCTATGGCTGCTTCACTCAACGGTTCTATTTATTTATCACTGCAACACTGCAGTTCCTATGTTGTGTTTATTTGAGCGTTCATGTATATTACACACTGGAGCTTTGTTGCTGTTCATGGTCAGGGACTATTTTTTTCTAGTGGAAGAAAAGGCTTTTCGTGATTTTACTTCATGAAAGTTGCACTAATACATATTCTTTTAACTTTTATGTTTTTATTGTGTGATAACCGTTTTATAAAAGCCATAGGTACTCGAGGCAAGTGCTCTATCGTGAATAAGTAACGGCTGTGTTACTTTGCGCAGGGGCGCCGTATAGGGGGGAAAAGTTAGGACAATTCCAAGGGCCCTGACTGACAGGGGGCCCATCAAATAGGTAAAAACTTTAAAAAAAAAAAAGAAAATAGATATATATATATATATATATATATATATATATATATATATATATATATATATATATACATCATTGAGTATATTACAATTAATAATAAATTGAACGATGTCTTTGATTTGACTTATTTTGGCAATAAAAGTTAAATATCCATATTGACCGACCACCCCCATGTATCCGCATGAAATGGTTTGGTCCTGCCTAAGCGCGCGCATTGTTGACGGTGTTTT
The DNA here is from genome assembly GCA_030378365.1 of Hybognathus amarus. Classification (NCBI taxonomy): domain Eukaryota; kingdom Metazoa; phylum Chordata; class Actinopteri; order Cypriniformes; family Leuciscidae; genus Hybognathus; species Hybognathus amarus. The sequence goes on from JAQIUQ010004828.1 coordinate 24,762, forward strand.
AGCAGGTAGTCAATCGATGCACTGTGAAGCGCTGGTGCGCTAGAAATACAGAGACCATAATGTCGAATAGTAAAATAAAATCTGGTTTCCAGAAAAGGAAAGAGAGAGAGGAAAGACTAAATAAAGGCTGTCGTTCTGTAGCCCAGTTTTTCACAAAGAAAGGTGAGTAGCCTTTAGTCTGTGAGTGGTAAACCTGTTGTCCATAGTGAAATAAGTTAGCTAACTTAGCTGCAGTTTAGTGTTAGCCTACATTTCATCAACATTTAATAAGTGCAGGGAAACGTTTAGCAGTATATTCATATTGAATCATCCATCCCCTTTTAGCAGATTTAGCAACAACAACAGATGAGTCAGCAGCACCCCAGTCTCCCCATACTGAACTGCACCCCTCCCAGTCCCTGTCCCAGTGAAGAAGGTGAGCAACACTGTGTTGAAGGGCAATTTGTTTGAGAAGCTTACACACACACACATTGTATCTTATGTATTCGTGTCAATGTTCTGTAGTGTTAGTGTTATTGGTGTATGGTATATTTTATATATATATATATATATATATAAAAAAAATATAATATATAATATATATATATATATAAAGAGGGGGCCCAATGTGATTTTTTTGTCATGGGGCCCAAAATTCCTAGCCTGGCTGCGCCTCTCCTATGCACTTTCCGTCAATTTCATTTTCCTTCAGTACTATGTCTGGGATCGCTCCATAGCCTTAGGTTTCCAGAAATAATTATTTTGTAGGACCAATCAGCGAATAGAGGGAGTGGCTGAGAACGATGACGTTGATGTAGCGCGCGTCAGTTTGAGTTTGGCAGCGGAGAAAGACGTGAGAAATGCTATTCAGTCCGTTGTTGGAAAAGAAACTGCCGAATATACAGAATTTAAAGCTCGATTGTTATCGTCTCACCTCTTGTTGCACTAACGGAGGATCAAGTGAAGGAGGCAGAAAGGTTGGAAGTTCGTGCTGGGCAGCGCTCGGTGTGCACGATGACCGTGACATTTTGAACGGACGCTGTAGCCTGGTGTTCGGAAGCCCTGAGTCCTGGCTGCTAAACTGTTGTTGAATATGCACTCAGGAGTCATGTCAGCTCATATTCCCAACAGTAAATTTACGGATTCTTGTGATGAATAGAACACTTTGAGCCCCTTTGTCTACTCGCGCAGGAGGTTGGTGTGTCAGTTTTACATGTTGTAAATCATACAAATTGGTTGTAATTTTTTAAAAATAATTGTCATAAATAAAAATGTGAAAACCCATACTTTGAAGACCATATTTTCAGTTTTAGATGGTTAATTTGTTTTAATAAAAAAAAATGCCATATACAAATGTACAAACCACAGTCTATGGTACAAACACATACTTTGAAGACCATAATTAAGCTAATTAAGAAACAATAAGACGTTATATGAAAAGTTGTTATTTATTACACATATACAGATCATTCAGTGTAACTGTTACAGCATTTGCGGCAGATCAGAAATGACCGCAGCGGCGTCTGCATATTTGTAATGATTAGACACGGCTGAATGAATACGACCGTTGAATGAATACATCGCTGTCCTTCGTGTCAAATATACATTTCGAATTAATAGTTGTTCCTAGATTAACAAAACCTGCAGGTCTCGTTGACTGAAATCCTATTGTAAACATAATCCTCTGATATTCGGACTTGCTGTTTCCAGCCGTTTCGGCGCATGATATACATCACTCACGACCACACATTAGCGATTGGCTATGGCAGATCCTGAGTGACTCTGGGCAGATCCAATAGTTTTGAACTTTAACAGTGAACCCGCCTACAAGGAAGGAAACGTTTCTCAATGGAGGGGGGCCAGACTCTATGTACAAATCAAATGTACTAGAGTCTGGTTGAACCAGGCTACAAAATTCCTGGCAGCGCCCCTGACTTTGCATCGAGCCTAACAACACCCTTCAGCCGTTACTTATGGTTGAGGGGGGGGGGGGGGGCTGTTAAGACTTGGGGGTTAAACATTTTTATTTCTCTGATATGTGGAAACAATCTTTCAAAAATGATAAGAAATAGCTTTAAACCCATGTTAGAGGGCAGTATATTATTTGCCAAAACCTGCTCTTTCCTCTTATATCCATCACTCTTTCTTTTCCTCTCAGTGTCCTCATCTTGCCCTGTCTCTTCCCCTCCTAAAGCTGATATTTTTTAATTTACTGAAGGCTACAAATTGTATTATATTAATTCTCAATATGTACAAATTCATTATTAATCTTGTGCCTAGTAACATGATGAAAACGGCTTTGTTAATGTGTCTTGTCCCCTCACACGAGTTAGGTTATGGGCCTATTTTCAGTTCAAAATGGCGAAATTAGACAAAAGTTTATTAGTTTGTCTGGTTATTTTTGTCATTCATTTAACATTTATGACCTAAAATAACGGTCAGTTATGAAATGTTTAGTTTAGCTACTTACATCTTCTCGCACTTGACCGTAAAGCCGTAAAATGATGCGTCAGTCACTCTGCTAAAATTCGCGCTCAGCTGCTACTTCCGTAAATGTAAGTTTACGCATTCCATAATATCGTTTATTGCTTTTAACAATGAGGTCAAGCAATATGTCAACACGATTAAGTATTCTCTTAATCAAAAGGCAACAAAAACTGTGAATGTGTGTAAACAATTTGATATACACTCACCGGCCACTTTATTAGGTACACCTGTCCAACTGCTCGTTAACACTTAATTTCTAAGCAGCCAATCACATGGCGGCGACTCAGTGCATTTAGGCATGTAGACATGGTCAAGACAATCTCCTGCAGTTCAAACCGAGCATCAGTATGGGGAAGAAAGGTGATTTGAGTGACTTTGAACGTGGCATGATTGTTGGTGCCAGAAGGGCTGGTCTGAGTATTTCAGAAACTGCTAATCTACTGGGATTTTCACGCACAACCATCTCTAGGGTTTACAGAGAATGGTCCGAAAAAGAAAAAACATCCAGTGAGCGGCAGTTCTGTGGGCGGAAATGCCTTGTTGATGCCAGAGGTCAGAGGAGAATGGCCAGACTGGTTCGAGCTGATAGAAGGGCAACAGTGACTCAAATAACCACCTGTTACAACCAAGGTGGGCAGAAGAGCATCTCTGAACGCACAGTACGTCGAACTTTGAGGCAGATGGGCTACAGCAGCAGAAGACCACACCGGGTGCCACTCCTTTCAGCTAAGAACAGGAAACTGAGGCTACAATTTGCACAAGCTCATCGAAATTGGACAATAGAAGATTGGAAAAACGTTGCCTGGTCTGATGAGTCTCGATTTCTGCTGCGACATTCGGATGGTAGGGTCAGAATTTGGCGTCTACAACATGAAAGCATGGATCCATCCTGCCTTGTATCAATGGTTCAGGCTGGTGGTGGTGGTGTCATGGTGTGGGGAATATTTTCTTGGCACTCTTTGGGCCCCTTGGTACCAATTGAGCATCGTTGCAACGCCACAGCCTACCTGAGTATTGTTGCTGACCATGTCCATCCCTTTATGACCACAATGTACCCAACTTCTGATGGCTACTTTCAGCAGGATAATGCGCCATGTCATAAAGCTGGAATCATCTCAGACTGGTTTCTTGAACGTGACAATGAGTTCGCTGTACTCAAATGGCCTCCACAGTCACCAGATCTCAATCCAATAGAGCATCTTTGGGATGTGGTGGAACGGGAGATCGCATCATGGATGTGCAGCCGACAAATCTGCGGCAACTGTGTGATGCCATCATGTCAATATGGACCAAACTCCCTGAGGAATGCTTCCAGCACCTTGTTGAATCTATGCCACGAAGAATTGAGGCAGTTCTGAAGGCAAAAGGGGTCCAACCCGTTACTAGCATGGGGTACCTAATAAAGTGGCCGGTGAGTGTATTTTTGTAATTCTGTACTAACCCTGGCAAAATGTGTTGTAAGTCTTGTTTATGTTTTATGTTAAAACACCCACAATATTGGAAACTGCACATTGTATTTTTTTATATAATGAAGAGAATTGTTCATGTAAACTGTGCAATTGTTGAATAAAAAAAAAAAGTCTAATTGAAAAAAAAAGCTGCTACTTCCGTGAACATAAAGCCCGCCTACATTGATTTGATTGGCCATCTCAAATATTCTGACATTGACGAGCAGTGACAGACCAATGAGGCTCAGTGAGTACACACTGCTCTGCGCCGATGCGGATTGAAAATGAAGAGCGCGCTGAATCTGATTATAACAAGATTGAAGTAAACACGAATTTGTGTAGTCTACACAATTAGGCCTACTACTTCTTTTTTTTTCAAAAACCCCAAATTGAACAAAAATAGCTCTCACAAAATTACAAAAACGAACTAACAAAATATATGTATAGCCTATCTTTAGTTTTCTTCCTCTTTATCCTGTTTTTCTTCCTCATCCTCCTTGTTTGCCCATCTATATGTTGATGTAGAGCTGATCTTTCACAGCAGTTTTTTGAAAACCATGACATTTTCATCACTTTATAAAATACAGCCAGGGCAGGACGTGAAACAGGACTGTTGGTCACCCTATCATGACCTATAGGCCGACATATATATAATTCATTGGTCTCTTTTGAGTAAAAAGTTTCGGTCTAGTAGTGTGATGTCAAATTCAGCGAACAAAAGCGAAAGTTTCTCACGTGTTTAGCGGCCAAGAGCCTGATACTGGGAATAGGTGTGATTTGCATGATCGCGTCATGTTGTGAGGCCTTCAGTGCCCTCGGTTCATGCGCTGACTCATTCTCTACCAGCAATCTATAGGATAGATCCCGTAAATTTCATCATCGTTGAGTAGTGATTTTAGCAGCCCCACAGGGGTTGCCCCAAACACTACAGGCTTGAGCTGGAGTCGAGTCAGTTAAAGCATCGAGCTGAAGTGGGGGTGTGGACTCAAAGAAGCTATAGGAAACATTCAAGGGGAAATCACTTCTCAGGTGTTTTTTTTCTTTTTCTTTTCTTTTGTAACTTTTCAGTAAGTTACTGTTTTGACTCATGATTCAAAACCCCACTCACCCATCACGCTAAACAGCTAGACAATGTTCAACTGGCAACAGTGGTGAAAATGCTTTGATTTCATTACACAGGCGTGGATGGAATTACCTGGATGACAAAATTCTAAACATTCTAAAAATTTTTTCATTGCATGGAATTGGTACATATTGTGGAATGTGGCTCAATAGAACCTTTTAACCTGGCACAACTCAAAACACAAACCTATTTTACTGGAATGGTTGAAAAATGATGTATCTAGGAGATCTCAAGACCCTTCAGTTGCTCAGAGGAACATTACAAGGGTTTTAAAGCAATAAAACTGATATTTTTTAACGCTGTACAGAAATGGGGTTAACATGAAATGAAATCAGACATATCTCAAACTCAATTAATTTGTCTAAAATCTTTTACAAATGCTGACATGTGTTGTAGCTAATGTGGAGAGACAGGATGTGGCACTACGAGTGTGAAGTTGTGTGACGAGAGAGTGTGACCGGCCGACCACACACTCATCTAATCTGTGTTCACAAAAGTCGTTTATTTCCTTTTCCATTAAAATTCGTATAAACTTAATTTATTTTATAAAAACAAGACATGCCAGTTTGATTTCACTACCAACTATTTAAAGGTGATGATGAAGCACTGTATGACAGGCTGAGCTCACAGCAAAGTAAAGGGAAAATAAAAGAGGAGTGATGTTTGCTAGTCAACAGGTATAAAGAGGTGGGGTGACGTCATCCACAGCAATAATCCAGACACAAAGAAAGATCTAGATGTTTGTATATCATATGCTGCCATCTAGTGGTATTACGAGACTAGTTGTATGCATAATACAGCTCAGTACACTTTTTAAGTCTCAAGTGTCTAGCTCTAAAGAAACTTCCACAATTTTGTCTTTAAATTTTATATAAGCATTTTTAAGAAATAATCCCAGGAGGTCATGTATTAAACGGAGAGAGACTGAATGAGTTGGAACCATTGACAATGGAAATGTTTACAATTTGTTGGGCATTTCCCGCCCTTTTTTCTTTCTTTTGTGTTGCTACTCCTTTTCTTCACGTGTGTGGATTTTGAAGTCACGTGGGCTACTCTTTCTGCAAGCGACCTCATCACTCCAGCAGATGACGTCGAGTGACTGTTTTATAACGTTCAGAATAATTTTCATTCAACCAAAAACAGCCTCAACAAGAATAAATCTGACTTTACACACGATATTGCTTTAATGTTCACCTGAAGGTGTTTGTATATTTGCATCTGTTTCTTAAAAAATAATGAATAAATCCGTGACACCATTATTCTGGGTGACAAGTGGTTATTCTCTAATAAAATAAGTTTGTTTTGTTATAACACTCTCTCCATAAATATATTTTCATTAAAATCTGCTTGCCTTTAATTAGTTGTGCCATATACGAGTAGGCCTACATTTCACTAAATAATATTATTATGTCTTTGTAAAACCTTTTTTTCACTAGCTTAACGCCCATTAAATTATATTCAGTAACTAGATAAGATGGCCAGATAATTAATAATTTTAGATAATACTAGATAATAAAAACTAGATAATAATAATTTTACATTTTGTTCTATAACAATTAAATTACAAATATTTCAGTTTATTTCCTATCTTCCCCCATGAAGATGTACCCGATATATTTGTATGATTGACCTGAGACTAATAATGTGTTTGACCCCCTTTTGCCTTCAGAACTGCCTTAATTCTACGTGGCATTGATTCAACAAGGTGCTGAACGCATTCTTTAGAAAAGTTGGCCCATATTGATATGATAGCATCTTGCAGTTGATGGAGATTTGTGGGATGCACATCCAGGGCACAAAGCTCCCGTTCCACCACATCCCAAAGATGCTTTATTGGGTTGAGATCTGGTGACTGTGGGGCCATTTTAGTACAGTGAACTCATTGTCATGTTCAAGAAACCAATTTGATTCGAGCTTTGAGACATGGTGCATTATCCTGCTGGAAGTAGCCATCAGAGAATGGGAACATGGTGGCTATAAAGGGACGGACATGGTCAGAAACAATGCTCAGGTAGGCCGTGGCATTTAAACGATGTCCAATTGGCACTAAGAGCCCTAAAGTGTGCCAAGAAAACATCCCCCACACCATTACACCACCACCACCAGCCTGCACAGTGGTAACAAGGCATGATGGATCCATGTTCTCATTCTGTTTACGCCAAATTCTGACTCTACCCATTTGAATGTCTCAACAGAAATCAAGACTCATCAGACCAGGCAACATTTTTCCAGTCTTCAACTGTCCAATTTTGGTGAGCTCTTGCAAATTGTCGCCTCTTTATCCTATTTGTAGTGGAGATGAGTGGTACCCGGTGGGATCTTCTGCTGTTGTAGCCCATCCGCCTCAAGGTTGTGTGTGTTGTGGCTTCACAAATGCTTTGCTGCATACCTCGGTTGTAACGAGTGGTCATTTCAGTCAAAGTTGCTCGTCTATCAGCTTGAATCAATCGGCCCATTCTCCTTTGACCTCTAGCATTAACAAGGCATTTTCGCCCACAGGACTGCCGCATACTGGATGTTTTTCCCTTTTCACACCATTCTTTGTAAACCCTAGAAATGGTTGTGTGTGAAAATCCCAGTAACTGAGCAGATTGTGAAATACTCAGACTGGCCGTCTGGCACCAACAACCATGCCACGCTCAAAATTACTTAAATCACCTTTCTTTCCCATTCTGACATTCAGTTTGGAGTTCAGGAGATCGTCTTGACCAGGACCACACCCCTAAATGCATTGAAGCAACTGCCATGTGATTGGTTGATTAGATAGGGGAGCGCGGGGCACAACCTAACGCAGGGTTAAATGTAACACGGACCATTTACATAGTTCGTCAGGATCAAGTTGTCTTTCCGCTAGTTTTCTTTTGCTGCCAGAAGATGGTCTCCCGTGAATTTGCGGAAAGTTTTGATTATATTTCGTGAAGATACTGGACAAAGAGTGTTTTGACACCATGAAAGTAATTTTTTTCATCATAGGTTTTTTTTTCGGTTTCTGAGTTGAGTGTATACGTTTCCAAATCTAACTTTATATTGCCTTAATCACTGTCTTGTTGGCTCAAACATAGCACCGTTTTGAAACATGTCAGAAATTCCTAGTGACTGTTAGCTAGGCTGAAAATATGTAATACACAGCAGGGTTGGTTGTAACAGAGTGGTACAACTAAGCCACCAAGTGTACAACGATAATCAAATGAAAACGGAGCCACACAACTTTTCAGGTTTGAGTATTTATTTATTCATTTAACTTTGTTAGACTTTCACAAACAATGTTGGAATTTAAAATGTTTCAAATTTAGTGTACTATGAATGATAACTTGTTTATTTATTACAAATATGGCCTGTTATTAATGCAATAATTTTTATTTTAAGCTCATTTGTATTATTATTACTGTTATTATTATTATTAATAATAATATTTGTACATGCAGCTGCCACACACACACATCTAATTTAATTGCAATTACAATATTTATAATTGTATTTATTATTATTTATTGCAAAACTATATGCAGCCCTTTTCTATGTCTCTATCCATGATATTGATCCACAATAGAAGGATGATTGGGTGAGGGATGGATGTATGGATATCTGTCTATACAGATGCACAAACAATATCAAACTATACAAATAAAATAGTACTGAATTATGTGTGTTACACGCAAGTGTTAGCATTAACCCCGCATATGGGGTAAGTTGTAACATTTGCACTTCTGTCACTTTCAGTGCAACTGTACGAAAATGGTTGGTCTTAGAAAAAAACTTTAAATGGTCATTAGTAGCAGAGATGTGTATGTTGCTTGTGTAAAAAAGTATTAATCTAACCTAATTATTTTTTAATTAATTGAGCCAAAACCAAAAAGTGTTAGGTTGTGCCCCGCTCTCCCCTAGTTGCATTAATGAGAAATTGAACAGGTGTTCCTAATAATCCTTTAGGTGAGTGTATGTTGTTGTTGTTCATTAGCAGGGCTTTTCAGTGCGGTTCTCAACCAACTTCAAAAGGGGTCTCAAGATGTCTTAAAAATATTTAAAAATAATGGTAAGACTTAAAAAGAGCTTTAAAAAAAAAGCATGTTTTACTTCCCCCAAACTATCTGAATTGTAAAATGTGATTATCTCCATTTTCAATTAGGTATAATTTATAGTAAGTAGACCTCATTCGTCTATCCATGTACATCCAAAAGAATAGATATTGAACTGACATCCAAATCAAATCGCAAGCTTGTGAATTGAATCATGAAGCTTGTGTCAATACGGACAGTACGCTGAACTGAAAGTTGGCAGCCAGAATGTGATCTCTGTGTGTGAACTTTCAGTGAGGAATGTGAACAGGAGACATGGTGTCAGTTTGTTCCCTTTCTTTTGTATTTGTGTCCTCAGATAACCAGTTATTGTTAATACTCCATGTGCCAGATGTTGTGTGACTGTTTAGACAGAACAGGTGTGTCTCTTCTGACTCATCTTCAGCAGAAAACACACCTCCTGTTGTGTGCCTGCGTCACTTTTCACTTGTATTTACACAGTACTTTTGGTGTACCGCAAAGACCATTTCAAACTGATCCCAAATTAAGGTTATTGCTCCTAACGGATTAATTTACATATTTTCACTTCATTTAAACAATAACCAGATTTATCTGCTCATAGTATCCCAGTGGCAGGATTGATAACCCTATCCCAAATAATCCGCAAAACATGCAACTCCTATACTTATATATATATTTTCATATCAGAGCTGCTTTTTAAAGCTGAGAATAGTTGCTAGGGTCTCTGCGGAACAAAGTGGGCGTTTCTAAATTTGTGAGTGTTTTCAAACTGGTGGGTGTTTATTAATCATGCAATGGAAATTATGCCCTTCCCAGCAAACACAGAACGTTCCCTAACGTTTCGAATGGTCCAATTAGGTTATTCTTTTGGAACCAAACAAGAACAGAACTTTCCATTAGGTTCCATTTTTTATAACGTAAGGAGAATGTTCCGGAAACAACGGAATGTCTATAAAATGTACGGACAAATACACACAGAGATATGTCATATTGTAAACATGGTGAACATATACAGTTGAGAAAAGAAACAAATCATTAAAGGGGTGGTAAAATGGCCATTTTCACAAGATGTAAAATAAATCTTTGATGTCCCCAGTGTGTGTGTGTGAAGTTTTAGCACAAAATACCCCACATATATTTTTATATAGCATGTTAAAGTTGTCACTTTTTGAGGGTTTGCAAAAACTCACCGTTTTGTGCCTGGCCCTTTAAATGCAAACGGCATTGATTCGGAAAAGAAGCGGTATAAATAAACCCTCTGGTCCACAGGGACGAACACAGAGAAAGCAACTAAATAAAAGTCCAGTATAAAGGTAAGCCTTTCTCAATCTCAGCCATTAAAGTGTCAACACGCAATAAATGTAGGCGTAAGCAGCCTACTATGAGATTCCCGGTGACCGACGTGCTTTTTGGGGCGAGACATCTCATAGCCTACTCTAATTTTATTTATTTTTTTGTCTTAACGCCCATAAAAACTCGTACATCGGCAGCCCATTCGTTTTGTTTTGCTTAATTGCCGGCGTTGAGTTGCTTCCAAGTCTCAGCTCACTTACAAGTATAGATATTTGTACAAAAACTATTGAAAGTTTCTTTTATTTTTCATTGCTTTACAATATAGCCTATTATGTTGAAAGTGTAATGTAGACAGACACTGAGGTTTGAATTTTTCTTTGTTCAATTTGGACTGAATTGCACCAGATTGATGAATTTAACATTTAAATTTGATTTAAAAAATTAATTAAACATTAAAATGCACAACATTTGGGACTCCAAACAACCTTAGTTGTAGCAGCCTTGTAATAATTGTAATTTATCTACAAGTTACATTACATTACATAGATAAAACAATGCAGCTATGTAGGATGATAGAAATATCCAACCCGATATCTACGGGAATTCGTACGAATTTTACGAGGTGGCTAATTCGTAACAATTCATACGACCTTACTCGTACAAATTAGTACGATTTTGCTAAATCGTACATATTTTACGAATTGGCCATTTCGTATAATTCGTATGAATGACCTACCCCTAACCCCGCCCCTAAACTTAACCGTCACGTGGGTTTAGACAAATCGTACGAATTTGTACGAGCTGAGGTCGTGCGAATTAGTACGAATTAGCCACTTTTTAATCACTCTGTATCGAATTCGTACGAATTGGTCGTGTAGATAGGGTAGAAATATCCTTAAACGTTGACTTGTAGCATTTGTATGAACAATTCATTACAGATCCTTCAACTTGTTGAAGTTTTGGAGTGATTATAAGATCATTTTTTGTTTAGTTTAATAAATACTCATCATCAGTTTTGGGCATATGCATATTACTTAAAAAAATAGTTACAGTTACTTCTCACAAATTCTCAAGAGTTAGTAACTGAATTAAATAATTATAAAAGTAACTAATTTCCAGGGAAAGTACCTATTGTGTTAAAAAAAGTTAAAATAGGCCTAATTTGGATGCACTCAATATTAAATAGGTTAAATTAATTAAAATGGATTGGACACTATAGAATAAATTATTATTATAAAACATTGCACACTTATCTACACTATTGTAATGTTGCTGTGGGACAATGTGGGTGACACCAATAAAATGCAATACATTATTTTAAAAATGATCATTACTATAGTAGAACAATACATATTACACAACTTTAGGTTTAGAATTTTTAATATTTGATATTGCACAGACCACAACTGGCCAACAAGTCGAAAAAAAAATGTGCTTAAATGTACCAAAAATAAAATTATAATAAAAAATGGGTGGGCGCTAAAATCAATCTCGCCTGAGGGCAACCAAAAGGGATAGAACCGGCCCTGAGCATATTCTGTCAGGATAATCTATAAATCGCTTGTATAGGAACTGTTGTGAGATGCACACAGAGTGAATTTCTATTGCATATGAAAAGATGGATGATAAAGTTTGAGCTGACTCATAAATGCACTCTTCTACAACCACTCTTCCTCTTCTCAATCTCAACATGGACTGTGTTCCGGGGCGGGGTTTATGAACATTTTAGGGTTGGTTAGTGACGTCACCACCCTAAAATGTGAGGAAGCTCGTAGTTCCTACCAGTCGTTTGTTGTAGTCCTTTTCTTTAAAATCAAATATCTTCCTTCGCTTCTGAACTTTGATGTTTTTTTAATGCTCAAATAACATTACACACTAACTAAAGTTAGAAAAGTGAAATCATACTTTACCACCCTTTAAAATTCAAAGTTACCCAACCCTACAGATGTGTGCATAAACACTATAACTTTAATTTCTTTAAAAAAAACTGTCATTGTCTTAATAGTAATACTCCCTTTTATTGAAGATTAGTTTACAATTCATATCACAAAGAACCACATATGACAAAGTGAAAAATCTGAATCTAGTAAAACACTTAAAAAAAAAAACCTACAATGTTGCAAAGTTTACCAGCAAAGTATATATTTTTTATTTATCCATTGTATTTTTTATTGCATTTTCTGCATACACACCAAGCTGACTCAACTGAAGTGAACAAGGCATGTATGCGTCAAGATCTACAGAAATTCAAAAGCAAAGCGAAGAAAAGCATCTGTTTACTGCCGAGTGCATGCAGTTCTGCGCTTTCACCCACTTGCTCACCTATTCTGCTGTAAAAATATCTGTGAAACTCTCCACACAACACAAAAAGTCAAACACAAAACACACATTCTTAGCTGACAGCAAGAGCACTTTAAGGAAGGAATGACACATTAATATACAAGTACAGTGACAGCGTAAAAATGTTTCTTAATGTTGAGATGTTCTAGAAATATACAAATATCAAAACTCAGTCACACTTTACATTACAGTATTCATGTTACAGTGTAAAAGTCACAAGATTCTCTAAGCTGTATTAACGTGATTAAGTCTATAATAATTATGTTTACATATAATATCGTGTTGGGCAATGTAACTTTCTAAAATGTATCGAGTTTTCTGTGCTGAGTGACATTAAAAACAAAGCATCAAAGCCCAATCGGTTTGTGAATGAATAAGAAATGAAAGTAAAAGGTGGTTGCATGAACCTGTAAGGGTGGAGAAACGGCCACAGTTTGGCTGCCGATCACAGCCCTTATCGAAGTCAGAACTGTCCTACGGTTGCTTTGGGGAAATGACAATGCTTTCGGAGATCTGTGAGCATTGAGCTTTAGTCTTGGGTGACTTAACATTGTCCTTTATGAGAGGTTTGGGGCGTTCAGGCAGAGGAGTAGATAAATTTAGTCTTCCCAATCCCGGAAAGCTCATCTTCGTATTGAGGAAGGCAGAGGAAGACGATCCCGCACCCCAGCATCAGGATTGTTGCGCCCCAGCCGAAACCGTACCGCCCACGTGTAGGTATAATAACCTTCATAGATCAGCTCGTTGAACTTGACAGGGTAGATGATCAGAGCGATTATCTGAATGATTACTGTAATGAGAGAAAGCATTGGTCAGTTACAGTGACCCTAAAAGTATTTGGACACTTAAGTCATACCATAAAAAAATATTTAAATGTCATTATTCTTAGGGATGCACCAACTTGAAAAAGTTGTCCAGATACCAATAACCGATAATTCTTAATGTTTGAAAGCCGATAACCGAAAATTCTTAATGTCTGAAAGCCGAGAACCGATAATTCTTAATGTTTGAAAACCAATAACTGAAAATTCTTAATGTTTGAAAGCAGATAAACGATAATTCTTAATGTTTGAAAGCCAATAACCGATAATTCTTAATGTCTGAAAGCCGATAAACAATAATTCTTAATGTTTGAAAGCCAATAACCAGAATTCTTAATGTCTGAAAGCCGATAAACAATAATTCTTAATGTTTGAAAGCCGATAACCGATAATTCTTAATGTTTGAAAGCCGAGAACCGATAATTCTTAATGTTTGAAAGCCAATAACCAGTAATTCTTAATGTCTGAAAGCCGATAAACAATATTTCTTAATGTTTGAAAGCCAATAATCGAGAATCTTAATGTTTGAAAGCCGATAACTCTTAATGTCTGAAAGCCAATAACCAGATAATCTTAATGTTTGAAAGCCGATAACCGATACTCTAATGTCTGAAAGCCATAACCGATAATTCTTAATGTTTGAAAGCCGATACCCGATAATTCTTAATGTCTGAAAGCCGATAACTGATAATTCTTAATGTCTGAAAGCCGATAACCAATAATTCTTAATGTCGTAAAGCCGATAACCGATAATTCTTAATGTTTGAAAGCCGATAACCGATATATCGGCTCGATAAATTTAATTCCAAATTTTTATATAATTTTTGAGAGCCTGATTACAAAAACATAAGTCTCACCATCCTAAACACACAATTATAATGTTCTCATTATAATTATATGTAGCCGATATGACAGGTTTGTTTGTTAATGTTACAATTGACTGTATTTTCCCATTTAAATAAAAGTAATTCCAATCATATTTATCAAATCCATAACCATCATGTAGAACAGTGTGTATCTGAAGCATCTCAGCTGGAGGAAATAATCCATCATTTATCAGCTTTAATATATCAGCCAAATTTTCTTATCGGGCCGATAAACGATGACATTAAAAATGAACATATACTGGCCGATACTGATATGGCGGCCGATATATCGGTGCATCCTAAGTATTTTACAGGAGGCGTTTATTTGAAAGACAGACAGTAAAGCACACTTTTAAGGCCCTTGCACACCGAGTCAGACATTTTCGTATGCGTTTTTTCGTATTCGTGATTCGAAGGCTCTGAATTGTCGAAACTCCATTCAAACTGCTCGTTACAGGATGCAAATAACGCAGAAAATAGATTTTTTTTCCTGATGGACAAGAGTTTCGGACAAGGCAGTGTACAAGCCTGATTGACATAACGTGAGGTTGTATATATTTTTTAACGTGCGGAAATTTCAGATGTGAATTTCGGACTCAGTGTGCAATGGCCTTTAGGCTTCAAATGATAAAACAATAGACGTCCTATTAAAATCATTAACTCGTCTCAGCCTCAGAGATCATGCATAAGTATTGTATACCATAAATATTTCATGCATGTATTTTTAGCGGCCTCTATCGGTGATGTTTCAGATTGCAACCAATTTTTACAAGAGCGCGCGTGCTCAAACACAAGAGCGATCACTCACAGTACATGGCCACACTGAGACTTTACACACACCGGAGAAAGCGTCGCACAACATGCTGGAAACTCATGTAAACTCCCACTGCAACGTTACAATAATAGGCTACTTTTACCAGCTTGGCGTTGATCTAATGCTCCATGCTCGCACCATGATAACGTTATATTTGAGGTGTTATCTAGCATAAGGCATTTCACTAAATATTGGTGTATCTTTCACAAGCACCAATATCGGTGAATGTATAATATGATAACGAAAACGGTTAGTGAACTAGACTGAACAATTTCAGTGTAACAGTAAGATCGTAGGAAGAAACATGACTGTACTGAACGTGTCTGGAAATGTGTATTATAAACAATATGATAGTAGTGGGATGTGTGACGTTAGTCAGTAGATCTAATGCATAAAATTAAAGTTACTTTCTAAAGCACCGACTTTTTGTTATCCTGGAACGGTCTTTTGTATAAATTTCATGTATAATATGTTGTAGTTTACCTGCTGTTTCATCACAGTTTACCATTATTTCAGCATATCTGAAAACTTGTAATTTATCACAATACAAATAGTGACGTCTCTCCATAATCCAAACGCTCTGCTGGCGTTAATACGTGTTTTGGATCCATAGTCGATCCGATTTTCGTTTGGCCTGATGAGCTTCAGCAGATACAGTTTTGTTTTTTATATTTATGTGGAGTGTGTGTTGTGCTGGAGGCAGGAGTGTTTTGGTGTTATCAGACTCATGTCGTTCGTTGCAGTGCCGTCGCATAGACTGTAAATAAAGGAGAGAGGCTCGGGAGCGCATGCACGTCACATCCGATGGATTTCACAGAAAATACGACCCAGAGACTTCACATAGAAATAGGAATAATGGCCTTTAGAGGGAATACTAAAACCCCACAAGTGGATCATTGCAATGAGTTATTACAAAGCCTTCACACACAGGCAATAAAAAAATTATTCATTTTAGAAGAAAAGTTACATATAGCACCTTTAAAAAAACTACCTATACAAGTAGGTATGTCTCTTTGTATAAATTTGTCCTGTTATTTACGTGATGCGCGTCATTGACAAAATGCGCAACCAGATGTTCGAATAGTTGTTTTTTTTGCGGTGCGTAGCATTTCCTTACAAAGAGACATCGCCATCTACTGGCCTGACAGCAGAATGCATTGCTTTTAGTCGGATCGTTAGTGAGGATCGTTTTGACAATATTCAGGGATGTGATTTTTCCGGATTAATGCGGAATTCCGGATTTTTCCGACCTGAAAATGTGACCTACGTGAATCATGCAGATCTGTAAAAAAATAAAAGGGTGAGGGGGACTGGTGTCGGCTGGGTCGGCTGCCGGAGTGAAAAGGAGAGGATATGAGGACATAACTGGCTGACGTGCGTACAGATTCTTCCTTCCTTTCCAACTATCAACAAGGACGTACTTGCGTTCAGCTTTTTCACCTGCTCAATTTCGTACCTCAGTCGCTCTCGCGCTATTGTGTTATCGTTGTCAGTTTACAAGAACATCACCGTTAGGTCCCCAGTAGGGCTGGGCGATATATCGATAAAGTTCAAATTTGCACTATGATCCTTGCTCCAAGCAAGCTGCTGACTGCTTTTGTAGTAATATGAATATCGTGCATTTTATCAGTTTTAGTTCTGACGCCTCCGTCTCAACAGCATTAGTGTACAGACGCGACAAATACTCACATAAAATATTAACGCAGAGGAACGGCCAAATCAGTTCAGTGAGTTCACAAAAGTTCATAATTTGCATGTGCTTTAAAGCCTTGCCGGTTAAATGTCATTCACTGCTGATGCACCCGACACGCACATGACTAAAAGCTTGTCTCACAGCACCTGGTTGTGTGTAAGTTATCTTTCTAGTCTTATTTCGCTAATACTCTCAAATACACACATGGTTTACAGAAGAACATTTGGTTATGTCTAAACTGAAAGCAAACCGAGAAAATTAAGAGAAATCTGCTTGTCAAATGCGCGTGTATAAGACGCGTCGTGTACAGGTCCTTACGCGATCCCTTTTGTCCTTAAAGGGATAGTTGACTGAAAAATAAAAATTCTGCCATTTTTTATTCACTGTAATGTTGTTCCAAGCCTCTGTATTAATTTATTTCTTGTGCTGAACACAAAAGAAGATATTTTGAAGAATGTGGGTAACCAGACAGTTGCTGGTCCCCATTGACTT
The DNA here is from genome assembly GCA_030378365.1 of Hybognathus amarus. Taxonomy (NCBI): domain Eukaryota; kingdom Metazoa; phylum Chordata; class Actinopteri; order Cypriniformes; family Leuciscidae; genus Hybognathus; species Hybognathus amarus. The sequence continues at coordinate 42,155 of JAQIUQ010004828.1, forward strand.
CCATAGGGAAAAATGTACTATGGAAATCAGTGGGTACATCAACTGTTTGGTTACCCACATTCATCCAAATAAATTCAACAGAAGAAAGAAACTTATTCAGGTTTAAAACAACTTGAGAGAGTAAATTATGACAATTACAATTTTTGGGAGAACTATCTATTTAATGTTAATAAAACATAGAGGAAAAATGCGGGATCAGGGATGCGGGAGCCGATGCGGCTCGGTATATTTTCCTGCTTTTTTGTCCTTAGCCAATCACATGCCTGAATATTGTCGTCTGTACATGAAAAACACAAAGGGAAAAACTGAAAAAAAAATTCCTAAATGTTCCTAATGTTGTTGAAGCAGGTTCTTCCTCATATAAACTTGGCAGCAATCAGTTTCAGCCCATAAACATGTTTAATCAGTAGCTTAAAGCGCAGCTCAATATATCCGTCATCTCTGAGAGAGACGGGCGTGACCGAGTGTTGCAGGGACATGCGCTTGAAGACAAGCCCTGTTTGGGTGTGTGTGTGTGTGTGTGTATGGAAACTTTCACACAGGGCTGTGTCTGACGCTTCGAGACATAAAGCTGTAATCTAATCTCACACTGAGGAATGAACTATTGCTCAAACAGCCAGTTCACACAGTGTTTCACTGAGCATACACCAATGCACTGCGAAAAACTTTTAGCATCATTGAGTGTTTTTATCAATATTTTGAAAATCGCATTAATTTTATATTTCCATTTTAACTGTAATTTAAAGTTTTGAACATTTTTGTTGCATGTTTTTGTCATTTTGATTAGTTTTGGTTCTATTATTAGTTATTTTAGTACGTCGACATACATTTCTTGAAAATTAGGCTGAAATAAAATAAGTTATTAAATATTAAGTTATCAGCTGACATTCATTTTATTTCAAGTTTTTAACTATTATAATATTATAATTTTAACTATTATAAATAAAACATTTATTTCGTTTTTCCAAGTCAACAATAAGCAGCTCATTGTAAGATGACAGAACATGAATAAGAAAAGGTTGTGATTCAGTCTGGTGAGGAATAGGAGACGGAGAGCTCTTAACTTTCACCTAAACACCGTGAACAAGGGAACGAGTGTGTGGGACGGGGAGGGCAAAGCGTGGTTTGTGATCGCAACACACTGAGACTCGATCCCTTAGCAACAGCAAAACAAAAGGCTACGTAGAGGTTGTGCAGGGCGGAGAGACCAAAATTACATATCCAGAACAAAGCAATGGTGTGTCTTTAAACTCTCCACCCCTTAAAGGAGTAGTTCACTTTTAAAAAACGGTTGCTGATAATTTACTCACCCCCATGTCATCCAAGATGTCCATGTCTTTCTTCCTTCAGTTGAAAAGAAATGAAGGTTTTTGATGAAAACATTCCAGGATTTTCCATATAATGGACTTCAATGGGGTCCAAACGGTTCAAGGTCCAAAAGAGAGTTTCAGTGCAACTTCAAAGGGCTTTAAACGAACACCAGGCGATGAATAAGGGTCTTATCAAGCGAAACGATCGCTCATTTAAAAAATAAATAACAAAAGTTTAAGTTTTATAAGCACAAATGCTCGTCTTGCTCTGTTCTGTGATGCGCGTTCGTGACTCTCCTGTTCGAACTCGTTCAGTCAAAATGAATAAATATTTTTTCGAGTCATTTAGTTCATTGATAAAACATTTATTTTTAAATGGCCGCTCGTTTGGCTAGATAAGATCCTTATTCATCGTCTGGTGTCGTTTGAAACTGCACTGAAACTGTCTTTTGGACCTTAAACCGTTTGGAACCCATTGAAGTCCATTATATGGAGAAAATCCTGGAAAAAACTTAATTTCTTTTCGAACTGAGGAAAGAAAGACATGGACATCTTGGATGACATGGGGGTGAGTAAATTATCAGCAAAAGTCTTTTTTAAAAGTGAACTACTCCTTTAATATGGAGTTACTTGTCTTCACTTATTAGGGATGATATATTTCTGCTCTGTATTGTTTTACTGGCTTCGATAGTTCACTTAAACACTGTACTAACAGAGAGTAACATTGCAACTACATGTCAGCTAACTCTAATAAGAGTATTAGTAGACTGTAAGGGTTAGAATAAGTTGCCATTTTGTTGTAAAGTTACATGTAGTCAGTAGAATATCTGTTAGGGGACCAACAATATAAAGTGTAAGCAGATATCAGTTTACTAATACTCTAATGACTGCTAGTTGACATTTAGATGCAAAGTTACTTATAGTTAGTAGAATATCTAAAGTGAAATATCAAAATAAAGTGTTATAGATATTTCTGTGGTTAGCTAAAAACTAAAATGCGAAAGGCAACTTTTCTTTTAACTCGACGCACTAAAATAACTAAAAAATAAGATGGATATAAAAATGCTACATAGATCTAATTTTAAAAATAAAAACAGAAATGCCAACACATTTTTAAATGAAAATGGAAGATATTAAAACAAAAATCTAAATATGATTAAAATCTGTGGTAGTATCTCAATGACATTAAAAAAACAGCGCTGCGTTCAGTTTGTGGGGCCGCCCAGCCCTACATCCGCAAATTATCCAGAAACATTCAATTCTTTTTAGACAAAGTGAAGGAACTTATCCTTCTGTGTAATTTCCTTAGAAAGAGTTTGACTCAAAAGACACATGGACCGAGAGACGTGGAAAAACAACTCAGTTTTGGCTGATATGAAGGTGTCCTCAGCCCTTATTCCTTGATTTCCAACAGAATAAAAAGCAAAGAAAGTCTCTTACCAGCCACAATAAGCATGCCTCCAATCAGAGGCAGCAATGGGATGTTGAGGGTACAGCAGAGAGCCACGACCGAGATGATGAAGGCGACGATGAGGATGATGAGGCCTATGATCATCAGAGCAGCGACCGCCTGAGCCCACGCTGGAGGGACAAACACAAGACATGACTGTCAATAACACAACACTGCCAAAGCTTGGAATACATAGAAGACTAATAAATGGAAGTAGAAAATATTATAAATTAACTTAAATGTAAATAAACACTGTGACATGCTGATTATTGGTTTCATTACAGTCACACTGTTAAACTGTTAAAATGAAATGACACAGGCCAGGCTGGTTTTAACATTAGGCTATAAAAACAAATTATGCATCATGTATTAAACGAGCCATAGTTAATCTAAACAACTGAACAAAAGGAGAAGCTCCTGTGTGCCTCATCACTTTCACTCGATTAATCAACATGAGGAGGTTTTAAGAAAACACGTGCATGTGGATGGTTACACATTAACAGACATACAGCAATGCTTAACTAGTTTCACTCTGAATGAGTTTCAGGACTTGTAGAGACAGCGTTTGCTTCTTCACGGTCAATAGAGGAATGTGTTTTGCTCCGAGAAGTCTGAGAGTACAGTCACACCCCAGGAGGACGGGTGTGGTCGAGTTTCAGAAAGAATATGATTGATGCAACTTGTATTTTTTTTTTTTTTTGGGTCTGACTCCATAACTCATCACTCAGACAACTGCTTATTATGATCAACATTGTGTTCACATATAATAATAATATTTTTCATGACACTTGCTTGACTTGAGCTTAAAGAGACATGAAGTGCTAACCTACGAAGTGCATCATATAATATTCCCCATCTATGAATAATTTAAGACGCATTGTTGTTCATGATATTCCTACATCAAATGTCAATAAACAGAGAGATCTTTTTTTGTCAGGCCTTACTTTAGACATGTTTTATTGGTGAAATAATTAAATAGCAGCTGAGGTAAAGGAATACACACACAAAAGAGTGTCAGGTTTAGCCTGTCAACTTTCTCGTATGATTAATTTAACTTGTTCAACTGGTTAAATGCGGCTGCATTTGCAAACTTTGTGAAAGTTACATTAATTATTTCCATTTGCCCAGAGAATAAAAATTGTATAAATGTTATTATTTTATGGGCTTTTATTTCTGATCAACTTAACTTATAAGAACGTTCCAGAACAGCTACCCAGCAAACAGAACATTGCCCTAACGTTTCTGAATGGTCCCATGAGGTTATTTTTTTTGGGGAACAAAACAAGAATGTTATAGGAAAGTTCCATGTAGCTTATTTTTAGGTTCCATAAGGAGAATGTTCCGGGAATGTTCCCTTAACCTTAAGTTCTCAGGAACGTTCTGGGAACCAAAAACTAACGTTCCCAGAACCTAAATTTGTTTGCTGGGATAATAGCTTTAGCAGTGCGAAAGATTTCCATTAAGTTATGCGAACATTTCAATGAACTAAAATTATGTCATCAGTTAATGTTACTCAACAATTCTTTCATAATATCTTCTTTTGTGTTCAGCGGAAGGAAGAAAGTCATACATGTAGCGCAACTAGAGCATGAGTAAACATGACAGAATTTACATTTTTTGGGTGAACTGCCTCTTTAAGGGAACATTCCATTTATCACTGCGCAAACATTATATACGTTACTTTTGACTGTTCTCTGAACGTTCTAAAACTAGTGAAATTTAAAAAAAATGACAGATGGAACGTCCAACTAAAACGTTTAAGAAGAAAAAAAAACGTTGCACGAACGACATATAAATAATGTTCTGAGAACATTATTAAAAGCCAGATAACTAAACAAATAATATTAAGTTACAGTAACTTTCGCGCCTGTTTCATTTCTTGTTGGTGAACGCTTGTATGTGCAGGTAAACGTCTAAAACTTCGATTAGAATGGCTCGAACCCAATACTTACGAAACTCCATGAGAGATTTGCAATCAAACTGGTCGTTGCGGCCTCGGCACTGCGTCCACATGCTGGCGTAGTGTGTTTTTGCGTTCTCGTCCTCGACCCATCCGGACTGCGCCGCGATGGCGATAATGTCGAAAATGATCGCGAAAAAAATAAGGATAGGCAGGATCCACCTGCATCTTGGAAAAGCGATTCCACAACGAAACATGTTGGATATCTGTCCTGTTTAGTGTCTCCTAACCGAGTGTGAAGAAGCTCTCTGGAGGTTTTCCTGTCACTCTTTATCTGAAACTTTTCCTGAGCTCCACCCTACAGGGAACAGTGAAACCTGATCGGAGAGGTTTGACCTGTTTCAATGGATCCTCAGGGTTTGGCCTCAACGCACTGAAATGACACACACACACACACTTCATCAGTTCATCAGTTCTCCTTTTTTTAACATTAGTTCACTTTTAATTGACTGTAAAGTTTTACAATATAGTTATGCAGTTATTACATGACATTTAGTGAAATTCACTCAACCGGTTAATTCGCCTTTGCCCTTGTCTTTTTACTATAATCATAATCATATAATCAAAATCAATACGTATTACACCTGACACGTCAATGCATTTTACCATATTGGCTTATTTGTAGCTGCAATGTTTGTGTTCGGATTGCCTTTATTTTACAGTAAACATCTTCAAAATGCAGTATTTTCAATGTAGAGAAGAGTGAATTTTGGGTTACTGTGGTCTATGTTTTATTGTTCTTTCCTTCCTTTTTTAAAGAAAGCAATGCTGACTGTACAGACCTTAATTACTCATTACTTACATTACTAAGATATTAAGGTGAGGGTTCTTCTCATGCTTTTTGGGATGATTTTCCTTTGTTTTATTTTATTTTCTCTCTCTCACACAAACTTCCTAACAGGTCTAACTTATAAGTCTATGTCACTTCACATGTTCTTCTATTGAAAGTGATTTCTGCAATCTTTTGATTTGGATGCTATCAAAAAGACAAGGTTTTCCTATTAATCATCATTAGAACAGACTCTAAGCTCTTGATTCTACATTGTTCTTTAGTTCTTGTCTTGTAATTGTGGCAGTTGTTAAAGTTGTCAATCACAGGTAATGGTTCCTCAGTATTGCCAATGTCATTTCTATAGTTCTATAACCTATACTTTCTATAGTAGTAGCCTAGAGAATACAATGTGTTATTACAACAATATGTGATAAAATCTTGAAATGGTGGGCACGGCAGTTTATGCGGGTGTGTGTCAGTGCCAGTTTTGGATGATTGACTTTGCTCATAGCATTGCATGCTGGGGAAATTCTTTGCTTTGTTGCTGGTGATTCACACACACACACATGTGAAGTTAAAGCGGGCTTCAGTGTGTGTTTCTGATGAGATCTGTCCTGGTTAGATCCACTTTGCTTTTGCCTCAAGATACAGCTTTGCCGTCACAGTAAAAATGTAAATGTAATAATAGTTATTTTGAACATTAATTATAATTTGCGATATAGTTGTTTGATCAGAGGGGATTTTCAAAAACATAATGTTGAAGATATTCCCATCTTTTGAACTCGTACTCTATACCAGTCTCTGCTGTTTATAATATATAATGTTTGTTAACACACTTGTTTTTAGTGAGAAAACAATCTCATAAATTGTGAATGTATACACCGTAGTTATGGTAACATCAATAGACAAACTACTTCAAAAACTGTTTTGTTCTTTTAAAATTTGGATTTAATATAAAACTACTCTGGACTTTTATTAATTTGAGACAATTGCTTATTTATCGGTGGCGTATCGAATTCACTTGAAGAAAAAAAATCTACTCTGTTTTTCTGAATTAACGAGTTAATTTTCCATGAGAAAATTTTTTTTTGCTCTGTTTTTTTGAATTAACAATTTTTCATGAGAAAAATTTTTTTTATCTGTTTTTTCTGAATTAATGAGTTAATTTTTCATGAGAAAAAAAGTTTTTGCTCTGTTTTTCTGAATTAACGACTTAATTTTTCATAAGAAAAAATTTTCATTCAGAAAAACAGAGCAAAAAAAATTCTCATGAAAAATTAACTCGTTAATTCAGAAAAACAGAGCAAAAACTTTTTTTTCTCATGAAAAATTAACTCATTAATTCAGAAAAACAGAACAAAAAACTTTTTTCTCATGAAAAATTAACTCGTTAATTCAGAAAAACAGAGCAAAAAAATTTTTCTCATGAAAAATTAACTTGTTAATTCAGAAAAACAGCAAAAAAAAATTTTCTCATGAAAAATTAACTCGTTAATTCAGAATAACAGAGTAGATTTTTTTCTTCAAGTGAATGCAATACGCCACCGTACTTATTGCATTAAAATGTTGAAATAAAAGGATGGCTAGCCATTTTAACTTTTATTCATTTCCAGGATATGAATTCTTGATATCAACAATTGTATTTTCACTAGTGAAATGTCTCCATAAGCTGCCATTTAAAACAAATTGTTGATATCAAGAATTGATTTCTTACTAGTTGAAATACCAATCTCACACATCAGAAATACAATTATTACTAGTAAAAACCTTTATTTTTGATATCAAGAATTCAATTGTTACTAGTTGAAATGTCTATTCTTGATATCCACAGTTGAATTAGTAACAGTGTTCATTTTTGATATCAAAAATTTAATTTTTACTCGTGACAATGTTCATTTCTGATATCATGAATGTGATTGTTAGTAAGAAAGTCATTTTAGATATCTGAAATAATATTAATATCAGAAATACATTTTCAGATATCAAAAATGATATTTTTTACTAGTGCCAATTGAATTGTTGATATCAAGAATAGACATTTCAACTAGTGACAATTTAATTATTGATATCAGGAATTCACATTTTACTAGTAACAATGTAATTATAGATTTCAAAAATGATATTTCTACTAGTAAAAAATCAATTCTTGATATCAACAATTTATTTTGAAATGGTGAGATTTCACTAGTGAAAATACAGTTATCAACAATTAAATTGTTGATATCTAGAATTAATATTTTGAAAATGTTCAAACGTTAAAACGGCTTGCCATACAATTGACATTTTAACACTATAGATTTGTGTAGCTACATGTTAAAGCATAAACACATCAGAACACCATAGGAAGTGATGAGATCAGAAACTGAATTGAAGGAAAGGTCATGAGATGGTTAGGGTGGTTAATCTCTCAGTCACAGTAAATTAATCTCTCGTTAAGGATGTGCGACCTCTGTCATTCTTCCCGAAGTTGGGGGATTTTCACACTTATTACATTATTCACCCGTTTATATCTGTAGTTTGATTCTGAAATATTAAACTTTTAAAAAACTGTGTGATCTACATTCCACTCACTATCAGGAATAATTAACATAGAAAGACAATATGTTCTTTCATTTCCTAATGATTCAGTCTCTGCATGAAATAATCAATATACTCAATATATCAATACTGGGTATATTCTGTATTGATATTTGACCATTAATAACTTAAAACACAATCATGCAAAGAAAAAAAGCAGTAAACCACCCCTTTAAAGGACCAACACAATAACGTGAAACCTCCGGTTCTTCTAAATTAACCTTTTTTTTCTTAGTGTGAAGAACATTTTAAAGGAACACTCCGACTTTTTTGGGACTTTAGCTTGTTCACTGTATCCCCTAGAGTTAGATTAGTCCATACATACCCTTTTTCATCTCCGAGCGTGCTGTAACTCTGTCTAACGCACTCACCGCTGAGCCTAGCTTAGCACAAAGACTGGATGTAAATGGCTACAGCTAGCATACTAATCCCAAATAAGTGACAAAATAACGCAAACATTTTCCTATTTACATGTTATGATTTGTATAGTCATATAGTGTACAAATAACAAGGTAATTGTTATTTTGTCACTTATTTGGGATTAGTATGCTAGCTGTAGCCATTTACATCCAGTCTTTGTGCTAAGCTAGGCTCAGCGGTGGGTGTCGTTAGACAGAGTTACAGCATGCATGGTGAAGAAAAAGGAAAAAGGCGACTTATCTAACTCTGGGATACAGTGAATAAGCTAAAGTCGGATGTTTACACTAAGAAAAAAACGTCCTGCCGCTTTAAATGCTCAAACGCTTTAAAGCAGGATTGATACTGATTGGCTGTCAATGTATTTATCATTCATCAGCTGAAAAAAAATGCTCTGAAACTCATTCAAACAGATTTCTCTGTGGCGATATCGTTATAGTTGTGGTGTGAACTGTGAACTGTTATTCTTTTATATTTAGAATGATTTTTACTATATCTTTATGGTTATCATAGTTATCATACTTGGTGTGAACGGGCCTTTGATTCAGTGTGTAAAAACAGATGCAGTGTGTGAATGTACAAACGTGACTGGCTTGTAAAACCTTCTAACTATACAATCTTGCACATGCTTTTTTTTCGGAGACATGTACTGTCTAATAGGCCTAATTTAGTGATTTTTGCAGACGTCGCATGAATCAAAGGGTGTGATTAAGTCCTGTAATCAGAATAATTCGAGTGAAATCATGAGTCCGCCCTTTTCATGAAGAGAAGACAGAGTCTGATTCCCGTGAATCAGAGTGATGAGTTTACGGGGTGTATAATGGCAAGCCGTTTTAGCTTTTATTCATTTCCAGGATATGAGTTCTTGATATCAACAATTGCATTTTTTTGATGTCAATTATTTAATTGCTGATATCTGTAATTATATTTTCACTAGTGAAATTTCACCATAGACTGCCATTCAAAATGAATTGTTCATATCAAGAATTGATTTTTTTACTAGTAGAAATAACATTTTTGATATCAATAATTACATTGTTTCTAGTAAAAATGTGAATTCCTGATATCAGAATTAATTAAATTGCCACTAATGTCTATTCTTTATATCAACAATTCAATTGGTAATAGTAAAAATGATAATTTTTGATATCTGAAAATGTATTTCTGATATCAATATTATTTCAGATATCTAAAATGACTTTCGGTAACACTTTACAATAAGGTTCATTAGTTAACATTTGTTAATGTATTTACTAACATGAACTAACCATGAGCAATACATTTGTTACTGCATTTGTTCATCTTTATTAATGTTAGTTTATTAAAATACAGCTGTTCATTGTTTGTTCATGTTAGTTCACGGTGCATTAACTAATGTTTACAAGATTTTAATCAAGTAGTAAATGTTGAAAATAAACAAAGTAACAAAGAAATGAACAAAGATTAACAAATGCTGTATGTGCTATTCATTATTAGTTCATATTACCTAATGTAGTAAACTAATGTTAACTAATGAACCTTAAAGTGTTACCCGACTTCTCTACTAGTAACGATCACATTCATGATATCAGAAATTAACATTGTTACTAGTAGCAATTCAGTTGTGAATATCAAGAATAAACATTTCAACTAGTAACAATTGAATTCTTGATGTCAAAAATAAAGTTTTTTCTAGTAATAATTGTATTTCTAAAATGTGAAATTGGAATTTCAACTAGTAAGAAATCAATTCTTGATATCAACAATTGGTTTGGCAGCCTATGGTGACATTTCACTAGTGAAAATGTAATTGTTGATGTCAAAAATGTCATTGTTGATATCAAGAATTGATATCCTGAATAAAAGCTAAAACGGCTTGCCATAGGTGCATTGAGGGTGTGGTTTCCTCGGCTCATTCACAGACTGAGTGTTCGCATGACTCAGGAAACACTCTCATAAGCACACTCCCTGGACAGACCGGTTCTGAGAGCACAGGAGCCTGCGGGCAGGGCCGGGCAGGGCCGAACCGGGCGTGAGGCCGGGCCCGGAGCGAGAGAGCCCGGCTCAGGCCATCACGCCCAGCGCTGAACTTCACTGCATGTGCAAATTATGAAATATGATTGTTTTCATCACGTTTCAGCAAAATAGCGTACATGCTGTCTAGTAGGAATTGTTGATGAGTCACATGTCTTGAGTGAGTTGAGTTGCTCTCAGGGCTGTGGGTTCAGAACGGGAGCTGTCAGATCCCGAAATGCAATACTTCATTTGGACAATCTCTGTACACGGCACTAAAGCCTGGAATTGTTTACCCTCTGAACTGAAAGAAGTCAAACTGGGTCCTTTTCAAAACCACTGACTGTCGGCTGCGTTTATACACTCTAATCAATGCTGGGTTGTTTGAACCCAAATTTGGGTAAAATACGGACAAATCCAAATATTGGGTTAAAAACTTAAACTTTCACTTTCATTTCTCTAATTACATTTTTAACCCAACATTTGGGTTTGTCCATATTTGACCCAAATTTGTTGGAATAACATCACTTGTGAAAAGTCCTCCCCCTCCCCCTCTCCGGAGTGATGATATTACTGCACCAAGTCGAAGTGCTCCCAAACACTTGCTGTGCTATTTCACCATACATTATAGTTATCCACTTTACACGCTTAGAAAAGTGTGTGTGTCACCATTCTTTGTTCGAGATTACACTGCTCGAGTAACTGTATTTATATTGGGAAAATGTGGAGGTGTTTCGTCTCTTCTCTGCTTGGCCCATTTTTAATGAACTGGGCTAGTTATAGGAGTAGTTCACTTTTGAAAAAAAAACTTTTGCTGATAATTTACTCACCCCTTCAATGGGAACCAAATGGTTCAAGGTCCAAAAGAGAGTTTCAGTGCAGCTGAAAATGAAACAAAATGAACGAATCCTTTCTGTAGTCAATTTGTTCGTTTCGTCGTTGAATGAACCAAATGACTCAGAAAAAGATTTGTTCATTTTGATGAACGAGTTCGAACAGGAGAGTCACGACGTCGTCACAGAACAGAGCCATAGACATATACATATACACTAGACCTCACCTTGGCTACGGCAGTTCATTGGAACGAATGCGTCAATAGAGCCGCCATCTTGAAACAGGGGAGCCCCTCCACTTTAATGCATCAGCATCAATGTAGTAAGACACAGGTCTAACAGAAATAAAATGACCATAAATCATCATGAATGCAATTTTTCTCGGGTTTTTTTTTTTGGTTTGTTCCAACGGTCAGACATGTATTTATCATTGATTCCAGAAAGAATTATTATTATTATAAATTTTTTTTAACATTCTTCCCTTTCCTTCCATCATACGCTGCACAAAAGACCTACTTCCTATGACAAGACCCCTGTTCCAAGATGGCGGCGGTTTCGACGCGTGCTTAGAACCCCAAGGTGAGGTCTAGTGTATATGTCTATGGAACAGAGCAAGGCAATCATTTCGAGCTTTTAAAACTTAAACTTTGTTATTTATTCATTAAATGAGTGATTGTTTTCGCTTGATAAGACCCTTATTCAGTCGTCTGGAATCGTTTAAAGCCCCTTTGAACAGTTTGCACTGAAACTGTCTTTTGGACCTTGAACCATTTGGACCCATTGAAGTATGGAGAAAATCCTGGAATATTTTTATCAAAAACCTTAATCTCTTTTTGACTGAAGAAAGAAAGGCATGGACATCTTGGATGACATGGAGGTGAGTAAATTATCAGCAAAAGTTTTTTCAAAAGTGAACTACTCCTTTAAGTGCTGTCAAAGTGTCTCGCGCGCCAGATTGAGTGCACACACTGAGACGACAGAGGTATGTATCAGACTCGTCTTAGTTAAGGGAATAACATAGTTTAATATGAAAAAAAAAAAACGGTGGAGTATCCCTCTGAATCCTAAAAAAGAACTTGGAGCCAATGCAAGGAAACCAGAATAGGAGTGATGTGCTCACCGTCTCCGCGATGCCAGTCAAAAGATGCACTGCTGCGTTTTGTACCAACTGAAAGTCTTTAGCGATGATTGTGGGAGGCCAAAGTAGCAGGGAACTTACAGTAATCCAGCCGTGATGTAATAAAGGCATGGATAACTTTCTAAGATCGTCAGTGAGATAGGAATGACTTCATTCTAGAGCTGGTAAAAACTATTCTTGACTAATGCTGTTTGTCAAGGTGAGAATGACACCCAAGTTTCTGTCATAAGGTTTGATAAATGGGGTGAGGTGACCTAAATTTTGCACCATAGTGCATTTTGCCTTGGGGAGAACCAAAATAATGACTTCTGTCTTGTCTGGAGAAAATTGTTAGCCATCCAAGTTTCGATGTCTTTGACAACAGACCAGAAGAGATTGTATGGAGTCCCTGAGGTTTTAGAAGAGTAGAGCTGTGAGTCATCCACATAGAGGTGAAAAGAGATGTTATGCTTCCTTATGATGTTACCCAGTGGGAGCATATACAGACTGAAAAGCGTAGGACCCAGGATGGACCCCTGAGGTACCCCCATATGAAACGGAAGCAGAAGAAGAGGAGATCTTGCCAAGAGATAGTGAGAAAGTCCTATCATTGAGATAGGAACGGAGCCAAAGTAACGTGAAAGTAATCCCTAATGCCCACCTGCTGATCAAGACGAGTAAGGAGGATGTTGTGATCGACGGTGTCGAAGGCTTCACTTTGCTTCGTAGACAAAGTCTGGAATGGCATAATAGAGAAGTGTTTCTCTCTCACTAGGGGGCGCTTGTCTGAAGTAAAATCATTGGTTACCTGTAAGCCAATCAGATAAGTTTATTTATGACGTATGTTATGCGCCGACACAGTCGCATCGAACCACAGACATTAAAAAAATATCTCTCTTTCAGTCGCCATTGCTTGTAGTAACCTAGCCGCGAGGAATCTGAAACACAGTGGAACATTAAAACTCTCCGCCGCCAACTAGCGTTTCGGAGCAGTACTGCAGAGCAACCAAGACCTGAACACAGAAGTATAAATGCTCACAACGGCGTTGCCTGCACAGGCGTAGCCAACATCGTACACTACGGCGAATCCCTCGAATCAGAAGTATAAATTGGCCTTAAGACTGCTTAAGTCATCTGCTACAGCAAGACAATGATTTATAAAAACTCAAATGGTAAATAATATGCTGTATATTTTCTGTATAGACCATGAATAGTTGCCTACATATTTTTACCATTCACGACTCTCGCGTTGCTCTTGCCATTTTGAAAAGTTCAAAGGTTATCTCATCTCGGCAACTCGTGCATCAAAATATTCGGGGGTGTTCATGTGCATTTTCCACGTCGGGTTTTGGTATAATTACCATAGCACGTGAACGCAGCAGAAATCTGGTTGTTTTTTTACCACGTTTCAGCATTATAGCGCATTACAGCATTATTGTTGATAGGCCTAGTTAACTGAGACTATGATGGCTCTTGCTGGGCTAGCCTTCATCTTACAGCAATGATGCGTGACCAGTGTTCTGCATGAACAATACTTCTACAGCATTTATTAATCTTAGTTAGTATTAAATTCAACATTTACTAATACATTATTTAAATCAAAGGTTGTAATTTGTTAACATTAGTTAATGCACTGTGAACTAACATGAACAGACAATGAACAGCTGGATTTATATTAACTAACATTAACAAATATGAATAAATACTGTACAACATGTATTGATAATTGTTATTTCATGTTAGTTCATACATTAATGAACATTAGTGTTACCCAATGTGTCTGTTCAGTGTCAGTTTCTCTTGAAATGATGCCACAACATGAAGCCTCTGAAGGAAGTTGAAAAAAAAATGAAATGGCAGCAAAAAAAAAAAAAAGTATGTCAATGGTTTTCAACTCTCTGCATTGCCCCGATAAACTTTGCCTTCGCTCACAAATAAGTCAAAAGTTTTGCAAGTGAACGCAGGAGGAACACAAAACATTTGGGAGAAAACACAAAAGCATTGACATAATTTTTCCTTTCATCTCATATTTTTTCCCATTGTCCCTTGTGTTTTGGGATTGGTTCAATATTTTTACTGAACCACTCCTTTGGTTGAAATGCAGTGATATTTTAAATTAGTTCTTATAGGCTACATTTCTTTCCAAATACAAATGTTCCTCTTAGGTGATGTTTGCTCTCTCTCCTTTATTTGAATTATTTTACCCTTTCTATTTCAATATCATTTATCATACGTTTTTCATTTAATTATTTATAGTTGTGTCACGATTACCAAAAATTATAAATTTAGCTTTATTTAAGTTCAGTGTTAATTTATTTGCATCAAACCAACTCTTCATCTTTTTTTGATTCATTTTCCACTGTATCCAAGAGTTGTTCCAGATTTCCCCAGAACAAATTAAATTAGTGTCATCAGCAAATAAAATAGTTATCAGTGTTTTTGATACCTCCCATACACGTATTTATATAAAAGATAAACAACAGTGGTCCCAACACTGACCCCTGGGGGACCCCACGGGTAATTGACTTTAATTTTGAAATCACCTTTCAAAAAGTACATCTTCTTTATTTTATTTACCCATAAAGGGTGCATATTAGTATATTAGTAGGCCTACCTTTTTAAAGGAGACCAGCCCTGTGACAGCTTGAACCTTTCTTTTTGCCGAGTTAAATAAAATTATATATCCAGGTATAGTTTTTAATTACGTTGTAATATTTGCTTTTATTTGTTTAAGATAGAAAACATCTCAAATGCAATAGAACCTGCTTCTTTGTGCAGGTTTACATATAGCTATATAGCTAGCCGTTTAGGGCTTTTCCTTCACTGGGAATTCTCAAAATATACTGATATAATCCCTATAAGTTACAAAAGTCGAAACACATGTTTTAATTAATTACTTTATGGATATTGATAGATAGCATGTGTCTTGTGTCAGTTAATCATTAACCCGTTCACACCAACCAGTCCAGTTAGCCTACTTTTATTGTCCCTTTGAGCTTGAGCTACAATGAAAGACACTGGGAACTTGTTTTACGTATCGATATATATATGTTATAAACATCTATAACCAAAACATTTGGCGTGTGCTTCAAATTGTGAATAATCGAAGCTAACAGCAGACGGCGCTAGCTACCTTGTGACTACAAACTCTGTGACGTAAGCGCACAGGAAACAAGGACCTGTCAACTTCCGGTGGCCATATTGCGGTGATACAGCGAGTTTTTGTGAGGGAGCTTCATCATGATTTCTTCTCAAGCGTTTAGTGATAATGGAAAGATGAAGGATTATCACTACTCGGGTCCAGTGGAGCATAAATTCTCTCCTTATGCTTTCAACGGAGGGTAAGAAGAGTTTTCTGTCTTCATCTTCATCACGCGCCGATCATGACAGTTCACTTCATGCAGAAACCCTCTCACAAAATCTTTATAAAGTCTGTTTAGTGATTCCTGCTTCTGTTATTTAATCCACATATTAAGCTTGGCAATATATAGTTAAATTCAGCCGTAATGGTAAATTAAAAGTCGGTATAAAGGGTGTGCACATTTACTTTCACTATCATAACTGCAGTTTCTGACGAACAATAAAAACAACTGATTTACTCTTTCTCAAAATCAAAAATATGTAAAAACGTCTGATATCTGCATTAATAATATGCTAGGTATATTTGATAATATTGTGATTTTCGTGCCTTATTCACGCAGATTCATTTCATTGGTGTAATAATTATTATTATTATGGAATTTATGAATATAGTGTTGGATACCTTTATCTAAAAATCTACTTAATTACTAGTTATTAATCAACAGTGTAAGTAGATTAATGTTCTAATCACTCTTTCTAAAATTGCATTACTTCACATCTCATATCAACCTCGACCAGTTGAACAATACAAGGACATGAAACTGCAGCACTTTTAATTTTTCAGATAAATAATATAAAAATTGTATAAAGATATTTTTAATGAAATCTACGCAACTATCTTTGAAGATTAAAAAATATGACCTAGTTTTTTCCAATTTTTTGGGTGAACTAATCCTTTTAAAGGGAGAACGTTACATTTAAATACACATTTTAACATCATATGCGAAATATGTGTTAAGTTTGATGTTAAATTCCCTATTGCTGTATATAAAACGGTTCTATAGTCCATTTACTGCAATTACATCAGAATTAATTGTAATTAAGTTACTTTTTTAAGGGAAAAGTAAGGTAATTACAATTACGGACTGCAGGTTTTAAAGGGATAGTTCACCCAAAAATTACCCTGAAGGTGTATAACATTTTTCTTTCAGACTACAATCAGAGTTATATTAAAAAAATGCCCTGGCTCTTCCAAACTTTATAATGGGAGTGAATGGGTGTCTGTCTTTGGAAGTCCATCAAAAGCGCATCCATCCGTGATAATTCTCGAAACTGGGGGTTAAAAGGCTTTTTGAAGTGAAGTGATGCGTTTGTGTAAGAAAAATATCCATATTTTAAACTTCATTCGACTATAACTAGCTTCTGACTGTTCGATACCGGTAACACTTGAACTTGACAACGCACAACATAATGATGACAATGGATGATAAAGTTTGAACTATTGTTCTGTATGTTTACAATGATTGGTAAAGAGTGTAACTCTGTTGTGTTAAAACGCTGTGTGTGTGTCACACACTCTCTCCTCAGGACTGTGCTGGCGGTGGCGGGCGAAGACTTCGCCTCGTGGCGTCAAACACGCGTCTCAGTGAGGGATACAGCATCCACAGCAGAGACTCCCCGAAATGCTACAAACTGTGAGTTATCACACAAAATAAAATCTATAAAAGCTTTTTAATCATATTTATTGTATATACAGGTGAAACTCGGAAAATTAGAATATTGTGCAAAAGTTAATTTATTTCAGTAATTCAACTTAAAAGTTGAAACTAATATATTATATATAGACTCATTACATGCAAAGTGAGATATTTCAAGACTTTATTTGTTCAATAAACTTTTGTCACTTATTGTATATAGCCTATTTACATCAGTTTTTTTCTTTATTGCACAGTAAAATAAAATACAGTAATTAAAGATAATGAAAGAATGATGAATGCCATGTGGACAGATCTGTGAACATCACATATTTGTATCAGTGTTTTGAATCTATTCTTTCAAGTGGTTGGGACTGAGTTAACCAAGCAAATAAATCTACCAACTCTACTGAAGTTTAAATCTGAGACGTTTTAATACAACACAAATCATCATAAAGCGTTAAACTAGTGACACTGATTGATTACTCTTCCTTTAAGAAGCAAATATCATAAAAGTGAATTTTTTTATCGTCGCTGTCGTGCTGGGAAACTTGAATCTCCAAAAATAATTTTTTCAGGAAATGGAAAAATCAGTATTTATGCAATAATTAAAAGCATTGTCAAAGTTGATATTATGGCTTTATGTGGGCAGACACTCGCATGTGGCATTATAATACCAAATATTAAGCTCATATGGACTTAAAGGTTTTTGATAGGGACGTGAAAATTATCGGTATCGGATATACTGATATGACAATTTTGGCCGATACTGATACCGATAATTCTTTATATTTGAAAGCCGATAACCGATATTTTGGCCGTAAATTAAACCTAAATTTTAGACAATTTTTGATTTTCCTCATTAAAAGCCAAGATACAAACACAACTATGATGTTCTTATTTTAATGTTGTGTAGCCGATATGACAGATTTGTGCTGCGCATTTTGCACTTTAATAGGGCCCTATAATTTCTGCGAATAAAAGCACACTCTTTTTACAACTAAAATAACAGTAAAGGGTAAAAAAAAATGAATTCCCAAAAATTAAAACGGAATTTGGGAAAAAATAAAACGGATTTTATAGGGCCCTACTTTAACTGAATTTTCCTTTTTTAAAGTGATTTCAATCGTATGTCAAGCAATTTAAAAGCATCATGTTGAACAGAGCACATCTAAAGTGCCTCAGCTGAAGGAAATAATACATTATTTATCGGCTTTTAGATATCGGCTCAATGTTCTTGTTGGGCCGATAACGATAACATTAAAAATGATCATATATCGGCCGAGACCGAATAATGCGACCGATATATCGTGCATCCCTGAGTGTTTGACCAGCACATTTCCCCTCATTCACTATAGAGGTGGGCGGAGCTATGAGGTTTGACTGACAGTTTGAGGATCCAATGGAGTTACGAGTTTGTTTGTTTTTTAATAAAGCTCTTTTTAATTCTTTTCATTGGTTAAATATTTGCAAAGGGTGACCATTAGTAATGATTTATGAAAAGAAAAAGATGAAATATGGAGATACTGGAGAGGTTTCCGCCCCACATGTGACTTCCAGTGCTTTGATTGAACTGTAACGGTATGGATCGCTGAACCTGATCTCTCGCTCATTCCCATACAGGACAGACACTACAGTGATTGGCTGCAGTGGTTTCCATGGCGACTGCTTGACGCTGAACCAAAATCATCGAGGCGAGACTGAAGGTGCATTTGACAAACACAGCCTAGAAAGAAAAACAAATGTCATGGTGATCTTCTGGTCAGATCATGTTCAGTTTGGCACAGAAATGAATGTTTTAATGTTTCTTCCTCTTATAGATGTACAAGCACTCCAATAATAAGGGCATGACCAGTGGAGCCATCGCAGCCATGCTGTCCACCATCCTGTACGGCAGGCGCTTCTTTCCCTGACTACGTGTACAACATCATCTGGGGGCTTCGACGAGGAGGGTGAGTGTGTGTGTGTGTGTGTGGTGGGGTCCAAACTTGTCGAACATGCGGGTTTGTCTTTCTCAGGCTCTAAAAGGTGTGATTGAGTTTAGTATACACTCTTTTATTGGTAACACTTTACAATAAGGTTCATTAGTAACTACCTGAACAATACTTCTACAGCATTTATTAATTTCAACATTTACTAATACATTATTAAAATCAAATATGTATTTGTTAACATTAGTTAATGCACTGTGAACTAACATGAACCGCTGGATTTATATTAGCGAACATTAACAAAGATGAATAAATACTGTAAAATTGTATTGTTAGTTCATGTTAGTTTATACATTAACTAATGAACCGTATTGTAAAGGTGATTAGGGTAAAACATGTACTAAAAGATAGGGCTGTCAACTTTAGTCGTTTAGTCGACTAATCAGTCAGATGCTGTCTGGTTGACTGACATTCTTATTGGTTGACCAGTCACATTTTTTTTTTTTGCCAATAGAAATACATTTTCAATGATTTACTCCTTGATATTTATTCCTTTATAAAGCAGTTATTTATTACTGTATTATAAATATAATTAGCCTATGTTTTATCCCCAACTTTAAATGCGCCAGTTTAGCGCACACACATAACACACTCGGGAACCGCATGGCTGGCTGCGCTGCTGCTCGCGCCTCAGTAAGGGATGTACTGGTAGGTAGTTTTGCTGTATTCATTCAGTTCACGCTACTTTAGTCGACAGAATGTCCAAGAAATCTAAATCTTTTGTCTGGCTACATGTTTGTGGAGGTAGGCGACGGTGGCGACGCGCGTTGCTCCATTATGAGCGCGCACATCGCGTGCCTATTTGAAATCGAACTTGAGCGCGCAAAAGACGTGAGCAGCTCTTTTAACGGCTTTATCATACTGACTCAATAGATTGTTTTTAATAGGTTTTTATTTGTACACTTGACTCATTTGAAAGTAGCCTAAATAATGTAACAAAACGAAATTAAACTTATATGCTATCTTACAACACAGCCTAGATTTCAGATTGTTTTTTAGTCTATTTTGTCTGTTGTTTTAAAACGCCTAACAGATCGGCTGGACAAAAGTTAACCCATAGCTTTGTAAGTAAAGAAGAATACAGCCTGTATAAACAAGAGCTTTTGTTAGGATTTTTCATTATGTGGCAGATAGTAGTTATATTATTGTGTAGAGCAGCGTTTCTCAAAGTGGGGTGTGGAATAGAAACATGACAGGTGGGGTGCGACAAACGGGAGAAAATGTGGTAATTTTGTAGCCCAACTCTATTAGTTCCTTTATCGAGCATAAACTCAAAACAAAGAGGACACATTTAAATGTAAGCCTTACTTAACCTTTTCACACGTAAGTTTAAAAGTTTTTAGAGGCGCCCGTTATTTTTAGATCGTCTCCCTTTATGGTTTCCATGGTGACGCGTCATTGCTTGTCACACCCATAGACAGTATGGTCACACCGCAGGCACAATAGCGCTGAATGACTGATTATCTGCGTTTATTTCACAAATTTGTTGGCTATCAGCGGGAAATATCTGATATTCCGATTGTCGAATATGATCAAGTGGATGTGTATTGTTGTTTAACACCTTAGTTGAGCTATGCGCGAGGCGTTAGTTTATGCCGCATTTTAGAGAATCGGATCTGGATTTAACAAACGTCTGTTTATCCACTTCTCCCGAAATACATGAAAGTAAGTGGCCCGGTGAACTGGAAGAAGCATAGAGTAAACTCGAGAGTTACTTACACGATGTGTATTTGATAAGAATAATACGTGTTGATGTCTAATTATAATGGAAATAATAATTATTGCCGCTTCCATAGACATAAGTCTGTATTTGACCAACTTTAAAATTGCTTTTTAAAAAAATATGTGTAGCCTACTAGAGAACAGGCTCATTTTAGACACTAAATTAGTTTATCAATTAATTTTGAACTTTCAAAGTGCACAAGATTTATGAATTTATCTTTAAAACGTGCAAACTTTTCTTCCGGGGAGCATGCCCCTGGACCCCCAGGGTGCAGCAGAGGTCCACACCACACACACAATACTGTGGGAAACACAGTAGCTTTATGATAGTTTTCGAAAATTATTATTATTATAAAAATACCTAAAATACAAACATTATTAGGATTTTACCACCTCCGCTTCGTTGTGAGCCAGGAAAACCCTGAGATTATTATTATTCTTTTTCAATTTTGTTTGTTCTTTTTGCATGCAGTTTGCGAAGTGACAAAATAAAGCTAATAAACTAGTCCACACTTTTATTTTCTCCGTTTCTGAATTTGATGTTATCAGAGGCAAAATAAAAACACAATTGCATTATTATTTTTATATGCTGTCATGTTTCTTTTTTTTTTTTAAATGTCATGTTGATAAAATACATTTTAACTTAAAGCCTAGTTTACTAACATTTTTTGGTGGGACAGGTGGGGCTCGAACCCTTCCCTACCTTCAAAGTGGGGAATGGCAGAAAAAGTTTGAGAAACACTGGTGTAGCAGTGTGGTGTGATCAGGTGTGCGATTGTGACTGTCACCATAGACCTAGTGCTCCTCACTTTTTGCAGTTAAAAAAAATCACTTAATTTTCAAAGAATTGTATTATTATTATAGTTTTATTTATTTTTATGTTTTTTCGTTGTTGTTTTATAAATGCTCTATGACAATTGTTTAAAAAATGTTAAATCAAAACATTCGTTTTTTTGTGTTTTTTTTTTTTAGTCGACTAATCGTTGCGCAGGACAAGACCTTGGTCGACTGAAGGATTTCTTTGGTTGACTACAGCCCTCACTAAAAGATATCACCATAATATCTTATTTGATTGATAACATTAAGGATTGCATAAATTATTTTGTATTACAACTATTTGCTATGTTGTGTACTTGTGTTTGACTATACCAATGAGGCATTGAATAATTAAATATGCAGTGGCTTGCGTAGATTTCCTAAACCCAAATCTGTGCATTGGATAAAGCGTGGATCAATCTGATTTTGTTCCAGTTAAAGGTTTTCACAGAGCAGATTTTGGATCTTCACTTATACTTCACACAATACATTTTCACCATGATTTTATGAGTAAAATGTTCCATAAATCAGGTGAATGATGTATGGATGAACCTCCAGAATACAGATAGAAATGAAACTGTGAAGATTGGTGTGTGTTGGTGCCGCTGAAGTGGAGATTTCAGACTCAAACTCTCCGTCTTTAGAATGATATGTATTGACATTGAAATAGATAGACTTTCAATAGCGGGTCTGTTTCTTCATTCCAGGTCGAGGTGCCGTTTATAGTTTTGATCCAGTTGGTTCTTACCAGAGAGACAGTTATAAAGCGGGAGGATCAGCGAGTGCCATGCTGCAGCCTCTGCTGGACAACCAGGTGAGCGTCTCCGTCCAGCGTAAGGCGGGCGCACACGAGCGATGTCTGCTGATTGCGGGATCGCAGAGGATTTCTTTCACTCGGGAGAAAGTCGAGTGGTTGGTGTGAGGAATTACGAGCATGTTTAAAAAATTCAGGAAGTCGGCCTGTTTTTTCACCAGTGTATAGTCTGTCCGCTAGTGCCAAATCATAGACAACTATGTCACAGGCTAGATCGATGTGGCTATAGCTCAGTGGCAGCAACCATACAACACTCACTCACTCTCTCACTCACTCACAGGACAATTCAGCATTTTTATATTTTTATTATTTTTTAAATAATGAGCTGTGGAATATCGAAATTGCATTTGTTTATATATCATATCAGTGTTTGTAAAATGCGGAAAACTAGCGTTCCTCCTTGAAGGCTTAAACCGTTTCCTCTTGTGCTCAGATCGGCTTCAAGAACATGGAGAACGTGGAGCATCTCCCGCTGAGCCTGGAGAAGGCCGTGCAGCTGGTGAAGGACGTCTTCATCTCGGCCGCCGAGAGGGACGTGTACACCGGAGACGCTCTCAAGATCTGCATCATCACCAAGGAAGGCATTCGAGAGGAGGTCGTGCCACTCAGGAAAGACTGAGACGCCAAAACTAGCCTGTTTTTCTTTTTCTCCAGTTGCATTCTCAAATCCGCTGTTCTTTTTATATTCCTTCTCGAGAATAAACGCGTTACCAGTATCGCTATTGTCTGTCTTTTCTTACTTCCGTGTTTTAGAACTGTATTTATGGGAAAAAAAATATATGCATATGTTTGCATATAGTGCATGAACAACTGATCTCAACCCGTGCTTGTTTGTTTTCTATGTTGAATAAGTCACTACTTGAGCAAAAACCTCATTATTTTACCGTCCTATTCTCAAATGTGTCATGTGCTTCTTGTTTTAAACCAGACACTGTGATCTTAAAGCCTAAAAATAATGATTTTTTATGCTTTAAGATCACATATTTTAAAATGATAACCAATAGCCTATTCACTCAAAATATTTAGGTCTAAATTAAGACTTGCATATCATCAGCTTCTGAAAATAATGTTTTGACAAAAATGAATTTTTTTTATTTTTATTTTTTCATGATGCTGGCCACCTCAGGTAAGATCGCCCATTTTATTTTGCCTAAAGGAGTGAGTTCACAAAACAAATCTTTTTTTTCTTGTCATTTGGTTCATTCAACAAACGAAATGAATGAATTGACTCAGGAAAAGATTTGTTCATTTTGATGAACGAGTTCGAACAGGAGAGTCACGAACGTGCATCACAGAACAGAGCAAGGCGAGCATTTGCCCGGAACACACCAAGGAAACAAGTGCTGCGTCCCAATTCGAATACTATCCGTCCTAAATAGTATTCGAAAAAATAGAATTAGTACGTCCCAAACCGTAGTATGTTGAAATGAGTGTTTCAAAGATACCCGGATGGTCTACTATTTCCGGTCAAAATCCGAAGTGTAGATCGGTGCACACTCTAACGGCTGATATTGCCCACAAATCATTGCACGGTGGACGAGGATTCGGTTAGAACTACAAACACGAGTAAAAATGTTAAAAAACTACAGAGGCGCAGCGAGTCCCGCGCTGGTCCCGCGGCTGTGTAGAGAGGTTTAGATAAAGAGGTTTGAGTGATTAATTATCACTATCTAACCGGACGAAAATGAATTTATTCAATGTTGTCCACATTATATTGCATATGCAGCAGCATTGTGAACGTTTGTAAAGACACGTTTAGCCATTACTTTTAAATGCATCATTATATTCAAATTGCAAACACGAGAGAGTATCTGCATGAAAGACCCACCACCGGCAAATGAACGTGCTCTGAAACGGTAGGAAATCAAATTAGATAGAATGGCAGATTTTAACTGTGACGAGATGATTGACAGGGCAGTTTACGGTGACAGGATGGACGCAGCACGCGACAGAGCTGTCCGTTAAAGATGACGTGATAGTGATCCCAAAGCTTGCCTACTCTTTTTGCTGCACACTCAGAAGTATATACTTTTCTTCACAAAAAGAGTACATACTTTCAGGCGTAGTATAAGTAGGCGAATTGGGACGCAGCAAAGATTTTTTGCGTTGGCCAACTAAGTTTCCTCGGTGTGATACGCACGGTTCCGTGCCGTTGGCTAAAAATAGTCCTCGTCGGCTTTATTTCTCCCGATTCGACATGTTGAATCGACGTTAGGCCGTTGGGGAAAGAGAGAACTCTGATTGGCTGTTCAGCTTAGTGAAACAGTCAGTGCACGAGAATAAACGCAAAACAGCAAGCAAAGAAGTCAAAACGGTAAAGATAGAAGGCTGTTCTTATGTTACGTCATGTTACCTGAGTGTTCCTTGGCGAATATTTCAATATTAACATGAGTGGAGTGGAATCAAGAAAGTGTTCAGCAGGATTGATATTCAAAACGGTAAGCACGCACTGCTTTGTTTACGTTATGTGTATCTGCAGCCGGCAGCGCCGGTTTTCCTTTTTAAATGACGAATATAGACTAATATATCTGCAGAAATAGACCGTTGTCTCATTACACGCAGGTGCAGAACACACATTCTAGCTGACAGTCGGCTGTAGTGCTCTCGGTGTGTTCAAGTGCAGCTTTTTACCTCGACGAGAGGCAACAACACAGTTGGCTTTCATCAGCGCTAGTTCGTTGGCGTCGGCTTGGTGTGTTCCGGGCTTAAAACTTAAAGGACAACTCCGGCGCAAAATGAACCTTTGGTCTAATTACACATTGTTGCCTAGTCAACCGTTATCTGAGATTTGTTTTCATGATTGCCGAATGTAAATAGTTTTATCTCTAAAAACAGTTTAGCCTATAATGCTAGTTTATAGGGCATAGAGTAATGACAAATAAAAATCGCTTATTGCCACTAACAAGGCTCAAAATAGCCCCACAGTAACACGGTAGCATAATAAGGGTCCCTACATTCAAACCGAAGCATTGAGAACTTTGTCAGTGTCCATACAGTTTAATAAGAAGATATTTTATACACAGAGTCAACTTCGCGAATACAGGAAGAAGCCATCTTTGAAAAATAGTCTCTACCAGTCGATCTACGAACGCCGATCCAAGTGCGCTGAACTGTGCAGAATCTCATAGGCCCTGTCCCAAATGGCACACTCCAGACTTGTGGACTTCCTCAGAGTCCACACTTCGATGACGTCATGTAGTGCAGACCTATAGGGCCCTTCACGCAGT
This sequence comes from Hybognathus amarus, assembly GCA_030378365.1. Taxonomy (NCBI): domain Eukaryota; kingdom Metazoa; phylum Chordata; class Actinopteri; order Cypriniformes; family Leuciscidae; genus Hybognathus; species Hybognathus amarus. The sequence continues at coordinate 67,928 of JAQIUQ010004828.1, forward strand.
CCACGAGGGTGCATTGAGAGGTATTTTTGGGACAGACTCGAATCGGTACAGGCCGGAAACAGGAACTCGTTTCTCACGCCTGTGAAAGCCTTTTACATGCTGCGTCCGAAATCTCCCATTACTCACTATATAGTGGACTATATAGTGAGCTCGACCATTTGTAGTGCTGTCCGAATGTATAGTGATGTTTATTATACCCTATATAGTCCACTCAATGTATCCCAGAATGCATTTTGAAAAGTAGTGAACAACCGATGGTCACTAACCTAAGCCCTACATACCATCATGCATTGCGCTGATCGTAAAAATAAGTTATAATCATGTGTGGAGTAGCGCATTTTATCGAAAACGGCCAGAAATCACTTTTAGTTTTAAAATTTTGGAGAAATAAGCTCAATATAATGTAATGTATTTATTTTTAAAAATCTATTTAGCCCAGAGCCGGCTCGGCACCAGCTGACAGATGATGTAATCAACGACGCCGAGAAACGATCGAGTCAGTGTCCGAAAGTGGTGTTTCTATTATGCTGGTGAGCTCACTATATAGTGCTCTGCTCTCTACCCCCAACATAGGGGTTAGGGAGTAGTGCTTTGAGTGAAGATTTCGGACACAGCAACAGTTATCCCCTTTCTTATCCCCTTTTCTATCTTTTACTGTCTATGGTTATCGCTCTCCATACGGAGCTGAATAAATTAAAGATCATCTCATCAGTCCCTTTATTAGAAATATATAATAATTATTTTTTAATGATATAAAAAATGTCATTAAAAAAATTACAGTCTTTAGCATCGAAAACAGGATTTATTTTTATTTTTTTATTATTTTATTTTAACTAAACAGCCTGCTTTTACAGTTCTATAATTGTATATGCCACCTGGGCATTAGAATAGATGTCATGTAAATGATAAATACAGTTGTACATAATAATGGCCTACATAATATTCAATTTTAACACAAAATGAAGGCGAGTTTAAGAAAAATTTATAGGTTTCAAAATTTATACTACAGATATGACTTCATTCGGTTCTATTTATCTAATGAATCATAATGCAATCTTATATTCAACAGCTGTTATTACGTTTGAGATAGAACCACTGGTCGATAATATGTTTGTATAAACTGTAAGTAACAACTGGCAAAATGTACGCTTATGTCATAAAATACACAATTAAACTCTTAAATATACTCTTCTCAGCCATGTAAGTCCGTGAGTGAAATCTCCTCCCATCTGTTGTCTGATTGGCCTTTCGCAAGGATTCCTGGGTAGTTAAAGTGCGTGGAGCCTGCATCTATACGGGCTTCGCGGAAGACCGCTTCAAGGGTACAAAGGGGGCGCTGCTGAGCACACTTCAGAGCGTTAAAATGCCAAATGGGACAGCCTACGGACTCGTGGACTTGGCGAGCACGCACAATCTAAGTCCACGAGACCGCAAGTCCGCGATTTGGGACAGGGCCTTATAGTCCGTTGTTTCCGGAAGAAACAAACACGAACCATTTTCTTCTCTTCAATATGTACATGTTGCCTACTGGTCGCGCTCACCTTATCACCTTATTCACATCTCACGAGCGCACTTGGATTGGCGATCGTAGATCGACTGGTAGAGACTATATTTCAAAGATGGCTTCTTCCTGTATTTCACGAAGTTGACTCTGTGTATAAAATATCTTCTTATCAAACTGTATGGACACTGACAAAGTTCTCAATGCTTCGGTTTGAATGTAGGGACCCTTATTATGCTACCGTGTTACTGTGGGGCTATTTTGAGCCTTGTTAGTGGCAATAACAAGTGATTTTTATTTGTCATTACTCTATGCCCAATATAACGTTACTAGCGTTATACTAGCATTATAAGCTAAACTGTATTTATAGATAAAACTATTTACATTCGGCAATCATGAAAACAAATCTCAGATAACGGTTGACTTGGTAACAATGTGTAATTAGACCAAAGGTTCATTTTGCGCCGGAGTTGTCCTTTAAACGTTGTTATTTATTTATTAATTAAATGAGCGATCGTTTCGCTTGATAAGACCCTTTTTCATCGTCTGGTGTCGTTTAAAGCCCTTTGAACAGTTTGCACTAAAACTGTCGTTTGGACCTTGAACCGTTTTGGACCCCATTGAAGTCCATTATATGGAGAAAATTCTGGAATGTTTTCATCAAAAACCTTAATTTCTTTTCAACTGAAGAAAGAGAAGACATGGACATCTTGGATGACATGGGGGTGAGTAAATTATCAGCAAAAGCTTTTTTAAAAGTGAACTACTCCTTAAGTCTTAAGACAATATTAGACAATTTTTACAAGCTGCATCAAGAAACGAAAAAAATATGTATTCAATTATTGCTTCAGTTTTTTGTGTTTTATGAGAAACCTGATATAATGCAATTATTTTAAGAAGGTGATGATATAAAAGTTTCTTCCATTAGAATTAGTCGCTGCTCAGAGCGTGCAAACTTATTGTACTGTTTAAAAATAGGACAATACATCCGAACTGTGTGTGTGTAGTGAAAAAATAAAAGCATTCCTAGATTGTTTGGTAACGCTTCCTTTTACAGTACAGTACTTACCTAGAAAGTACAGGGGTAGGTTCAGGGTAAGTAGTTATTACCCAGTTATTGTAGTTACTAAAATAAGTACATACCAATTATTTATTGAAATACTTTTTAGCAAATGTACAAAAAATAATTAAATGCATAATTGAGTAACAAAATTATGTGCAGTTTAAGGCACATGACTAATTTACTTAATTTGAAATCACAACATTCAATTTAAAAATCTCAAAGACACTTTAAAGTCTTAAAATGAATGCAATTTATTTTATTCATTAATTGCCATCCAATATTTATTATGTTTGCCGTGGGACATATAAGACATTTAAACTGCCATGTGGTGTTGGTTTTGACATTTGCTGTCATGAAGCCATAGTAACATTTTAATGACAAATTAAATGTGTACCACTGTAGTTGAGGTCATGACACAGTTATAATGGGCTCATGACAGCCAATGTCATGTTTATGACAGGTTGTGATGTCTTAGTAATGTCAAGTTGTCATGACAAAGACACTGACAGGGTATGATGTATCGATTTGTCAAGTTATCAAAGACATATCAAACAATGTCATATTTGCATTAAAATTGTCATAACTGAGTGAATGACACTTAATGACAGTTGTCATAAACATGCCTGAAACCTTATATTTATGACGGTGTCATGTCAGTCTTATGCACACCCCTTAAAAGTTAAGTTACCAGATAGGGATATAAATTCAAGGAACTCAAAAACTGATATTGCATGTAAGACCCTTTAATGGTGTAATAAATGCAAGTGTATAATAATTTGTGATAGTGTAATGTAACCTTCATAGTTCTGTTTTTTCTTTGTGATTATCTTGCAAAAAAGAGGAATGAACATCAATAGAGCTGAATTTATTTATTATCTTTTACCCAGCTTACAGATAAACGCATTATTTAGTTATTTACGAATTCATTTTATTATTTTTAAAGACATCAGCTTTTATAAAGAACGAAGTTTCCGCCACAGGATAACACCACTTAAAAGATAATTGCTACTTTATATCATGCAATTATTATTGTATTTATTATTCAGTGGCGGAAAGTGTCTCCAGCTGACAAATATAGATTTGATCTGACAGGAAGAGAAAGATTCATGACCAGAATAAAGTGTTTCGAGAGGAGCATTTTAGTGACATCATCAACCGAATGAAAACCAGGAATGTGTAATGAAAGAAAAAGTGTTTTTGATTTGAACATTATTTAGATCTGTAAATGAGAAGCAAGCAGAACAGATCACATCTGATTTATTTGGGTATTCCAGTTGTCAGACGACATGTTCCCTCACTGAAATCCACATTCAATCACAAACCTCTTAAAGACAATCTCTCTCTCTATATATATATAGTATTTGTATCTTTACAATAAGAGCGTGACAGATCTCTTACACTATCCATGAGAACAAAATATAATGCTTTGAGCTGCAGTTAAGACTAAATCTCACACGATTCTTGTACATTCATCTAGGAGAAAGGTCAAAGGTTCGACTTCCGTCATGCATCGCCGGAGTTCGTCCTACAGAGGGCGCTCTGAGAAGGCGGTGAAGCTCTTGACTCGTGCGAAAAACAGAGGCGTGTACATCTTATCCACATCAAACGCAGTGACGACGGTCTCTCCGTTGGATCTGCGGGAGGAGGACGACAACACCAGGGGTGAGGGATCTGTACTTTATTGACTTTCTTATATTTTGCAAACAAAACATTATATAAACAATCATGTAGTTGACACACAACCAAACCACTACACCAAAAACGTACATTGAACAACAAATTGTAACAATATAAATAACTAGAATGTACTTTTCCAGAAGAAAATGTGAAGTGGTGCTTGCAGTGGCAAAACTCACACCCGGTTGCTAGAGTGTGGTACATTATTGCATACGAGCCAACAACCATGTCTGTACAATGTTCTGGTGCTGAGATATGACTTATTCATGTGTTTGTGTGGTTACTAGGGTACCCTATATGGTTGCTATGGTGTAATTATACAGTTTATGAGATAATAGTTAAAGACTAGTTGACCGTTTGAGTAAAAAAACTCAAAATCCATGTTTCTTCTATTTTCTAGAGCTGAGATATGGCTTAAACATGTTGTTTTATGGTTGCTAGGCTGGCCTAAGTGGTTGCTAGGGCGTGAATATGAAGTTAGTATGTCACTAATTGTTGGCTGCATGATAGGCCGAGGGAAATGAGCCCAACCCCAAGTCTCTGTGACCTTCTGGTCAAAAGATATGATCTCACCAATTTTGTGGCAATGTTAAGTCTATGGGACTTTTCGATCCGATTTATCGCCCGCCAGACGAGCATCATAGCACCGATAGCTTAGAAAAGTCATAGCACACCTCTCCTCAATGAGCCGGTCGATTTGACACCTCATTCATGGGTCTGTGATGTTGGCGTGTTTTTTTAACAGATGATGACTATTTAGTTTTTAACAGGAGTTTTTATAGAGTTATTTAGTGCCTATCGTCCACAGTTGCTAGGGTGCTGTAACTGGTTGCTATGGTGTGGCTATGAAGTGCTACGAGTTGTCAAATTTTGTGGCAAAATGTTAAGTCTATGTGACTTTTTACCCAATGATTTGCACCTGTGGCGAACACCGTACCCCGATCGCTAAGAAAAGTCACAGCACACCTCTCCTCAATAATCCGCACAATTTGACACCTCGATCAGGGGTCTGTGATATCGGTGTGTATTTTTTAACAGATATAAACAGTTTTTATAGAGTTTTTATAAAGTTATTTAGTATGGCGGCTCGTGCCTATCGCCCACGGTTGCTAGGGTGCTGTAACTGGTTGCTATGGTGTGGCTATGAAGATTTTAGGCCATTACTTATTGGCTGCTTGATAAAATAAATCCTCCTAGGGAGAGAGAGATGTCTGCCTGACAGCAGGGCTTTTTTGGCCACGTTTTCGTCCGCTGTGCGAACATCGTACACCCGATCTCTTAGAAAAGTCATAGCAGTCTTCTCCTAAATGAGCCAGTCGATTTGACGCCTCACCCATGGGTCTCTGACAAGCTGCGGGAGGAGTAGTGTGCCAAAAAATGCACGGAAGATAAAAAAAATATGTATGCAAGAGAACACTAGTGTTGCACCACTAATAAATGAATGAATGAATTTAAAAAAAAATGGTATTTAAAAAATTGTGGATAACAATGTTCTTGAACTGAACCGCAGCAGGACCCGAGTGTTACGGCCCAGAGACTGGACGGCACCAGCTCGAGTCACATGACCCACAACATGGACCCCTGCTCACCCGACAACATTTCATTTTCTGACAAATGAAATTTTGCTAAGGTAAAAACCCTAAAATTCATCCTGTCACAGTAAACTGACCTGTCAATCATCCTGTCACAGTAAACTGACCCTGTCAATCATCCTGTCACAGTTTTTCACTCACTCAAACCTTTATCTAAATCTCTCTCACCGTTGGTCGCTGTTTTGTAGTTTTTTTAAACACTGTTTACTCATGTTTGTAGTTCCTCCTCCAAAGTGCAGTGGATTGTGGGTAATATTAGCTGTTATAGTGAGCACAGATGCACACTTCGAAAATCCACCAGTAATAGTATCATCCGGGAACACACTATGCTTTGGGACACACTTCTCAGTCTCACACACAGTTTAGGATGCTAGTATGACACCTGTAGGTGATGTGGCAGGAATGGTGGATCCACACCAGCTTGTTGAAGCGCTGGCGCCCCCAGAGGACAGCTGCAGTCCCACATGAAACGAGGCGCTCGGCGTCGGGAACTGGGTTCCGGCCTCCAGAACCGGCTCCTCTGGTACTCGGACACCTTCTGCTGACAAATCATAACACGGTTAGTTCCAGTCCTTGATTCTGATTGGTCTGATAGCTGAATGGTTCTGAATGGTCAATTCTGATAGCTGTGTTTTATTCATGATGAAACTCAACGGCTCTATGCATCACGAACACAAGCCCCCATAGCAACCACTCGTAGCAACGTAAACATATGTTTGTTCTCATTGATATGACATTTAGAAATCCCTCGGCTTATTGCTAGTAAAACCTGTTAAATGACAGACCAACCTCTTCTTTCCTCTTGGAGACAACAACATAAACTTTGGTTTGATTGTCTGTATCCTGGGACAGCCGATAATGGCCAAGCATGATGGAGTCCATCCTGTGGGAATCGAAGCATTTTAACCGTCATGTCACATGGGCTAGAAATGTCAAGTTCAGAGGTGTGTTAATCATGACACACACCTGGAGTTCTTGCTGCGCAGCCGTGGGACGATGGCCAACGGGTCCTCGAGGGGTGGTCAACATCATCGCCTGACCGTCAGGGAAGAAGCGCAGGTACCTGAAAGACCAGAGCCGGTTTCACAAACACAGACTTTGACTACGGCTTCAGATTTAATAGAGACTTCAGATTATATCTAAACCAGTCCGCTGCAGAAAGCACTGAAGACTCTAACTATCTTAAGTAGGACTACACTGCAGTGCATTCTGGGTAAAATAAGACTCTTTTCAAAACAAAAACAGGGCGGATTGAGTGAGTGCATTCACCTGCTCAGTGCGGTTTACCCAAGCGGGAGATGTGTGTGTGTGTTTGAGGAGAATAACAGTTACAAGGACATTTTACTTAGGAAATTGAATAGGAGAATGAAGTAACAAGAAGAAATGTTCAATGTGGAGAAAGATTATCAGTTAACAGCGTTATTCTGGCCGATGAGCAAAGCGTTATAGACACACAGCAGTCTAATGGCTAGTAAGACAAACGGCTAGTAGTGACATCAGCTGCAATCCACCTGTCACTCAATTGGCCACGCCCTTAATTATGCAGAACTTTAAGGCTTAATATAATTTAAACAGATGAGTTATACAAATATTCACCCCCTCACAGTCGACACAGAAGGGCAAATTTAGTTATATAGACCAAAACCACTTTTTGACCAGGCTGTAAACACGTTTATTTCTGTTGTAAAGTTGGGCATTTTAACAAGAGGAGTCTATGGGATTGACTCTCTTTTGCAGCCTGTCTCTAGTGGCCAGTGGATGAACTGCAGTTTAAGTCACTTCCGTGTCGAATTCAAGAGAGAGGTTGCCGCTTCGGGGAAACACTGTAAACGCATTCAGGTTTGGAAGTACATGAGGGGAGTTAATGCTGAGTATCCCTTTAAAGCCCAGATCTCACCTGTAATACTCCACCTGGTGCCAAGCCCTGTAGAAGCCGTCCAGAGACTCCTCCCCTGACGGATGTATGAGGTTTTACTGATGTAAACACCTGGACGAACCACAGACGGTTTCACTGTAAGTTTATATTTAAGATGACACAGTCCAACCAAAAGTTATTCAGACACCAGATATAAAATGATAGTTTTACTAGACACTATAGTTCATTTATGAAAGTGAGGAGAGCAAAATACAGTAAACTGTGACATCTTATACCCAGAAATGATTCATACAGTGAATACCTGTAAAATTAATAAAAAATATGGGACCAAATATTATTCAGATTGACCTGCGGACAGATATTCAGCATAATTCATCTGTGAGAGTCAAACAGAAGGACGGACAGTTTTGCTTATATTTTATTACTATTTTCTAAATTATAGCGATTAAACTTTGATAATGTGAGAAATGTTAAATAAATGTTGGTTTGACTGTACATATCCGCACACATTTACCATCAAAGCGCACACGTGGCCTCTCCAGAAACATCTCTCTCCAGGATGAAAACGGCAGCATTTTGGTGCAGCTTCGCCCCCACACCCTCAAACAAGCAGAGCGCCAAATCTCAGGGTCCCTGTGGCCAAACACACACAATTCAATGGCAAACGCATATCTATTTCCTGCTATGACTCCAAGCTGGTTTCCTCAGATGTTTGGTGAGTCTGTGAGCCCACCTTGCACAGATATAGAAACCCCTGCAAACCAATGAGAGCTGCTCTAGGGCTCGAAGGTCCAGGTCACATGACACCACCCAGCGGAAGATATACATGAGCACCTCGAAGGGCAAAGCTGTGGACGAGAGAGAGAGAGACTGTCAGGGAACAGGACAGCTCTGTGAATGTGAACAGAGCAGGTCCAGGGTCATAGATATACAACACTAGATGTGGCCTTGGGGTTCTACGCATGAGTCAAAACAGCCGCCATCTTGGAATAAGTCTCTTGTCATGGGAAGCAGCTCTAGGTAACGCTGCTATCTCCGCCTGTACTTTGAATTCATGTGACTTTTGTGCTGCGTATGGATGTTCACATGAACAAAATTTTTTCACTAGACTCAAAGATAAATTCATCTGGTCATTGGAACAAACCAAAAAACTAGAAAATCGCATTTGCCTACATTGACGCTTATGCTTTAAAGGGTTAGTTCAGCCCAAAATGTAAATTCTGTCAGTAATGACTCTCCCTCATGTTGTTCAACCCCGTAAGACTTTCGTTCGTCTTCTGAACACAAATTAAGATATTTTTGAATAAATCTGAGAGCCGGATCACTCCTCCATAGGCTTCTGAGAGATCGAAAGTTATGAAAGACATCGTTAAAATAGTCAGAGTGACTACAGTGGCTTAACCTCAAGTTTATCAAACGACGAGAACACTTTTAGTGCGCAAAAACAAACATAAATAACGACTTTTTCAACTATTAATTTCCTTCTCTGTAAGCCTCGATAGTTCACGTAGTGAAACTACGCAAAGCTTCTAGGTTGTACGTCACACACATGACCAGTGTCGGCCAATAGTGAGCCTACGTGTGACGTGCACAGAAGACAGAAGCTTTGCCCAATATCACTACGTGAAATCTCGAGGCCAACAGAGAAGGAAATGAATAGTTGAATAAAGTCGTTACTTATGTTTGTTTTGTTTGTCGCTTGATAAACTTAAGATTGGGCCGCTGTAGTCACTCCGCAACCCCCACCCAAAACATTTTCTCATCGAATCTACACAATTCACGTAGGTCACCTATTTTGGTTTCAAAATGGCGAATTTCGCCGAAAGGTGAGTGATTTTCATGTCTGATCTTAATTTGTGTTCCGAAGATGAACAGGGTTGAGCAACATGAGGGCGAGTAATTTCATTTTGGGGTGAACTATCCCTTTAAAGAGGAGTGGCTCCCCTGTTCCACGATGGCGGCTCTATTGACGCATTCGCTCTAATGAACTGCCGCAGCCAAGGCGAGATCTGGTGTGTATGGTCCAGTGTGAGCAGTACCTGAGATGTGCACCTGTGACGTGTCTGTGTCCGGCTCACACAGCTTCATGGTGTCGCAGCCCAGCGTCAGCTGCTGCTGGAAGTACGTCAGCAGATCGTCGATCTCGCGGTCCTTCTCGTTGTCCTCCAAGCTAGAGCGCAGGAACAGGAACTTGTTAAGAATTTTGCATGTAGAAAATCTAGCACATTTTTTGCATTATGCCATTATTATTGAATCGTCTCCCGGTTCATATCAGAACTGACCCAACTTCCTCTACTTTTAAGCCTTCTCTTAAGACTCATTTATAATAGATCTTGACATGCTGTTTTATGATTTTACTTTTGTGTGTTACGGTTATTATACAGCTTGTGTTTTATTGTTAGAAATTTTTTTTTTTTTGTACAGCACTTTGGTTTTTAAAATTGTGCTTTATATATAAACATTGTATTGTATTTTTTTTTTGACCATAGATCACAATTAGGGTTGCAAAGTTTCCAGAAACTTTCCAGGATTTTCTGAAACTTTCCAGGATTTTCTGAAACTTTCCAGGATTTTTCAGAATCTTTCCAGGATTTTTGGGAAGTTTCTGGAAATTTACCGGAAATGTTCAGCCCCTTTGCAACCCTAATCACAATTCCACCGATTTACTGTAATGCTAAAAAAAAATCTAACCCTTATTACTGTAATATATTTTTTTACTGTACTGCAGTAATGAGAATAATCAAGATCAGTCAGAATTACAAGAAAAAACCCTCCTGAAGTTCAACATTTGAATGCATCAGTGATGAGAAAATGTGCTTGAAAACTATCGTGAAAATAAGGCCACGTTCACCGCGAGCCGTAGTGCTTAATCACGATTTATTGCTCAGACATGATTTTTTTTGTATAGCTGTTCATCGTTTTAAATGTGGCCAATATCAGATATTAGTGTGAACAGATGGTCCAGAACTGACACACATGCACAAAAGAAAGATTAAAAGCTGTGATGCGGCACGCTGTCATATGGAAGTGTAAACAGAAGACAATAAAGTAAGTGATTGTGCATTTATTTATAGTGTGATCTGCCACAGAAGCCAGCAGATTTATGCAATTTTATGATGTTTTGCTTGTATATAGAGCTGTCACTGTAATACTAATACTAGTTCTGACATATCACTGTCCTTTTAAAACTGCATTGATAACGTTAAGTGTGTAAAATCCCATGCGACGGATGTTGATCGACTCTAGAGAGACGTAACAGTTACATGATTGAGTTCGCATTGCAAAACATCTGATTGGATTCAGGACTACATATGAAAGTGGCACAAATATGAATAAAAAAGAGCAGATTCCATGTGGTTTGTCGCTTGTGAGCAAAAAAAAAATAAATAAAAGTCTGATTTTGGACATATTTACCTCCATTTGCACAAAATCAATTTCATGTAATTTTTGTGTGTGTGTGTTTCTGTTTAATGCAGATTCATAAATTGATGTTTGGATAAACAGTGTTTCCATACTTCCCAACCAATGAATTCCCATGACCTTCACAGTTACCTGTAAGTATGTATGCAGATTTTCATTCGATTCGAATCATTTAACTAACAAATCATTCAGTCTGATTTGAGCTGTTGAAATTATTTGCTCACCATGCAAACATAACTATGCTTTACTATACATAAGGTTTAAACAAAAGCAATATCTAACAAGAAATATAAATAATATAAATGATTACATATTTTACTGCAGAGCATGAGTAGAAAATGCATATTAACCATACAAATTGCAAGTATTTATTAATAAATAATATTTTGGTAACACTTTATAATACAATCCAATTAGTTTTCATTGGTTAATGCATTGACTAACAACGAACAAACATTTGTTTCAGTATTTATTCAACTTTTGTTAATGTCAGTTAATAACTGTTAATAGTTCAGATACATCTTATTGTTTCAATACTTTATTAGTAAATGTTGACATTAACCTTAACTAAGACTAATGAATGCAATAGAAGTATTGTTCATTGTTAATTAATGCTAACTAATGTAGTTAACAATTATTGAAGTAAAACCTCAATAAATAGTAAATAAGTTTACTTATTTAATCGTTACCATAAAAAAAAACAAGGCTGGAAGACACTATTTACACTGGTCCCACTATGCTTTCCATGAGCACACGTGATCCGAGCACTTACTAGCCCCCACTCCGGTCCGGATCAGGAGTTCTGCTGTAGTTGATCCGAAACTCAATGTCCGGGACCAGCAGCATCGCACTCTTATAGTACTTGATGGCTGCAAAACATCAACAGAGGAAATGTTCACCTTCACTTCTTCATGCAATCCACTTTATAAGTGTAATAGTCCAATCTAAATAAATAAATGAGCGAAAACCTTCATAAACCGCTCCATTCTGCTCTTCCTCGACTGCCTTCAGGAACAGCTCTCGGGCCTGAGAAAGCACACGTTCACAGTCAGAGGAAACACAAGGCCAAGTGACTGTACACGTCAATCATCACTGTGGCGCTCTAACAGCCATTTCTCCTCATAGCACACCGTATGAATATTCATGAGCTCACACCTTTTCCTCTTTAGCTATTTCCTGTCTCCTCTTCAGCTCAGCAGATTTCTGGACGCTCCTCCTCCCACCTGAGCTGGGCTGAAGCTCGGACATCCACTTGGCCCGGAAAGCACTGAGCTCCATCTGAAACATCAAACATCAGCTACAGACCCACTGAACACGCACTGATGGATTAGGCTCATGGGAAATTAAGGTTTACCACACCTTCTAAACAACAAATGAGCTTTCATGGGGTGTGTGTGTGTTTGACAATAAAAAGCCTTTCAAAGCACATTTTACTTCCGTGATCAGGCAAGAGTTCTATGGAAACTTGTTTCTGCTACAGAATAAAATTTGTTGAAAAAAAAAGGCTATTGCGCCTTTATCGATAGATATAGATATGAACAATTGCGAGTTCCTATCTCAGAATTGAGAGTCAATATCAGTCAGAATTCAGAATGGCTAGTTATAATCTCGCAACTGCATGATAAAAGTCTGAATTGTGAGATATAAACAATTGCGACTTGTTTCTCAAGTTAAAAATTCACAATTGCGAGAAAAAAGTAAGAATTGCGAGATATAAGCGAATTCCTATCTCAGAATTGCAAATTTAATAAATTGGAACTAAGAATTGCGAGATATAAACTAAGAATTGCAAGAAAAAAGTCAGAATTGTGAGATATATAAATTTGCAATTGTGCGGAAAAAGTTAGAATTGCGAGATATAAAGCAATTTCGAATTCCTATCTCAGAATTGCGCATTAAATAAATTAGAACTAAGAATTGTGAGATATAAACTAAGAATTGCAAGAATATAAACTAACAATTGCAAGATATAAAGTAGAGTCGAAGTATATTTTGTAATTGTGCAGAAAAAAGACAGAATTGCAAGATATAAACAGAGCGAGTCTTTTTCTCTCAAATGCAAGATATAAATTTGCAATTGCATGATAAAATTCTGAATTGCGATATAAACAATTGCACTTTTTCTCAAGTTAAAAATTCACAATTGCAAGAAAAAAGTTAGAAGTGCGAGATAAAAACAATTGTGAATTCCTATCTCAGAATCCGAATTTAATAAATTAGAATTGAGAATTGCAAATATCAAACTAAGAATTGCAAGAAAAAAGTCAGAATTGCCAGATTATAAATTTGCCAATTGCATGATAAAAGTCAGAATTGCGAGATATAAACAATTGCGTCTTTTTTCTGAAGTTATAAATTCGGAATTGCAAGAAAAAGTCTGAATTGTGAGATATCAATTCACAATTGCAAGAAAAAAGTTAGAATTGCAAGATATAAACAATTGTGAGTTCCTATCTCAGAATTGCGAATTTAATAAGTCAGAATTAAGAATTGCAAGATCTAACTCAGAATTGCAAGAAAAAAGTCAGAATTCAGAATGGCTAGTTATAAACTCGTGAGATATAAACAATTGCAACTTTTTTCTCAAGTTATAAATTCAAATTGCGAGAAAAAAAGTCTGAATTGCGAGATATAAATTCATAATTGCATGAAAAAAGTTAGAATTGATATAAAATATAGAATTGATATAAAATATATAAGATAAGATTTAAAATTGAGAGAGTATTTATTTCAGAAATTGCAAATTTAATCAGTCAGAATTTAGAATAGCGAGATATAAACATTTGCAACTTTTTATCTCACAAGTACAAGATAAAGTCTGAATTGTGATATAAACAATTGCGAGTTTATATGCTTGTTATAATTGTTTATATCAGTCAGAATTCTGATTTGCAAGTTATAAAATCAGAATTATACATAAATGGTAGGACTTTTATTTTATTGTGATGTCAGGTATCAATCCTTGAATTCCATTGGCTTAAATTATTCATTGATATATCCAATGGTATAATTTAATGATTATACTTTATTTAATGATTAGACATTACTCAAATGTCTATAAAACAACAATTTTCCATGTAAAGGCACAGAAAAATAAAGTAGAGAAGGACTTGGTTTTAGCCAATCACAACGAAGTATCCCGATTGAGAATGGGGAGAGATTGTAGAAGGGGAGGAGCTAAAAAGTAAGAGGGAAAATTGTGACATCCAAAAAGGCCAATCATTTCAGAGGTGGAGTGAAATATAGTTTCATAAATTATTAACTTTGGAATAACAGCCGATGAACTGTGCACAATAAAAGTGTTTTAAGAAAGTAAATGCACAGAGAAAAGAAACGTTTTCAATATTAACCATGGTAAGTATTGATAAGTCAATCATAAGTATTTGATGAAAGCAAATATTACATAAAGACATCTGCAACTTTCTCTCATATGTCTTCTTAAAAAAGAGAGATCAGGTTCACTAACTTGAATATTAGTATCCTCTGAATTTTCATCTTCCACTTCTTCAACAGTGCCATCAGTATTTTGGTTGATTTCAGCCTAGAAATAACACATATTCAGTAACTTCAACTAATATATTATGTTTAGCCATTTAAAAAGACGTGACGCAGATATAAAAGAAACTTCAGCCACGTCCATGTTTGGAGTTAAATACAAGACTGACCAATCAGAGACTAGCAGAAACCTGACAAGCATTTAATCACCAGGACTCACAGATGTGAGAAATATTTGCACTACATAAAATAATAATCAAATATAGATCGTCTATCAAATTACGTTCTTAGTCAGTCCATCAAAATACAAATCCAGTTGTTTCATGATTTGCAGAACTTTGTAAACATGCATGAATAAATTTCACGATATTTTAAATATTTGGACATTATTTATGATTGTAATTACATGCTATCCGTTTAAATAATTATTTAAGACTCTTATCCAGTAAAAACAATTCAGATGTGAGTGACAGGACGATAATACGTCACGGCTGCTAACATGCTAATGTTAGCTACTGATTAGCAGTAGCTAATCTTAGAAACACAGCTTTTACTGACCATAACAAGTTATTTTGCGAGCTCTTATAATGTCGCGTTTCAAGACGTGCTTTCAACGAATGTTTTACAGATCACGATCAGAGAAGCGGACGACAGAGCGGGCAAATACGCGAGCTCGCCACACGGCAGCCATCATGACGAGTGAGTTTGTGAGTGACAGCAGCGCTCGCAGAAGACACTTGAGCTGCGGGTGCAAAACAACATCCGGTCTACGGTTTAAAAATAAAAGTCTAAAAATAAAAGTCTACCCGTCTGCCATAAAAAGCTACATAAAATCGGTCACGTTGTATTTTATTTTTGTCAAATTTAAATACATCAAAAATCACTAATCTCAAATTATGTTTAATGTGCACAGAAATAGACAAAATCATGAAAAGACATACTTTAAGTTTCACTGTCAAATTTACCCTCTAGACGGAAAAATGAAAAGGCTCATAGGCGTCAATCTGTGAATGTTTAGTTAATTAAAGTCGGTATCTGGAAAGAGAAAAGATGTATGGCGGGACTTTTGTCCACGGGGAATTGATTGGAGGTTGCTATTTTGGTTGCGGTTTGCTATTGGTCGATCTCTTGTGATTGACAGGTCGCTCCACCCTCGTGCCAAGTTATTTTGATTAAAGATTACGATGCACATGCATTTTAATAAAATAATAATGTGCACGGACAACTCATTTATTACATTAAAAAACAATTTTGATTTCATGGTGACTTTAAATTTGCCAATTATAGGGGTGTATAAATACAAATAAATGAAAAAAGGCTATACGTGCTAGGCAATTTCATTAAATAAACATAATAAATTCAGTGCAGCATTTTTTTCTTCTGGACAGAAATAATAAAGTATACTAGCCTAGGCTATGATGAAATATTACCACATGAATATTACATTAAAAAACAAGAATGGTCAATTTTGATTTCATGGTGACTTTAAATTTGCCAATTATATGGGTGTATAAAAAAAGGCTATACGCGATATAATAAACATAACAAATCCAGTGCAGCATTTTTTCATAATAAAGTATACTATGGCGAAATATTACCTCATGAATATTATTCAGATTTGGTATTCTTCCAATGGTAAATCTGATCTAATATGTTAATGATCCTCCTATATATTAATCAGATAGTAGTGACGCTGCATTATTTCCCTCCACCGACGAAGGCGTGGCTTATGAATATTAATTACCAATCCTTCGTCATAGTAGCTTTAGTACCTTAATTCGCGGACGGGAAGTAGCCGGACTTCCACCTTACAAATCAGACGCGTGCTCTAGAATGCAGTTAAACCCTTTAATTTGGTCGGAACAATAATTTCTTTATAGTAATTGTGTCGCTAAACACCAGCGGCTTCCACGCATATAGTGACAACTGACGTGGAATGTGACGTATCACTGTTGTTAAAGTGAATCATCTTTACTGTAGGGATGCTGAGCTTTAAACCGGAGGCCTGAAACCATCATTCTCCAGCATATCATTCATCCATCATCCTCCCAGCGCAATGGAGGAGATTCTCCGCAAGCTCCAGAAGGACGCGTCGGGCAGCAAACATAAAGCGATGCGGGACGCGTGCGGCGTCGCGCGCGGTAAGATGCACCTGTGAGCGATGAAGCAAATGCGGATTCAGAGCAGATGGACGCGCGCACAGCTTATTAAAAATAATGTACAGTATACAGTCAGAGCAAAAGTGTGCGATGCTTTCGAGGATGTTTATGTACTGCAACTGAATCCTTATAACAGCTGTTACGGGATGTCTTGTCAAATTACACTTTTTTGTGGGGAATGAAAACATGCGAATTGAAATAAAATAGTTTATGTATATATGCATGCAACCTGTTTGCATTTAAACCATGTTTATACGAATATCATAGTGTTAAATGGTTTGGCTTCAAAATGCATGCAGTCAAAAATGAAAAAGTCCCATGTTAATAGTGTTTTTGGACTATTGAATATAATAGTCATTTGGTATACCATGCAAATTCAGTCGAACATGTTAATGTGAATAGCGAATAAAGTGTATGTTGATAATATGAAATTATGATTTTGACCATAATTAAGGCATGGTAAAGCCACAGTACATGTTCTGCATAGGAGCATAAATGTTTTGATGGTTAATTTAATCTTTTATTATTATTTTTTTTTGCTGGTAGGTTTTTTTGTTTTGTACATATGCACCCTTTGCTTTTAGCATGATCCAGAAATTAATTAAATAACAGCTACATCATTATTATTATATTAGAATAAGTGCTGTCAAACGATTAATCAGTGATTAATCGCATCCAAAATAAAAGTTTGTGTTTACATAATAAATGTGGGTGCACTGTGTATAATTATTTTGTATATATATACAAATACACACACATGCATGTATATTTAAGAAAAAATATTATTTATATAAAAATTATTTATTTAGAATATAAATTATATATAAATCTATATACAGTATCTACATGAAGATATTTCTTAAATATAAACAAGCATGTGTGTGTATTTATATATATAAAATAATTATACGCAGTGCACCCACATATATTATGTAAACACAAACTTTTATTTTGGATGCGATTAATTGCGATTAATCGTTTGACAGCCCTAAAATGAAATTAACTAATTGTAATTATGATAATAAATTATAACAAATATTTAAATTTATTGTAATCTTTAATATAATAAATATTTATAGTGTTATAGATGTTAGGCTCGTTTAAGTAATTATTCTGTGTTTTACTAATAGGCTGTTTGGGCAAGGGCAGTAGTTGAAGATGACGTGGAGCTTCATGACCTTAATTGACCTTTCAGTGTTTCAGCAGCGTTGTGTATCACACACTGTCAGTCATGCTGTGGCAACAAATGAGCGACTCAAAACTGATGCGGTTACAACTTCGGCTCATTTTACAGGAGCAATAAATATCTCAGATTACAGTAGATACGGTATCGATATTAGTAGACAGATTCGTTTAGTTCCTTCATTTCGAGAAACGGAGATTGACTCGTACTTTCAGTGCGTTTGAGCGAAATCGCAGCCGTTTTGCAGTGGCCAAGAGATATTTGGTCACTCTTGCTACAGTGTAAACTTACTAACTAACTAACTAACTATATATCACCTGCTCCTACTTTAACTAGTTAGGAATGATGAGGTTTTCAAAGAATGTTTATTCAGTATTGAAATGATGTTCATTTGTTGTGTAATTTTATGTACTTTTTCCCTGATTTTGCTTGCGTTGGCACAGAGACCCTTTCAGGCTCAGAATGGATCAGTTAAAACACCACCATCTAAACTCAGGCAAGTGTTTTCCTTCCATATATCATAATTTTATTGTCAGGATTTGTATTTTCTCAGATATTATAATCTTTTTGATTCATGCATAATCCATAAAAGACAATGCACATATTAGGTTTTGCATTACATTCCCTGTTTTTAAATCTTTTATTTGTACACAGTGAAAAGCCATTGATAAAGTATTAATTACCAAATGCATAATAATCGTTCCTTAGCAATTTTCTGGCTAAACCGTTGAAATGGGATTGCTTTTTTTAGCTTCTTCTGAATTTATTCATATAGCAGATGCTTTAATTCAAAGTGTCTGAGAAATGATCTGATAATCACCAGAGGCTGACAGTGACCCCAGGAACTGCTCGGTTTTATCTGTCATGATCTGCGGTGTTAATTGTGAACGGTTTCTGTGCAGAGAGAAGTGTTTATTCCCTCTTCGTCTGGCGCTGGAGTCTAAAAACACTAAACTGGCACAGACTGCCCTCACTGGAATGCAGGTGTGTGCAAAACTCAACACACTTTTACATTTACTTTTATGCTTTTTGCGCCATCACCACCCAATGTTTTAAAACGCTTCAGGTTTTAAAGGGATAGTTCACTTTGAAATTAATTTTTGGTATGTTTTATCTTACCTCAAGGGTATCTGAGATGTAGGTGTCTTTGTTTCCGCAGTAGTTTCAATTTTGATATTTTTAGGTCAAACCGTTCTTGTCTGTCAGTCATATAATGCAGGTCTATGGTCACCACCTCAAAGAGCATGCACAGAGAAGTCCAGATTAAACATGATTTAATGACTCGTAAATGTAAGTACACATTGATGGCCTAAGACACGAAACGAGCGGTTTGTGTGAGAAAACAAACAGTATTTATATAGTTTTTACCTCTTGTAACCACAGCCACAAAGCGCCCAGCGGCCCTGCAGATCGCTTGGACGTGGCTGTGGTTACAAGAGGTAAAAATGATATAAATACTGTTTGTTTTCTCACACAAACCGCTTGTTTAATGTCTTAGGCCATTAATGTGTACTTACATTTATGAGTCATTAAATCAGTGTTTAATCTGGACTTCTCTGTGCATGCTCTTGAGGTGGTGACCATAACCTCATTCTGTGATTGACAGACAAGAGCAGTTTAACTCTAAAATATAAAAATTGAACAACCTCAGAAACAGAGACACCTACATCTTGGATGCCCTTGAGGTAAGATAAAACATACCAAATATTAATTTCAAAGTGAACTATCCCTTTAAATTTAAAGTAAAACCAAACAAAAAACCATCTATATTTCATTAAAGGTGCAGTAAGTGATTTCTGAGAAACTGTTGATATTTGAAATCAACCCAAACTACACCCGTCTAGGACACGCCCCCTACTCCAAACTATGATCGATTTTACAGTGAATGCTTAGCAATGTGCTGACAAGTTTAACATGCAACCACTCACATTGTAGACATTTATAATTCAGCTTACAGACATGGCAAGATGACCAGTGTTCGTTTTTATTTAAATGTTGTTTAGTTCATACTCGTCTCAACCTTTTGCATGTTTCTGTGTCGACAGAAGATCCTGTGTGAGGATTGCTTTGCCGCTGTGGAGAGCGAGGGTCCAGAGAAGCAGCTTCTGGGTCAGATCCTGGAGGCCATCCGGGTGACAGCCCGCCTTACATGAAGACCTGCAGGTGGAGGTCATGAAGGTGTGTGTTTCTCTGCTCATTCACCAGTGTGTGTGTGTGTGTGTGTGTGTGTGTGTGATTTGCAGCGTTGGGCTTGTTACTTTAAAAAGTACTAGTTACTTCTCACAAATAGTAACTGAGTTACATCATTATAAAATTAACTAAATACCAGGGAGAGTAACTATTGTGTTCTTTTAAAAACAAAACAAAAAGAAGTTCAAATATGTTAAATAACTTGGATGCTCCCAATCATAACAATAAAACACACTAAATTGAAAATAAATATTATTATAAAACATTGTACGCTAATCGAAAATATTTGAATGTTGCTGTGGGACAATGTGAGAGACACCGATTAAATTCAAAATATTATTGTAAATATTATCATTACTATAGTGGAACAATAAAACACAATACATTGTTTAGAACTTTTAATATTTATTGCACAACTGGCCAACAAATAAGTCTAAAAATAAATTATGCTTCTTTAACAGTAATACAAAATATACACACACTCTTTGTAGTGCAAATTAAAATGATAAAACTGTCACACAACTTCACTTTAGCTTATTTGAAGTGTTTTCTTCCTCACAAAAGTAAACATTTTAAAGGGATAGTTCACTTTGAAATTAATTTTGGTATGTTTTATCTTACCTCAAGGGTATCTGAGATGTAGGTGTCTTTGTTTCCACAGTAGTTTCAATTTTGATATTTTTAGGTCAAACCGTTCTTGTCTGTCAGTCATATAATGGAGGTCTATGGTCACCACCTCAAAGAGCATGCACAGAGAAGTCCAGATTAAACATGATTTAATGACTCGTAAATGTAAGTACACATTGATGGCCTAAGACACAAAATGAGCAGTTTGTGTGAGAAAACAAACAGTATTTATATTGTTTTTACCTCTTGTTAACATATATATCAAAATTGAATATAAAAATATCAAAATTGAAAATACTGTGGAAACAAAGACACCTACATCTTGGATGCCCTTGAGGTAAGATAAAACATATCAAAAACTAATTTCAAAGTGAAGTATCCCTTTAATAAGTGCTCTCAATTTAATACTAAATAGTACTGCTTGCAGCGTATATATATATATATATGTGTGTGTGTATATATATATATATATATATATATATATATATATATATATATATATATATATATGTAGGCTGTGCAAAAGTTAATTGCGATTAATCGCATCCAAAATAAAAGTCTGTGCTTACATAATATATATTGTGTGTGCTGTATAGAATTATTAAATACCCATGCATGCATGTATATATTTAAGAATTATTTGTGCTTAAATTCTGTTTATATATATATATATATATATGTATATATATATATATAAAACATAATTTATATTATATAAATACAAATATTTTATAAATGAATAACACATTTTCTTACATATATACATGCATGTGTGTGTATTTATATATACAAAATAATTATATACAGCACACACAAATATATTATGTAAACACAGACTTTTATTTTGGATGTGATTAATCGCGATTAATTTTTGCACAGCCCTAATATATATATATATATATATATATATATATATATATATATATATACATACATACATACACACTAACGTATACGTCGTAACAGTAATTCATTTGATTACTCGTTACTGAAAAAATAAGCTGTTAATTAATACCGTCTTTATTCCCATCACTGGTGATTTGTTGTGTGGAGAAAGACGTTCCCACAGTTGATCTGGAATAGTCTTTGTCAAAAACAGTGTGTTGCTGCTTCTATCAGGCTTAATGAATTCAGTGTCAGCTGTCGTGTAATTGGCCAGATTTGCAGCATTACTCACACATGTGTCACACTGTGTTCCTCATCTCCTGTTTCTAATCCTGAAGTGTGGTTCGGAGGGCTCTTATATTAAACACTAATGTTCTCTGTGTTGTAGGTCCTGCTCTGTGTCACCTACTCCTCTACATTTGAGATCAATGGACACAACATGTTGAGGATTGCTGAGGTGAGACATGCTTTAGTGACGTTTGACTGACAGAATGAGACGTCTGACTGACTCGTTGAAGACTGCTGCGCTGGGAACATGTGCTTTAATGAGGACGATACAGCAGGTCGTTTCGGGTCACACTTACACTGTGGCGTTCCACAAATCACTTGCATGCAAACCCTGAGAACGTGACCGCCTTCAGATTGTCCTCATTTGACTTTTTCTGTTCTCTGCTGAGATTTCTTTCTGTCATTTTAGGACCATTAAAGACCATATATATTGTATTATTTCAACATTTTCATAACAATTAGGCACATTGCCACTATTTTCATTGCAATTATACAATATTTTTTTTTTAATGGAAATTAACTTATTTATTTATTTATTTATTATAAATAAATAAGTTAATTTCCATTACCTTTAATTAGAAAAAAACAACATCGATCATATATTATTTTATAAGATATCTAAAATAAGGTATTTATGCATCATGACAGTATTAATGTACCACCTTTTTGCAGATTTAAAGGGATAGTTCACCCCAAAATGATAGTTTTGTCACCCTCATTCAGGGCCCAAGCCCTGAAAGGACGCAGAGCCCTATTGTTTTCCTTCCTGATTATTAGGGCCCAAGCCCTGAAAGGGCGCAGAGCCCTATTGTTTTCCTTCCGATTATTTTTTTTTTTTTTTTTTTTTTTTTTTTCTCTAGCGACTATTCGGGCACTTTTGGGGCCCTTAACATGCTCGAAAACTCTTGAAACTTTGCACACGGGTCAGAACCCGCGGCCATCAGAGCCGGGCTGAAGCTGGTACCCGGGCGTGGCAGGCGGCTCGTCAGCGCCCCCTGGAATGGGGTCCGAACACCTGGTCCATAACTCAAACACACTTGCATGTAATAATATGAAACTCGGTACACATGTCGATAGCAGAATTTCATCTATACCTCGCGTTCTTGCTTTTTACCCCAGCCCAACAGGAAGTCGGCTATTGAGGTTTTTTGTAAAACACACGCAATGAACTTTTAAATACTCCTCCTAGAGCTCTGATCCAAATTCGACGAAACTCGGTCAGCTAGAAGTCAAGACATTGAGGATGAAAGTTTGTGTGGGGATTTTTGATATCTCGAACGGTTTGGCCGTGGCGAGGAAACGAAACTATGGCGAGAAACGTGAAACAGGAAGTGTGTCATAACTTCAGCATACATTAACTGATCTGGATGAAACTTCAGCAGTGCGTTCGCTGTAAGAGGACGATCACATGGATGTGACTATTGTGAGTCAAAGTTATAGCGCCACCAACTGGCAGCAGGAAGTGTGTCACTTTCAAAATGCTTTGAAATCACCCTCTTATTTTTACCCGATTTGCTTCAAACTTCATCTGTATAATGTACATACACGGCAGATGAAGACCTATGAATGGATTCTTGATATCTTTGAAACTGTTGCCGATGGCGACGCATTCAAACTTTACCATTCTTTTCAGGATGCATTCTTTTAGGGATTCGGACATTTGTCCATAAATCAAACACACGTGCATGGATTAATATGAAACTCGGTACACTCATAGATCACATCAGGCCAAACAACTTTCGTGCTCTAAGTTTCACGACAGTTCAGACGGAAGTTCGGGAATTATGTTTTTTTTTTTTAAATAATTGTCCTAGAAAAACATCAAATTACAACCCATGCTGTTACCAATCACCACCAAACTCGAGTGTGCATGAAGTCAAGACATTGAGGATGCTATATTCCGGACGGATTTTTGATATCTCGAACGGTTTGGCCGTGGCGGATTTTTTTGACTAAAAAAGGACACATAAAGTGTGTTATAACTTGGTTAGTTTTACTGACAGTTACAAAACTTGCCGTGTATATTGTTCTATTCAAGCCAAACAACTTTCTAATTAACAATAATAAGCTCAAACCCACAGAAAGTCAGATATTGTAGTTTGAATATGATCATGCTCTTTCTGAGCCTAGGCCTGTCACACAGTCTGTGTGTGTGTGTGATTGAGTCTTTTGACACACAGTCTCTGTGTGTGTGTGTAGGGGGAGGGGGCTTAATAATTTCACTGTGTGTCTGGCCTGCTAAAGTAAATACATTTCTTAAGCCTGGTATTTTTTACATAAGTTTTTATTTTTATTTTTTTATAAGTAAAGGCATATAACCTGTTTAATTGTAGTGCATTGACAATAGTTTTATATAATTAGTGTATTAATTAAATTAACTTGGTCCATAAATCAAAAAAGTAAGTAAATAAATCAAAAAGGAAGTGTGTTAAAACTTCTGCATACATTAACTGATCTTGATGAAACTTCAGCAGTGTGTTCGTTGTAAGAGGCTGATCACATGGATGTGACTATTGTGAGTCAAAGGCTGCGTTTACACTTGGCATTAAAATGCGATCACCGTGATCTGATCAAGCAGATCGGATCATTAGCCTATCAGGACATGGTGAGTTTACATTTGGTCACATTAAGTAGCCTCTGTATCTGGATAGAAGAGCGGATTTCTGTTTCCTGCATAATATTTAAATTAGATATGTTGCACAACACCAGATTAAGAGTAAAAATGATGCAAATAAAACAATGTCCCAGTTGCTTTCACTCATTCGCTTTGCAATCTCCAGTAATTAGATAAAAAAAAATGTTAACAAAGTTATACTTCCAGATTTGATCATACAAAAATAACTGGGTTGATCATAAAACAAGTCATATCATCGATCATCTGGTTTTAAGGTTATCAGCGTGCAATGACTATATTGACAGAAATGGAAGATTGGTTAACATGCAAAGACATTCAATAAAAACATTCAACATTTAAAAAATCAGATTGCAATTATTCCTCTGGCAAAGCAGCATGCAGCTCTTATTTAAGATCTCATGACTGACTGTGAATGTACAGGCGATCGCCTCGATTCAGATAATGTTGCACAATTAAAATGAAAAATGACACACATAGTATCATGTAAGCCTAAATTAACTGTTTTAAAGATAAACGTTTATTGTAAGATTCAAATAAGTTTTTATTTCTTGTCTAAACTGCGTCTGGCCATTATTTTCTCACAGCCACGCGGGAGACTGGGTGGGATTTAAATTACGTCCACCTGTGAATGCAGACACGATGGCTGGATTGCGTTTACATTACACTGAGATCCGATCACAAAGCATCCTCGACTACCTCCGAACCTGGACACGCCGATCGGATAACATTCCGATCAGAAGCGCGTTTACACTTTGTCTTTTCAATGTGTATGTGGACAACATCCGGATACAGGTCGCATATTAATGCCAAGTGTAAACGCAGCCAAATATATAGCGCCACCAACTGGCAGCAGAAAGTGTTTCACTTTCAAAATGCTTTGAAATCACACTCTTACTTTTACCCGATTTGCTTCAAACTTCATCTGTATAATGTAAACACACGCCAGATGAAGAGCTGTGAAAGCATTATTCAATATCTAAGATAATGTTGCCATAGCAACGCATCAAACTTTAACATTCCTTTTTTGATGATTTTGACTCTCTTAGCGGCTTTTGGGGCCCTTAATGGGTTTGAAAACTCTTGAAACTTTGCACACAGGTCAGATCCCACAGCCATCAGAGCCGGGCTGAAGATGGTACCCGGGTGTGGCAAGGGGGCTAGACAGCGCCCCCTGGAACGGGGTCCAAAAACTTGGTCCATAAATCAAACAGGGTTAAGTTTTTGCACGTCGTGCAGAATAACCCTAAAGGCACCAAGGTGGCGGTGCCACCGGCTTTATATATATATATGTGTGTGTGTGTGTGTGTGTGTGTGTGTGTGTGTGTGTGTGTATGTATAAATATAGCTGCGAGCAGCGATGGAGGGCCAAAGCCGGCGGTACCGCCATCCCGGTGCCTTTAGGCACCGGGGTGCAGTGCCACCGGCTTGAGCCCGCGTCGCTGCTCGCAGCTATATTTATATGTGTGTAGTGCTGTAAGATGTAGAGCTGTATGTGCTATTGTTTATCTTTATGATTATTTTATTTATTTATTTTTTTTTTTTTTTTTCTTTTTCTAGCGACTATTCGGGCACTTTTGGGGCCCTTAACATGCTCGAAAACTCTTGAAACTTTGCACACGGGTCAGAACCCGCGGCCATCAGAGCCGGGCTGAAGCTGGTACCCGGGCGTGGCAGGGCGGCTCGTCAGCGCCCCCTGGAATGGGGTCCGAACACCTGGTCCATAACTCAAACACACTTGCATGTAATAATATGAAACTCGGTACACATGTCGATAGCAGAATTTCATCTATACCTCGCGTTCTTGCTTTTTACCCCAGCCCAACAGGAAGTCGGCTATTGAGGTTTTTTTGTAAAACACACGCAATGAACTTTTAAATACTCCTCCTAGAGCTCTGATCCAAATTCGACGAAACTCGGTCAGCTAGAAGTCAAGACATTGAGGATGAAAGTTTGTGTGGGGATTTTTGATATCTCGAACGGTTTGGCCGTGGCGAGGAAACGAAACTATGGCGAGAACGTGAAACAGGAAGTGTGTCATAACTTCAGCATACATTAACTGATCTGGATGAAACTTCAGCAGTGCGTTCGCTGTAAGAGGACGATCACATGGATGTGACTATTGTGAGTCAAAGTTATAGCGCCACCAACTGGCAGCAGGAAGTGTGTCACTTTCAAAATGCTTTGAAATCACCCTCTTATTTTTACCCGATTTGCTTCAAACTTCATCTGTATAATGTACATACACGGCAGATGAAGACCTATGAATGGATTCTTGATATCTTTGAAACTGTTGCCGTGGCGACGCATCAAACTTTACCATTCTTTAGGATGCATTCTTTTAGGGATTCGAACATTTGTCCATAAATCAAACACACGTGCATGGATTAATATGAAACTCGGTACACTCATAGATCACATCAGGCCAAACAACTTTCGTGCTCTAAGTTTTACGACAGTTCGAACGGAAGTTAGGGAATTATGTTTTTTTTTTTTTAAATAATTGTCCTAGAAAAACATCAAATTACAACCCATGCTGTTACCAATCACCACCAAACTCGATGTGCATGAAGTCAAGACATTGAGGATGCTATATTCACGGACGGATTTTTGATATCTCGAACGGTTTGGCCGTGGCGGATTTTTTTGACTAAAAAAGGACACATAAAGTGTGTTATAACTTGGTTAGTTTTACTGACAGTTACAAAACTTGCCGTGTATATTGTTCTATTCAAGCCAAACAACTTTCTAATTAACAATAATAAGCTCAAACCCACAGAAAGTCAGATATTGTAGTTTGAATATGATCATGCTCTTTCTAAACCTAGGCCTGTCACACAGTCTGTGTGTGTGTGTGATTGGTGTCTTTTGACACAGTCTGGTGTGTGTGTGTGTGTGTGTGTAGGGGGAGGGGGCTTAATCATTTCACTGTGTGTCTGGCCTGCTAAAGTAAATACATTTCTTAAGCCTGGTATTTTTTACATAAGTTTTTATTTTTATTTTTTTATAAGTAAAGGCATATAACCTGTTTAATTGTAGTGCATTGACAATAGTTTTATATAATTAGTGTATTAATTAAATTAACTTGGTCCATAAATCAAAAAAGTAAGTAAATAATCAAAAAGGAAGTGTGTTAAAACTTCTGCATACATTAACTGATCTTGATGAAACTTCAGCAGTGTGTTCGTTGTAAGAGGTCGATCACATAGAATGTGAGTCAAATATATAGCGCCACCAACTGGCAGCAGAAAGTGTTTCACTTTCAAAATGCTTTGAAATCGCACTCTTACTTTTACCCGATTTGCTTCAAATGTAAACACACGCCAGATGAAGAGCTGTGAAAGCATTATTCAATATCTAAGATAATGTTGCCATAGCAACGCATCAAACTTTAACATTCCTTTTTTTTGATGATTTTGAGTCTCTTAGCGGCTTTTGGGGCCCTTAATGGGTTTGAAAACTCTTGAAACTTTGCACACAGGTCAGATCCCACAGCCATCAGAGCCGGGCTGAAGATGGTACCCGGGTGTGGCAAGGGGGCTAGACAGCGCCCCTGGAACGGGGTCCAAAAACTTGGTCCATAAATCAAACACGCTTGCATGTAATAATATGAAACTCAGTACACATGTTGATCTCATCGTTTCATATATTCATATATTCTCCTCAAGCCGGACAACTTTCTAATTTACACTCATGAGCTAGGACCCACAGAAAGTCAGATATTTTGGTTTGAAAATGTTGAGTGTCTCTCTGAGCCTACACTTCTGTATGGCAAGCCCTTTAACATTTAAAAGCTAAGTTTGACTATTCGTAATTAACATTGTAGATATCAACAACGTCTTTCTAGTCGTAATTACATTTTGGATAGTTTGTATTATCATTTAAGATATCTGTAACGTAATTGTGACTAGTCGGAAACGACAGATAGAGTATGGCAAACCGTTTTAACATTTAATCATTTTAACCTACTAGTCTCTATTTTCATGCTACTAGTACTTATTTTTTAGATACTAGTATCTATTCCATTAAGTACTAGTACTTATTCATTAGCTACTAGTGCTTATTCTTTAGATACTAGTGCCTTTTCTTTTAGATACTAGTGTTTATTCTTTAGGTACTAGTACCTTTTAAAGATACTAGTACTTATTCATTAGAACACTAGTCCTTATTTATTAGATACTAGTACTTATTCATTAGATGCTAGTCCTTATTCAGTTACATACCAATGCTTATTAATTAGTTACTAGTACTTATTCATTAGCTACTAGTGCTTATTCTTTAGATACTAGTGCCTTTTCTTTAGATACTAGTGTTTATTCTTTCAGGTACTAGTACCTTTTTAAAGATACTAGTACTTATTCATTAGAAACTAGTCCTTATTTATTAGATACTAGTACTTATTCATTAGATGCTAGTCCTTATTCATTACATACCAATGCTTATTAATTAGTTACTAGTACTTATTCATTAGATACTAGTACCTATTAAATCAGATACTAGTACTTATTCATTAGACACTAGTACTTATTTTCAATGGTGACTAGTAACTATTCTTTTGTTACTAGTCACATTTTTTCCAGTTGACTTCTATGGTGATCTGTCATTCAGATATCAACTATTCAGTTCTGACTAGTATGTTCAGTATGTATTCCAATTGTGGAATACATACTAGTATGTATTCCAAAGCAGGGGTTACGATTTTTGCACGTCGTACAGAATAACCCTAAAGGCACCAAGGTGGCGGTGCCACGCTTTGTGCATATATATATGTGTGTGTGTGTGTGTGTGTGTGTGTGTGTGTGTGTGTGTGTGTGCATGTGTCGTATATGTGTGTGTGTGTGATGTAGCTGCGAGCAGCGATGGAGGGCCAAAGCCGACGGTCCACCGCCATCCCGGTGCCTCTAGTAACTGAAGCACCGGGGATTGCAGTGCTCCAGCCAGCTTGGCAGCGTGGCTGCTCGGCAGCTATATTCAGCTTATTTTCTCTCATGGACCACAAAATAAGTTATTTTAAAATATGTGTTCTTTGTCCATAAAATGAAAGTCAATAGGGTCCAATGTGTTTTGGACCCCATTGACTTTCATTGAATGAACAGAAAACATTGAAATATGTATTCAACATTGTTTGTTTGTGTGTATTTGCAGAAGAAAAAAAGTCATACAGGTTTGTGAATAAATGACGACAGAATATTTTTTTTTAATTACTTTTGAAAGACCCTAGTTTTTTTGTTTTTTTTCTCTGAGAGTCAAAATAAGCTGAAAAAATGTAAGACTAAATTAAGCCGAGTACTTGACCCATCTAGTGTCTGATATGGCTCTGGATCTCTAATATGAACGGTGAGATATCTCTTTAATAGTGAAAACTGATCACAGTCTCTATCACATTTTTAACCTCATCATGCTGTGAGTGCACTTGTCCTTTTCCACTAAGTGTCATTTTAAGGGAAATTTTAGATATGAACCATGCATGCAGATTTGATGTATTATGCACATTTTAGTTGCATTAAACCTATCAGACAGTTGCATGCTAAGTGATCAGATCTCACACTGGTTGTTTGTGCAGACTGCTGTCTAACTTTATTATCTTGCCCCTGGTTGGCCATAAACGGCTCATAAAAGCACATGATCATGTGTAATGTGTCTGGCAGTGGCAGACTGCTCTTATTTTCACACAGGACTGTTGAGGAGCGTAGGAAACATGAGGCTTGTGCAGTCATACACAGAATATCAAAGCATGTGTTCATTTTATAATCCTCACTAGCTGTAAATTAAACGATTTTAATGCATGATGATAGTGCATTCAAATCGTTTTAATGCACAGCTAACTGGATTATAGTGCTTATACCATGGTCATTAGCCCGAATTTTTAAGTTAAAGCTGTTATTGATGTTTGCAGCACTAAATGTGACTGGAAGTGTTTAAATAGCAGTTATTTTCATCAGTTACGGCTCGTTGGATCCAGTATTTTGCCGGCTTTGAGTCAGACACAGAGATAAAGCAGCGCAGATTAGATTACATTTATTTGAATGAACTGAGGGGGTGTCATTTCAAATTTACACGAGGACCCCACATACACTGTAATAATAAATACGACGGAATATTACTGAATGTGTTAAATCTAATCAAAAAATCAGCAACAATTACAATCAATAGTATTAATTAAATTTAACAGATTAGAATTGAGTAATAACTACATGAATTACTGAAAAGTTGCCAAACGTTAATGCCAAACATGTGCACTAAAAACACCTTGACACCATTTGATTATTGTCATCCCAAACTGCTTAGAAACATGACATTAAATATGACATTCTGAGAGGTTTAGCTGTGTTTGTTTGATGGCATCTTTTAGACATGCAGACGTTTGTGTCCAAATATTATTTAAGGGCTGCTAAATGAGTTGATTATTACCTGTTCTTTTGACTGAACGTTTTGATTTTATATAAGGCAGTTGTTTTTTAGAGACTAAGCCACAGCGAAGGTCTTTCTCCTGACGTCTCACTTCCATCATGAAACTAATGTTCCAGCGGTGTGTCGTTGGTTGCTATGGTTACAGGTACTAGTGCCACGTCTCAGATCCTTTTTCCGTGAGCGAGTCACACGACGGCAGATGCTCAGCTCCGTCTCTCTGTTTGTAATGGAAGATTCCCTCTCAGAGTCACTTTGTTGATCAGGAGTAACAGAGACCTTTCCACATCATAAACACACGCTTGCAGCAATCAATCAAAACCATGATGTTCAATCAAACATTTTCATTGAAGACATCCATCCTTCCTTCCTTCCTTCTTTCCTTCCTTCCTTCCTTCCTTCCTTCCTTCCTTCCTTCCTTCCTTCCTTTCCTTCCTTCCTTCCTTCCTTTCCTTCCTTCCTTCCTTCCTTCCTTCCTTTCCTTCCTTCCTTCCTTCCTTCCTTCCTTCCTTCCTTCCTTCCTTCTTCCTTCCTTCCTTCCTTTCCTTCCTTCCTTCCTTCCTTCCTTCTTTTCCTTCCTTCCTTCCTTTCCTTCCTTCCTTCCTTCCTTCCTTCCTCCTTCCTTCTTTCCTTCCTTCCTTCTCTTCCTTCCTTCCTTCCTTCCTTCCTTCTTTCCTTCCTTCCTTCTTTCCTTCCTTCCTTCCTTCCTTCCTTCCTTCCTTCCTTCCTTCCTTCTTCTTTCCTGCCTGCCTTCCTTCCGTCCTTCCTTTCCTTCCTTCCTTTCTTCCTGCCTTCCTTCCTTCCTTCCTCTTTCCTTCTTTCCTTCCTTCCTTCTTTCCTTCCTTCCTTCCTGCCTGCCTTCCTTCTTTCCTTTCTTCCTGCCTTCCTTCCTTCCTTCCTTCTTTCCTTCTTTCCTTCCTTCCTTCTTTCCTTTCTTCCTGCCTTCCTTCCTTCCTTTCCTACTTTCCTTCTTTCCTTCCTTCCTTTCCTGCCTGCCTTCCTTCTTTCCTTCTTTCCTTCCTTCCTTCTTTCCTTCCTTCTTTCCTGCCTGCCTTCCTTCCTTCCTTCCTTTCTTCCTGCCTTTCTTTCCTTCCTTCCTTTCCTTCCTGCCTGCCTTCCTTCCTTCCTTCCTTCCTTCCTTCCTTCCTTCCTTCCTTCCTTCCTGCCTTCCTTCCTTCCTTCCTTCCTACTTTCCTTCCTTCCTTCCTTTCCTTCCTTTCTTCCTGCCTTCCTTCCTTCCTTCCTTCCTCTTCCTTCTTTCCTTCCTTCCTTCCTGCCTTCCTTCCTTCCTTCTTTCCTTCCTTCCTTCCTTCCTTCCTTCCTTCCTTCTTTCCTTCCTTCCTTCCTTCCTTCCTTCCTTCCTTCCTTCCTTCCTTCCTTCCTTCCTTCCTGCCCTATGGAGCCGTATCAGACTCACATCCTGACTAGAATATGAGTGTGACGAAGTGCAGGTTAATTTTGATTATTAGCATTTTCTAGAAGTGGAAAGTGACTGTCAGAGTGACTCCGGAGATGAAGTTCATGTGTTCCTCATAGAGTGAGACGGCAGAGGCTGAAAACACATGCTTTGTAGCTGTAGGACCCGTTTAACCATTAAACCTTTTTCAATCATGTTCATGATTGTGTGTGTGTGTGTTTATATAGCAAGTGCCAAAACTTTAACCAAGTTTCGTACCATTTTGATATAGTAAAAAATGCAAAAAAAAATATATATATATATTTTTTGTAGTGCAAAAAAATATATATATATTTTTTGCTTAAAAATGACTGAAGAGCACTGATGATCACATTTGACGTGCAAAATATCTACAGTGGCTTTTAAAGAGAATGAAGGTTCGTTTCACCGTCACAGCGGAACAAAGTCAGTTTGTCATGGTGAATATTAGAAGTTGCTCAATCTCTGTTGCATCTTTGTGTGCCTCCAGGTGTGTATCGAGACGTACATATCGAGTTGTCATCATCGCAGTATCAACACAGCGGTCAGGGCCACTCTCAGCCAGATCCTCGGAGACCTGGCCCTACAACTACGCCATAGACAGGAAAACACAGTGAGCCACGTTTCACAGAGCTTTACAATCAAAGCACACATCTATAATCTATTATTACACTGCTCTCTGAAATATGCTTGTGTGATTGGTCAGTGGTGGTATTCAACACTTTACAATAAGTTCTCATGAATGTGCAGTGAGCGATATACTGTATATGTTTTAATCTTTGTTAATGTTGTTAATAAAACTTCTCAGGTAATTAATGTAACCATGGTTCCCTGAGAATAAGGAATGAGATGAGGGAATGCCTCAAACATTACTGGTGTCTGAAGGATGTGTATAAACCATAGACTGTAAAATATAAGCCCAAAGTGGGCGGAGCCGGCCGTCGCCATCTTGTTAATGGGGTTAAGAAAGAGGCGGATTATCTGAGGTGACGCGACGCTTAACAGACGGCAGACAAACGGCTAGTAGTGACATCAGCTGCAATCCACCTGTCACTCAAGTGACCACGCCCTTAATTATGCAGAACTTTAAGGCTTAATATAATTTAAACGGATGAGTTATACAAATATTCACCCCCTCACAGTTCGAACACGAAGGTTAAATTTAGTTATATAGACCAAAACCACTTTTTGAACCAGGCTGTAAACATATTTATTTTTGCTGTAAAGTTGAGCATTTTAACAAGAGGAGTCTATGGGATTGACTCTCTTTTGCAGCCTGTCTCTAGTGGCCAGTCGATGAACTGCAGTTTAAGTCACTTCCGAGTCGGATTCACGAGAGAGGTCGTAATGTTTAGACTCATGTTTCAGACACCAGTCATGCCGAGTCATTCCCCACAGCGCCCTCTAGGGGATGCAGCACGAGTTCCCTTTCCAAAGGGAAATATATTTGTTCAGTGTTTGTTCATGTTTTAACAATCTAATTAACAATCACAATTTTTAAATTAAAATTAAGATCAATAAATGCTGTAAAAGTAGACGATTTGTTCATTCTTCGTTCATGTTATCACATGAAACCTTTCTGTAAAGAGTTACCAATTGTAATTTTTTGTATAACGACCATCGTCCTGAACAATGATAGCTGAACTCGAATCAAGATTTATTTTTTGTTAAGTAGCCATGTAATAAGCTACTCTAATTTTTCATTTTTAATGTTAAGCATGATTTGATGTTATGAAATTGGCATTTTTTAATGAGTCTGGTTGGATTTTTACAGGGTTTTGACGGCGAGGAACGTTGCATTCCTGTGCACCAGCGCAAAGGTACTCGCAATCAATAAGCCATGAAAACATGCTTTCACTTGCCAAGTTTTCGACACGGCTCATCCGTCAAACTGTCCGTTTAATCATTTTCATGTTGCTGATAAACCACAATCATTTTCATTGCTCAACCTTTACTGGTGATAACAGCTGCCAGTCAAAGCGGCTCAGCTCTCTTCTAGAATCTACGAACAAAGGACTTTCCTTTTTAAAAAGTCATATTCCTCATGAGTGTGTTGCTAAGATAATAACACAGTTCGCTAACAAGGATAAAAATACATCACAGGCACAAATAATGAGGTAATTAATTGATTTTTAACTTGATTAAACTGTTTTTTATACTTTACAATATGTAATGAATAACATATAAGAGCCATTTTAGTTTATTCCACAATGTTTGATTTCATATCATTATTATTGTTAACTTTTATATAATATTTTTATATAATATTTTATATAATATTTATATAATATTTTATGTAATATTTATATAATAATACATAGTTTTTTATTATTTATTTATTTTAAACCGAGACTTGCATTGCCTTGCTGGGCCAAATTAAAGGTGCAGTAAGCGATTCCTGTTGGGTTAGGGTTATATTGTTGTTGTTGATATTTGAAATCACCAAAACAAACATGCCCCTTCTCAAAAGGACCACGCCCCCATCATCATAGCTCCGCCCCATGCACATCCTCCATTATGAGTGGACACACCCCTTACTGCTGATTGGCTACAAGGGTGTTTTAGTGCCACTTCCAACAGTGTATCAGAAATCGCTTACTGCCCCTTTAAATGGTAAATGGCCTTTAAGGTATCTTAGAAGGCAGTATACACGTATGGAGTTGGAAGTGTGCTGAAATACAAGACAAAATGCAGTAGCTACACATTTAATCCTGACTTGAATTTGGAGTCTTTTATGCTGTTTTGTCCCGAAAGCCTTGAAGAATAGATGCCTGAAATTGCTGTTTAGATAACTGC
The DNA here is from genome assembly GCA_030378365.1 of Hybognathus amarus. NCBI lineage: Eukaryota > Metazoa > Chordata > Actinopteri > Cypriniformes > Leuciscidae > Hybognathus > Hybognathus amarus. The sequence continues at coordinate 103,155 of JAQIUQ010004828.1, forward strand.
TCATTAGGTACAGATCTATAATGTTTTACATACATAGTCTGACTTATAATTCATGTTCACAAAGTTTTTCTGAGTGTAGAAAAAACCGTAATGTTATATTTTTGAATTGCTTGCTTACAGTTTTTATGTGCCAATTATTAGTTATTTATGTAAATGTTATGTGTGTTTTCAGATGTCTCTCCTACCACTGATGCGCTGTATGAAGATGTTGTTATGGTGCTCACTGTTTTCTGTGACAAACTGGAGTCTGTCTCAAAGTAAGCTTTACATGTTATTAACTTGTTGTAGTCATTAATAGTACACTAGTTTTAGTGATAACTCTAAGTTAGGGGTGTAGAAACCCATTGACTTGCATTGAAGGCGAAACACAAGCCATTTAATGAGTCATATATAATATATTAATTTCACCATTTAAGCTGAATTAGTCGAAATAAATGAACTTAGTTGCATTGATATTCTAATAATTTTCAGTTTCACCTGTATATAGTCAATGCTGACTTTGAGCAAAGCCTCAAATCTGTCATACTCTGTGTCAGAATATGCCTACTTTCTTACTACTATCAGTGCAGTACTTGTCAGCCAAACTGATATAGTATGTCTAAATTTGAAGGTGTTAAGTACGCAAACAAAGCCAACATGACGGATGTAGTACATCCAGATTTTATTTACATTGCATACATTCATGCTATATTGAATGCACTTTTTAAAATGGTTATTATGAAGTTTGTTCTTCCTCTAATGTTGTACCTACTAGGGCAGTATGCCATTTTGTAAGTGTGCTGGTGTTTCATCACTGTGACGAGGGATGTGTGTGTGTTCTTCCTCAGTGAAAACCAGCTGCTGCAGTTGTTGTACCTGGAGTGTATTCTGTCTATGCTGAGCAGCTGTCCTCCCACAATGCACCTGCATCGTAATTTCACTGACCTCATCTGGTGAGACATGTCTAAATCAAGGATGTTGGCACTTTATCTAGTTAAACATAGCTCAGCTTATGCATAAATACTCCTTTATTTTAAATATTTTATAATTAATCGCATTAAATTAACATCAATTGACAGCCCTCATAATCATACAATTTACCATATGATTGTGAATAAATGACTTTTTAGTGTGCATGTTTTAAGCTTACACTGTGGAAAAAAGGCAAAACATTATTTAATTAATTAATTAATATTAATTAATTACATTTTCAACTATTTGTACAGCATGTAAGCATTAAGGCCTGCATGGAATGAAAGTTGTGATGTATTTTAGTGTGAAACGGCTTCTGGAATGAGAAACAAATTCTCGGCGAGGCTTGATCTTGTCTATGGGGAATTGATTGGATGGTTGTGGTTTGCAATTGGCGGATCTCATGTGAGTGACAGGTTGCCCCACCCTCTTCATCATCAGAGAAGAGGAAGAGGAAGTTATTCTGATTAAAACTTATGAGGCTCATGAATTAAAAAAATAAATGTGCACTGATAAATCATTTATAGTGCTGTCAAACGATTAATCATTAGCATCCAAAATAAAAGTTTGTGTTTACATAATATATGTGGGTGCACTGTGTATAATTATTTTATATATATATATATACCTATATATGCATGCATATATATATATATATATATATTAGGGCTGTGCAAAAATAATTGCATTATGGCATCAATATAAAAGTCTGTGCTTACAGAATATATTTGTGTGCTGTATATAATTACTTTGTATATATAAATACCTATGCATGCATATATATATATATATATATATATATATATATACTTTTATTTTGATAGGTAATTGAATAATTTCACAGCCTAATATATATATATATATATATATATACATGCATGTGTGTGTATATATATATATATATATATATATATATATATAGTTTAGATGCAAAGCCTCTAAATGCCATTTGAAATTTTCTTCTAAAATGACCATTTTATAAGCTTGTATATTTAGTTCAGTAATTCACTAAATGACAATTAATAGATAATCTTCATTGCCTTTTAAGTGAAATTACTGAATCTAATATACAAGCTTGGATAAAAATGATCATTTTAGAAGAAAATTTCAATGGCACTTGAGGCTTTTGCATCTAAACTCTTCATATATATATATATATATACACACACATGCTTGTATATATTTAAGAAATATTTTCATGTATATACTGTATATAGATTTATATATAATTTATATTATATATAAATATAAATATTTTATATATAAATCATATTTTTTTTCTTAAATATACATGCATGTGTGTGTATTATATATATACAAAATAATTATACGCAGTGCACCCACATATATTATGTAAACACAGACTTTTATTTTGGATGCGATTAATTGTGATAATCGTTTGACAGCCCTATGATAAAAGCTAAAATAATCCATAAAAAAAATTAAGAAATGCCTTTTTTGATTTCATACTGGCTAAAAAAATTATGTTCTAAAGGTATTCTCCACCATAATTCAATGGGAACCATGGTATTAGCAGGGTATGTCCAAAAAATGGTATCAATGTACAATATCCAATAAACACGTCTTATTTTTTTTGTAAACGCATAATCTCAATTTGTGTTACTTTGGTCTTAAAAATGTATTATTATGATTCTGAGAGGAACACGGTCATCAGTGTGTCCTGTCTGTACACAGGAAGCAGTTGTGTCCAACTCTGGTGGTGATTATGGGAAACCCCGCGAGTGATAAAAGCGTCAGCTCCGCCCACGGTGGGCCGTCTCAGGACTCGGACGCGACCCCGGGGTCAGGGGTCCTCGGACCAGGGCCGGGGTTCTGGCTGTTCGTCGAGCGCTCCCGGCATGATCGGGCCCGTCGTTCGCACCATCTGCTATGTGGCCGCGGAGTTAGTCCCGTCTGGTGGGCTGTATCGAGTCCATGAAGCCGGTGTTGCAGTCCCTGTACCACCGTATTCTGCTCTACCCCCGCCCCAGCACAGAGTGGAGGCCATTAAGATTATGAAGGAGGTGAGAAATCACAAATGAGGCTGAGACACACCAAACTGACAACATAGAACTAGCTTCATATTACCAGTGTCTGGGCCACTTGTGCTTGAACACACTTCGACTTCCAACAAATGTTGCCAGACGTACGATAATTATCATATTTTTACAACCATTTTGTTTCCACTTTATATCGATAATCCGTTCTACCAACTATAAGTAACTTTGCAATGTCGACTAACTGACGACTACATACTCTAGAGTAGAGTGAAGTGACTACAGATACAGAGGGGCCTATCTTGCACCCGGCGCAAATGACTGACGCATGTATTATTCGTATTTTGCACCCGCGCAAAGCGGACTTTTCCCTCCACAGATGCACGTCTGTAAACTAGGGAATGAACTTGCATTCCCTGGGCATGTTGGTGCAAAAAAAAAGGAGGAGTGTTTCGGCACAAACAATCCCTGGTGCTATTTTGCAGTTCCAGAAAACGTTGCGCGTACATTCATCAGATGCTATTTTAAGCGCATGCTTGGCCATAAAACAGAGTGTGAACGACACACATACACTGTAGATGATTCTCTCATCTACACAGATGCATTTTACTTTTTGAAAAAACAGGCATAAAGCTTACACATTTACCCAAATTATGTATGTTTAACCGAAGCTAATTCGGGTGTGTTTGTCCCATCCCCAATGTCACTTCTCTTTCTTTCACGGCCCTGATGAGAACATCGATCTCCTCGAATGTGAACCGATTGAAGCGCGTCCTGGTAAATGTGCCGTTATAATAGTATTGCGCCATGGAACAAGCGCAACTCGTTCATCGCGCTCTTAAAGGGAATGTGATATGACGCTCTTATTGGTTTATTTCCCGTTACGCCCAAACCACACCAATGAATAATGAAGCTACTTCAGACCAACCCCTTTTAAACTTGCGTCGGGTGCCAGAGTCATTTATCCCGCTGGTAAAATAGCAACAGAGCCTAAGTCCTGTCCACAAAGTTACTTTTAGATCGTTTAAATAGAGCGTAGAGATTTGTCCGATTTTCCGTAACGTGTTTCCCCGTAATTACAATTCTTTGCAGCCTTTAGCCACTGCCTATAACATGCTGGATTCTTCACTGGAAACTGAGAATAACTCACTCCAACTAAACGTTTAGTCTTTGGATTCATGCACTCTAGAACAATACAAGTTTGCTAAGAAGTATTTCCTAAAGCAAGGGGGTATTTGACTCTGGTAAGCATATCCATAGCAGACTAGGACTGGCCTTGTCCTCTTAAGTAAAGTCTTATAAATGCTGTTGTGGATTTTTTGTTGTAGTTTCCCTTCACGCCTTGAGAAGTATACCAAACTATGGTGATTCTCGCTTCTAACAACCCCTGAAATGTGAAAGACATTCCAAAACCCCAGATATTTGAGTGTACTGAGCTTTTGTGTTCCCCCTAATAAGCATGCTGTTGTTCCTCTCGCCTCTGCAGATTGTGGGAAGCCCCCAGCGCTTGTTTGACCTGGCTGGTCCATGCCTTATTGAACCTGAGACGAGAAAGAGGTCTTTCTCAAAAAGGAAGTCACATCTTGATCTTCTCAAACTGTAAGATATTTTGTTTCTAATTAATTCTAAGATTAATGTTCATCACTTTTCAGACTAGACAAACTTGAAACGCCAACATGGGTAACACACTGATCCGAGCAAACCAGATGAACATCTCTGTTGGCGTTGATAAATGTTTGTCAATGTAGAGTTATTGGCCTTAAAAGTGTATCTTAAAGGAGTAGTTCACACATTAAAAAAAACTTTTGCTGATAATTTACTCACCCCATGTCATCCAAGATGTCCATGTCTTTCTATCTTCAGTTGAAAAGAAATTAAGGTTTTTGATGAAAACATTCCAGGATTTTCTCCATATAATGGACTTCAATGGGGTCCAAACGGTTCAAGGTTCAAAAGAGAGTTTCAGTGCAGCTTCAACGGGCATTAAACGACACCAGACGATGAATAAGGGTCTTATCAATTGAAACGATCGCTCATTTAAAAAAATAAATAAAGTTTAAGTTTTATAAGCACAAATGCTCGCCTTGCTCTGACTTCGAAGGGTCCTAGATAAGACCCTTATTCATCGCCTGGTGATCGTTTAAAGCCCTTTGTAGCTGCAATGAATCTCTCATTTGGATCTTGAACCGTTTGCTTACCAGTAAAGTGCATTTTATGGAGAAAATACTAGAATGTTTTCATCAGAAAACCTTAATTTCTTTTCGACTGAAGAAAGAAAGATGTGGACATCTTGGATGACATGGGGGTGAGTAAATTATCAGCAAAAGTTTTTTTAAAATTGAACTACTCCTTTAAGTAATTTTTACCAATGAATGCCACCATTTTTCCCATTTTCTCAGGGTAATGGATGGTATAACAGAAGCATGCATGAAGGGTGGAATTGAGGCGTGCTACTCCTCCGTCTCCTGCGCTTGTGCGCTACTGGGTGCTTTAGATGAGCTCAGTCAAGGGCGTGGCCTGCAGCCAGACCAGTCTCGAATGCTGCTGCGGAGATTGGATGATCTTAAGGAAGGGGCGGAGTCAATGCGTGAGCCTGTAGAACTCAACGAAGCTGATTTCCGCTGGCAGCGGCGCGTGCTTCGGCAGAGAACGCCGCCTGGGAGACCAGCATCACTGAACGCAGCCCTGACATCAGCATCAGCGTCACGACTGACACGGGCCAGACCACTGTCGAGGGAGAATCGGTCAGACCACTCTGGAAGGGGAAATGGGCCAGACCACTCCAGAGGATTTTGGGAGGGACAACGCCTACCTTCGCCGTCTACCGGCGGGGCCGCGGACCTGCCTGAATGTGTACGAGACAGTGGCATCCCAGAAGCCCCGTCCGCTACGGCCCCTCCCGATGTAGTGCAGCGCAGTCACGGCTTGGCCTACCCTGACATCACCAACTTCCTATCCGTGGAGTCTCGGACACGCTCGCACGGCTCACGGTACAGCGAAAGCAACTTCAGTGCGGATGAGCAGGAGCTGTCGCGCTATGAGTTCGATTCGTGTGACCAGTACTCCATGGCTGCAGAAAAGGACTCGGGACGCTCCGACGTCTCCGAACATGGGGTCTGACAACTGCTCTCTGGCTGAGCGGAGCAGACGCCGCGGGAGTGTCCCGGGCACCGTACGTTACGCACCGCTGCTCTGTCCCTGAAACTCCTGAAGAACCAGGAAGCAGATCAACAGAGCGCCCGGCTCTTTGTGCAGTCTCTGGCTTCACTCCTGCCTCGCCTGCTGGGACTGCACAGCACCACCGATGTGGACGTGTCCCTGCAGAACTTCTCTACCACCTTCTGTTCAGGGTCTGCAAGCAGGTAACATGCCAAATGTTGTGTACAATAATTAACTGATTATAGACTACTGGCCTATATCGAGCGTAGCGTCAGTTCTGGCAGGTCATGTTAATCAGCTGACTCTCAGGGGCGGGGGGTTATTGCTCTTATCCATGTTAGACTGCATGGATGCGCAGGGAGTTCTTGCCCAGAACAGAATCATACCGCCAATCCAAAGTTTACGCTAATTGTCAATCATATTTGATGATCGGGGTCTTGACAGAAATCATATTTTTCAGGGAGGAGGTGTCCAGTCATGCTCCTGGAGGGCCACTCTCCTGCAGAGTTTAGGTGGGCTTGACTTTGGCTGTGACTGGAATAGGGTTGGGTACCGAAACTCGATGCCAATAGGAAACCGGTTCTGACGTAAACGGTAGTAACCAGACCGAATAAGAATGAAAATTTCGGTGCCTGATTTCGGTGCCTGAGTCTGTGGAATGATAAGACCCTTATTCATCGTCTGGAGTCGTTCTTTGAAAAGCTCTTTGAACAGTTTGCACTGAAACTCTCTTTTGGACCTTGAACCGTTTGGTTACCAGTAAAGTCCATTATGTGGAGAAAAATCCTGGAATGTTTTCATCAAAAACCTTAATTTCTTTGCGAATAACATGGACATCTTGGATGAAATGAGGGTGAGTAAATTATCAGCAAAAGTTTTTTTCTTTTTTTTAAGTGAACTACTCCTTTAACATGAAAACACATTACCATTGTCATTGGTGAATCTGGCCAATCATTCGAAATCTTGTCGTCGTCAGAGCTATGGTTATTGGCCTATGCCAAAATGGCCAAATATCAGTAGTTTTTATTCAGGCTGGGTAATTTATGAATGCTGATGTTTAGTTGAATCCCCCCATTAAAGGGTTAGTTCACCCCAAAATTTGGACTTACCCTCATGTCGTTTCAAATCCATATGACTTGCGTTATATAAGATATAATATTGAGGTATAATTTAGGCTGTTACTCGCATAAACACTGATTAAGCTCAGACATGCCTGAATGGATGTAATATGATGTTATTATGTGGTCTTATTCTCCAGGTGGGGTTCATTCTCCAGGTTTCGAGGGCAGTGAAAACCTGAACTGTCAGGCTCTGATGAATGCGGATGGATTGTACCTGGTTTCCTATTATGCTTTACTGCTCAACCTCAAACTGTGCTGCTGTGACTTCTACCACAGGAAACCCACGTCTGCTCTGGTGTCTTTGGTATTCCTGCAAACCTGCTTTCATTTACCATACACTTGAAATATCTCTGAATTAAATGAAGGATGGCCCACACAATCTGATGGTGATGTTGAATGAGCTGTGTGTGTGTGTGTGTGTGTGTGTGTGTGTAGAAGGAGTTTGTGCGTCAGATCCAGAGCAGTGGGGTTCTGGTGGTTCTGTCTCAGGCCTGGATTGAGGAGCTCTATAACCAGGTTTTGGACAGGAACCTGCTGGGAGAGGCGGGATACTGGGGCTCAGCAGAGGAGCAGTCTTTACCCCTCATCACCATGCTCACTGGTAATACTCCTTTGTGTGTTATGAACTGTGGAGGTCTCAAATGAGCAATTATTGGTTCAAAACCTTGGTGTGAAGGATTAAATGTGTAACAAATACTGTCAAACAAACATTTATTCAGATTTTTTTATCAAGTCAGAATTGCATGATAAAAAAGTCGCAATTGCATGTTATAAGAGTCGAAATCTAAGAAATATAAAGTTAGAATTGGTGATAAAAAAGTTGCAATTGCGTGTTATAAAATAGAATTGTGAGATATAAAGTCAGAATTGTGAGATATGAAGTCAGAATTGCAAGATATAAAGTTAGAATATGTGATAAAAAAGTTAGCAATTACATGTTATAAAGTCAGAATTGTGAGATATAAAGTCAGAATTGCGAGATATAAAGTCAGGAATTGCAAGATATAAAGTCAGAATTGATTGATATAAAGTCAGAATTGCGAGATATAAAGTCAGAATTGATTGATATAAAGTTGAAATTGCGTGTTATAAAGTCAGAATCAGTGAGATATAAACTATTCTGAGGGAAAAAAGTTAAGTCTTTTTTTCCCCTTAGAATTGTCCTGATAACTCGCAATTTGCAAGTTACATCTTACAATTCTGAGAAAAAATGTCAGAATTTAAAGATATAAACTCGCAAAAGTCGCAATTCTGTCTTTTTTTCCTCACAATTGTGACTTTATTTCTCAGAATTCTGACTTCATATCTCACAATTGTGAGATAAAAAGTCGCATTTATTATTTTTTTTATTTTTATTCAGTGGTGGGAACAAGCTTCCATTCTATAGTGTCCTGCACCCACTATTAAAAAATATAAAAATTTATATCTGGTGTCTGAATAATTTTTGGTCTGACTGTATGTTGTATTTGTGTATGGTGAATTGTCAGATATTGATGGACTGGGCAGCAGTGCTATTGGTGGTCAGCTGATCAGAAAGGCCTCAACACAGTTCGCCCTTTACCTGTGACAAGATTGGCAGTGACAACTTGGTGGCAGGTACTGCATAAATGCACATCCACACACACATTCGTAAAGAGGTTACAGAGGTTTCTTTTCTTTGTCACCTCTCAAAACAAATGCACTTGTGTAGTTGATCTGACATGTGATATGATAAAATCTTTTTTTTTAATTTTGTGCATATTTTTAAGGGTTAGTTCACCCCCAAATGAAAATTCTGCCATTATTATTCACCCTCATGTCGCTCCAAACCTGTAAGATGTTTGTTCATCTTCAGAACACAAATTGTATTTTTTATGAAACGCGAGAGCTTCTGACCCCTTCTTGCAAGGCCTAAAAAGGTAGTAAAGACACTGTTAAAATAGTCCATGTGAATACAGTCGTTCAACCTTAATGTTATGAAGCAATGAGAACTTTTAGTGTTAAACTAATAAACGACGTCTCTTACAGTGTTTGTGTTGTATCCACACTGCAACGCTTCTACGTCAGAACGCCGACGCTGTTCATGTGAGCACCATGACACATGCATGTGATGCTCACACAGGAGCCGGCCAATAATGAGCCGACGTTTTGATGTAGAACCCAGAAGCGCTGCACTGTCGATACAACATAAACAGCACAGGAGACTGACAGATAAAGTCGGAAAATCTATGTGCCTCAGTCATGTTGTGTATTTCGAAAAGAAGAGGGGGCCAAGCACCGAACCCTGAGGTACTCCGGTGGTAAGTCGGTGTGACTTACACACTAAGAAACCTTGAAAGATCTACTTGACTCAATGACTCAAACCAGTACAATCTTTGGATATCCCGTAAAGAGTGGAAGAATTAGCGGATCTGGGCCGTATTCACAAAGAATTTTAAGGCTAAAAGTAGCTCCTAACTGGCAAATTTAGGAGCAACTCCTAAAAATAATGGGCGTGTCACTCCTAACTTTAGGACTACTAAATGTTTTCACTAAGAGTAATTCACGAAGCATTTTAGACCTGAAAAGTAGCGCCTAAATCTAGGACAGCTTAAAGAAGTCGAGAGGACTCCTAACTCACTAAGACCTATTCACAAAGGATTGTAGAGCATACCCCACGACACAAGCGGGAATGCTGCATTGATCTGCAAACAAATCCTCTCCCAGTTGCACACTGAGTACGAAATTTTCGGATGCGTTTTTTCGTGTTCGTCAGCCTTAAAATTCGTCACGCATAGAAACCTTGTCACGTATTTATTAAACCTTTGCGGAAAAACGCAAAAATACCAAATGGATTCGTCAAGCAGTGAGGATGATTTTGTTGCCTCTCTCTTATTGAGAAAGATAAAATATTACGTTCATCCAATCCTGAAATTGCGCCGAGAGGAAGGAGAGTTTCACCTCCTTATCAAGGAGTTGCGAATTTATCCTAGCGATTCCAAATTTACTTCAGAATGGCAGTGGGACAGTTTGATGCTTTGCTAGCGATTCTGGGGCCACATATTAAAAACAAGACCACCAATTTCCGTGAACCAATCGAATTCTGAACGGAGACCTGGCAGTATGTCTAAGGTATGGACACACACAAACACACACACACCCTGCGCGCAGCCCGTTTGAAGCACTGGGCAGACAAAACAACTAGGCTGTTATATATTGTGCCCAAATAATACATTAGTTATCGAATTGGCTGCTCAATCACATCTTATTCGATCCTATAAATTTCAATCTGATTGAAAGGGGAGGTTTATTAATTTCATAATCCAATATAGAGAAGAGAACATAAACACTTGATCGAACTGAAAACCGAAACTGAAAGCACGGCGCAAATGTGCAATGATTTAAGGACGAGCTCCCCCCGGCCCTGAATTGTCAAAAGACCTCTCAAAATGCTGGCTCTGGATGCGAAAAACGCAGAAAATCGAACCCGATCCCAGATTAATTTTATGACGGACGAAAGTTTCGGAGGCGGTGAGCAAGCATGATTGACATTACGTGAGGTCGATTTTTTTTTTTTTTTTTTTTTTTTTTACGTGCGAAAATTTTGGATGCAAATTTCGGACTCGGTGTGCAATGGCCTTTAATCTCACACTTAGTAATACGGCCCCTCGTGATTTATTTTCTATCAAGTCTATGGAAAAGTCCAGCAGAAAGAGTATGCATATTCTTCAGTGACGGATGGCAAGGTAGTCTGCACTTGTAGCCTGACTGATTGCTATCTCGGATGTTGTTCTCTAATATGAAGAGGACAGATGAGAATGTCTTAAAGTTTGTGAGAATCTGAATCCATGGAGAAATTGTCAAATCACAAGCTTTGACGACACAGGGTCAAGCAGTCATTCCCTCATCATGGCCTCGTTTCTGACAGGTGTGGTATTTGCCCGCTTTATCCTGACCGGCTGCTGGAAAAACCTGATCGACACGCTGTCCATGCCGCTCACAGGGCGCATGGCGGGAAGCTCCAGGGGTCTCGCCTTTATTCTAGGAGCCGAGGGGGTTAAAGAGCAAACTCAGAGGGAGAGAGACACCATCTGCCTTAGCCTGGACGGTCTACGCAAGGCTGCGGCTCTCAGCTGCGCTCTGGGTAACAGCACATTTATTCGTTTTTATTTCTTTTTATACAAGCTTCTGCTTCCTTTGCAGACATACATCTTTAAAAAAATATGTAGGTAGTTAAAGCCTTCTGAAAGACTTTGAGACAGAGACATCTCGTTGTAGGTGCTTTGCCTGACTTAAGTATTGATTTACTTATTTTATTTTAAATGTGCCTGTGTGTTATATATATTTATATATGAATGTTATTTGTGAAACTCACGTGAGTTGTGTGCTGATAATCTTGACCAGGACGCGGGATGTGCTTTATTTCCTGGTTAAATAAAGTTTATTATTAGCCTGGGTTTCCCCATGCTGCCTTGCTGCAGTGCGATTTTATTCAAAATATAGTTTGTTTTATATCTATGGATCCATCTTGACAGCAGACGTGAAGTTACCTTTTGATACAGCCTTCGTGTATACATAAATCTCCTAAATCTCTGACCCATCGTCTTCTTCCTCGTCTAATTTTCTGTCGCTCTACGTACGTCATCTGCAGGGCTTGACATTAACTATTTTGCTCACTAGCCAATTTGGCAAGTGGTTTTCCAAAATTACTAGCCACGCAGCACTTTTACTAGCCACATTTTTGTTGTTGGAAAATTACGTTTATATGATTAAAGTTGACAAAGGGGCTTAAAACGTGCTAAAAATTACTAATATTATCCTTTTTTTTTGTTTTTTTTTCATCGATTTTTGTGAAGTTGTGACTTTTTGGGGGGATTTACTGGCTTTTGACTGAATTTTGCCCCTGACCACTATCTAAATGACCCTGTTGTGGCCAACCAAATGCAAAATTTCAATTATTATTGATCTAGACAGTCCAGAGAATAGGCCTAGACTGGTTTGGTTCCAAATCGGGTAAAAAACCAGGGACTAGTTCGCGAAAGTAGGTTTTGGACAACATGCGACATAACTTTTTTTCCGTGGCCTTAAATGCAAATCCGAGATATACATCTTGTCCGTATATCTCGGAAGTCAAACGGTCTATGAGTTATGAGCAATTCAGTACTTTTGGTTGCTGTAGCGCCACCTATGGGCCAATCGGGCTCATACTCTGATAGGTTCTCCGCAATTTGAGGCCCTACCATCTGACAAAGTTTCAGAGCTCCAGCCCTTACGGTTTGGGCTGCACGATGCGTTTCAGGGGATTTTTTTTTCTTTCTAGCAAATACAATAGGTTTTCAGTACTTCGTAGCTCTGAACACCTAATACTTTCTCTTCAGTTATTGTGCTCCCATTATAGGACACTAATGGAAATGGTGTGTTTGCTGGCACTTAATTCTCTGTCGTTTAGGTGTGGCGGCCAACTGTGCCTCAGCTCTTGCCCAGATGGCAGCAGCATCATGTGTTCAGGAGGAGAAAGAGGAGAGAGAATTGGGGAGACTGGAGATGCCATTGCTCAAGGTACACACATTTAACATGATCACACTGTCTTCAGAGTCATGTGGAGGAATGCTCCGATAACACACGTGTACTTGATACTGTGCAGCATATGTACAATGTTTTTGCATAAATGGTTGGGATAAACTGGAAGCAGAACAAAACTCATTGACAGGATTCATGCCTGTATAGAGCTGCTGTTCACACTGTACATGAGCACACACTGAGGCGGGAACACAATCGGTTTGATCTAAACTAATGTTGTATTACTTCCTTACAAGTTCCTTATAATTCTCATAACATTAATAGTATAGTGAGACTATCCCAACATATTGTTTACTTGGTAATACTTTACTATAAGGTCTCATTTGTTAACATTTGTCAAGGCATTATTTATCAATGAACAATATATATTTAATTTTACACCATTTATTTATCTTTTTTAATGTTTTTTAAACATTAGTTCACGGTGTATTCACATATGTTAACAGACACAACCCTTAAAGGGATCCCAGCTAGAAATTTTACATTCTGAGAACGTCCCACTGGTGTCAAAGACGTCGCCTGGTAACGTTCCACAACGTTCCCAGACAGTCACGATGTGGAGTTCTTTAACCCCTTACCTGTCACTCCCCTTTTTGAGAATGGGGGTTAAAATGCACTATACAAACTTAAATGTTTATAATTCAAGAATGCTTTGGAATATATACCCAAGTTTGGTCTTTTTTTAAAGAAGACACTTAGCAGATTATTGATGAAGTGAAAACACTTAAAAAAATGAAAGTATGTAAAAGTTATGGAAGTATAAAATCAAAATAAATCAAATATACTGTACTATTTATTTTTTATTTTATATAAAATATATATTTTACAAAATATTTTTACCCTAAAATTACTATAAAATCAAAGCCATAAATCTAACCAAGTTATGTTCCAAATTTGAAGTTGATATCACAAAAATTGAAGTTCCCATGAGATTTTGTTTAGGCGTAGTACCAAAAATAGCCATTGAATTCCATTGAATTTAGTTGTATACATTCTGCCTTAACAAATTAATACATTTCTGTCCAAATATCAATTTTGTCACAAAATTTGGAACATTGAGACCCAGACCGTTTCTGACAATATGCGTTTTGTCAAGATTAGAAAAGGTTTTGATCATAAATTATGAAATATAATGATGCCCAAAAGGGGAGGAGCCTGATAAAATAAGTACTGTTTCTATGGTAACGCAATGTTCAATTATAAAACGGTTTTCACGAATTCTGAATTTATAAGCTTTCAAATGATACCTAATTTATGATAACCACTAAAATATGTGATATAATAAAAAAGGCGATAATAAAATTATATTATATTTTAGAGGATAATATATATGTATATATATTATAATTTTTAGAGGATAATATTATAAAATTAAAAATTTTATTGAAAAATACTAGATTATATGTTTTATTATGAACGTTTAGCATAATACCAAAAGTTTCAATGATTAAAAGTGGGTGCATCGAACTTTTTGTGACTCTGTGGGAACTCCTGTTATGATGCAGATTTTTTGAGGTGCCCTCCTGTCATTAATTCATCAATTACTCTTCCTACCTAATTTGTAACACAAAACAGGGGTAGAATATCTATTTAGAAGTCTTAGACCTTTCCAACAATATATAATTTGTCATAATTAGATTAGGATTTAATAGACATATAGTGAAGTAAAGTTAGGCGTCCCGGTACCAGGACGGTGACAGTTAAGGGGTTAAAGGGTTTGGGGATGTTATTTGGAGGACCTTCAGGGAACATTTAGGATGTTCTGGGAATGTTTAGAGGACAATATTTAATTCAGAAATCCAATGTTTCTAAAACATTCTGAGAACGTCCCTCTGGTGTCAGGAACGTCGCTTGGTAATGTTGAAAGCGGAAAAAAATATGACTCATTCAGAAATATGACTGGGTTTCTAAAGATACAAAGTCTAATGCCAATGGGTGAAGTGTCCCTTTCACTAACTAACCTCAGATCACCTGTTCAAACCCTACTGCACTTCTGTTCAATGATCTTGCATGTGTCTGTGTTGTAGTTAAGCAGCGTGTGGAACAGAAACTCGAGCAGATGGGCCGCTGTCAGGGCGTGAGGCTTCACACGGCTCATGTGCTCTGCATGGACGCTATACTCAACGTGGGTCTGGAGATGGGCAGCCATAACCCCGACTGCTGGCCTCACGTGTTCAGGTAAAACACTCACAAATCAGTTCTTCGGGAACCAGAACCTGATCCTGCTGTCCAATCTTTATTCACATCATTGAACTACGTATATGTAGAAGCACTACTATGATGGTCTTCACATTATTGATATACACTCATCTAAAGGATTATTAGGAACACCTGTTCAATTTCTCATTAATGCAATTATCTAATCAACCAATCACATGGCAGTTGCTTCAATGCATTTAGGGGTGTGGTCCTGGTCAAGACAATCTCCTGAACTCCAAACTGAATGTCAGAATGGGAAAGAAAGGTGATTTAAGCAATTTTGAGCGTGGAGTGGTTGTTGGTGTCTGAGTATTTCACAATCTGCTCAGTTACTGGGATTTTCACACACAACCATTTCTAGGGTTTACAAAGAATGGTGTGAGAAGGGAAAAACATCCAGTATGCGTCAGTCCTGTGGGCGAAAATGCCTTGTTGATGCTAGAGGTCAGAGGAGAATGGGCCGATTGATTCAAGCTGATAGAAGAGCAACTTTGACTGAAATAACCACTCGTTACAACCGAGGTATGCAGCAAAGCATTTGTGAAGCCACAACACACACAACCTTGAGGCGGATGGGCTACAACAGCAGAAGACCCCATCGGGTACCACTCATCTCCACTAAATGGGAAAAAGAGGCGACAATTTGCAAAAGCTCACCAAAATTGGACAGTTGAAGACTGGAAAAATGTTGCCTGGTCTGATGAGTCTCGATTTCTGTTGAGACATTCAGATGGTAGAGTCAGAATTTGGCGTAAACATAATGAGAACATGGATCCATCATGCCTTGTTACCACTGTGCAGGCTGGTGGTGGTATTGTAATGGTGTGGGGGATGTTTTCTTGGCACACTTTAGGCACCTTAGGGCCAATTGGGCATCGTTTAAATGCTATGGCCTACCTGAGCATTGTCCCCATCATCTGATGGCTACTTCCAGCAGGATAATGCACCATGTCACAAAGCTGGAATCATTTCAAATTGGTTTCTTGAACATGACAATGAGTTCACTGTACTAAAATGGCCCCACAGTCACCAGATCTCAACCCAATAGAGCATCTTTGGGATGTGGTGGAAGCGGGATCTTCGTGTCCTGGATGTGCATCCCACAAATCTCCATCAACTGCAAGATGCTATCCTATCAATATGGGCCAACATTTCTAAAGAATGCTTTCAGCACCTTGTTGAATCAATGCCACGAAAAATTAAGGCAGTTCTAAAGGCGAAAGGGGGTCAAACACAGTATTAGTATGGTGTTCCTAATAATCCTTTAGGTAAGTGTAGAGTTATAGTATATCAATATATCAGTGATCAAATGTGTTAATGTATTTAAAGGTAAATTGTATAATATTTAGGAGGATCTTTTGACACAAATGCAATATCATATATGTACATAACTATGTGTTCATTGGTGTATTAAGACCTAATGAACCGTTATGTTTTTAGAATGAGCCATTTATCTACACACACGCGGAGTCCGCTTACATCAACATGTTTCTACAGTGGCCCTGGGACACACATGATTCGTCACTATGTGACACAATGATGAACAAGTAACAATACTATTCGCAATAACATTGTTTTACTGAATAATCAAGTAAACCTAATTTCTTAATTTATCTTCGTAAAGAAACATCACTGCTTAACTGTCTCAGATGATGACATCACTTTCTGTCGTCCATTGTAACTTCTGTTGGGTGCAATTCACAATCTACCACTAGACGCGGCTAAAAATTACACACTGCACCTTTAAAATCAGCTCCAAAATCAAATATCCAGAACCTGAGTTTGTTTTATTATTCCTCAGGGTGATTGAGTATGTTAGTTCACTGGAGCACACACACTTCAGTGACGGCGGCTCGCAGCCTCCGATGGCCATCACACAGGCAGCGCAGGCCGTGGCCGTGGACCCGGAGCTGGAGCTGAGCGGAGAGGCAAGTCCAGAGCTGGAACTGGGTCTCAGCCATCCCGTTATCCAGCCGCTCTCCATCCAGGAGCTCCTGAGGGAAAGCAGTCGCGGGAAAGCAGCGGACCTGCGGGGCGGCAGTCTGCTCACGGGCACCAGCGTGGCCAAAGCCGTCTGCACTCTCTCCACACAAGCTGACCGGTACCAAACTAACATAATCAGTCCTCCCCACCTTCATTTTTCCATTTAATTTTAGTGATTTTAATTATACTGTGTGCAATCAGATTTAAAGGGATAGTTCACCCAAAAATGAATGTCCTGGCCTTCCAAGCTTTATAATGGGAGTGAATGGTGATATATTTTGGCCAGGAAATGTTAATATATATATTTTTCTTACACAAATGCATTGCTTACTTCAGAAGGCCTTTATTAACCCTCTGATGCACTTTTATGATGGATAAATGCACTCTTATGGACCTTACAAAACAGAAACAGCCATTCACTGCTGTTATAAAGCTTGGAAGAGCCCAGATGTTTTATATACACTACCGGTCAAAAGTTTAGGGTCGGTAAGATTTTTTATGTTTTTAAAAGAAGTCTCTTCTGCTCACCAAGGCTGCAATTTTTTGATAAAAAATACACAAAAAACACAGTAATATTGTGAAATATTATGACAATTTAAAATGACTTTTTTATGTTAATATATATTAAAATGCAAGTTATTCCTTTATAACTTTGAACTTTCTATTCATCAAAGAAATCCTGAAATAAAGATGTAAAAAACTGTTTTCAACATGGATAATAATCATACATGTTTTTGGAGCATAAAATCATCATATTAGAGTGATTTGTGAAGGATCATGTGACACTGAAGACTGGAGTAATGATGCTGAAAATTCAGCTTTTTTTCAGAGGAATAAATTACATTTTAATATATATTAACATAAAAAAGTCATTTTAAATTGTCATAATATTTCACAATTTCGCTGTGTTTTTTGTGTATTTTATCCAAAAAATTGCAGCCTTGGTGAGCAGAAGAGACTTCTTTTAAAAACATAAAAAATCTTTACTTACCCTAAACTTTTGACCAGTAATGTATATATAACTCAGATGGTATTCGTTCTGAAAGAAGAATGTCATAGTACTCCTAGGACGGCTTCAGGGTGAGCAAATCATGGGCTAATTTGAATTTTTTGGTGAACTATCCCTTTAAGTCCACCCCCAAAAAATAAGTAATGACTATTCCACTTGAATAACTCAAACAAAGCGCAATATGTGGCTCTGCTCATTGTTTTCTAGTTAACCAGTATATCAAACAAATCTAATATCTTTCAAACATTTGATTTTCTAGCTGAAGTTGTGTTGAAAATGGCCACTAGGGGGACCAGTAAGTTCATAATTTGGTAGACAGTTTGGTGGCCATAGAGCGCTCTGTGTTAGGGCAAGTATCTGTTTTAAAGTGCCCCAGTCATGCTATTTTAAAGGGTCCTAATTTTGTTTTTAAGGTCTCCTAAAATAGGTTTAAATGCATCCAAGGTAAAGTACACTTTGCAGCATCAACTCTTTCTCACAGTGTCTGAAAAGGTTCAAACAAGGATTTGGTTTGTCTAAACCCCACTTTCTGAGTGCTGACTCGGCTCTGATTGGCCAGATGGTCCAGTCTGCTGTGATTGGTCCACCGCTTTACAGCTCTTTTTATGTATTACTATATCTTAATTTTAGCTCTGGATCTTCATCAACATTTGTACACACAGTGCAACATGAACCAAACTCTTCCAGTCTCGGCAACATCTACAGTTTGAGAGGACAAAGTATCAGACATCGTTTGAGGGCAGCCAATGAAGACCATAGACTGGAATTATACACATTTGTACACATGTATGAAACAGGAAGTGAGACTGGAATCACTGACCACTAATAAGGGAGACAAAAACTCCATTTATCTTCTTTAATCTTCTTTAATCTTTAAAACTTGCAGACCTTTTTACATTCACAATGCATTCCCTTGGAATTCGACACCATGACATTGCTGTAGAGATACAGATAAATAATTTGCAGCTGGTAGCTTCATTCGATGAAGTCTCTAATGGAATAATTGCACAAATCCTTTAAAAGAAGGATTTAGAAAAACACTGTAAGATATCAGACATGGGAAAACCCATTTGATTAGCCATGTCCATTATTTTACCTCTTCGCAGTGGTCTGTTAACCAATTGATAGGACTCTGCTAGACAATGAGACGGCCACTGACAGATATTTCCTTGTAGATCCACTTCAGAAACCAAGCAAGTTTTAGTTTCATATCAGATTCTCATAGGCTGTACATTTATTTTACTTCGCTCTCAGATATGATCTATGCAGCATGTGTATATAGTGGATTTGACCATGGCTGTAACAATGCATTGAGCGATACAGCATCCAGGAGGAAAACTCTTGTTGTATATGTAGTCCATCACCATTCCCTCTCACGTCTCTTTATTTTCTGCATGTTTAACAGTGTAACTGTTGTGAATGTCCTCAGGCTGTTCGAAGGACGCCGTCAGTAAACTCAACCTCGTGGGTCTCGTGGGTTTCCTGCATCAGCTCAGGAAAGCTTCCCAGTCTCAGCTGTTCGATTCGGTCACAGAAACCGGAGACTATTCCTTAGCCATGCCAGGTACACACACAGAGTCCACTTTCCACCAACACAATACCATCATTTAGGCTACATTTGCAATGTAAATGCTACTCTTTATTTTATAAATATCATTTTTATAAACTTTTTCATTTTTTTTATGTTTATTGCTATAAAATAATGAAGTCAGAAAAATCAAGGTTTTCAGAAAGTTCCAGATTTTAGTATCAGAGTTGAACCAAGTTCTAGTTTCATACAGCTAATATAAAATGATTGGAGTACTTTTCAGCTCACTTAAAGCTGCAGTTTGCTTTTTGGGTTAAAAATAGGGGTGTGACGATTTTCGAATCACACCCCGCCCCGCCCCCTGCTACCCGGCCCCACCCAGCCCGGCTCAATGGACCAAATTTTGTAGTCTAACCACCATTAACACCAAATAACAAGCTCCGTGTCATTTTACTTTCGATAATAAGCAAGGTGTAATCTTTCCAATTCTGTCTATTTGATCACGAAATTCAAACAA
Source organism: Hybognathus amarus (assembly GCA_030378365.1). Taxonomy (NCBI): domain Eukaryota; kingdom Metazoa; phylum Chordata; class Actinopteri; order Cypriniformes; family Leuciscidae; genus Hybognathus; species Hybognathus amarus. Next base: position 123,157 of record JAQIUQ010004828.1, read on the forward strand.
TAAATGGCGTTTTGGCGCTCTTTTGATGTGGCGCTGACAGATCGCTGTACTAGCTCCTCATTTCAAGCGGCAGCGCGGCACGCGAGTAAACGCGATCATCTCTTCCTCAGTTACAGAAAAGACACCTGAAGGTATGTTGAAAGATACAGTATACTTACTGAAAGGCATCATAACTCGTGTAATCGCTCAGATCAGTGTTTCAGCAGCGGAAAAACGTCAATAAAACAGCATTCAGCTTGTCACTAGCATTATATTTACCTCAGCTGTCATTTAGTGTCCATAACTTCCTATTAATGAACTTTTGCACTAAATAAATGCTCTATGCTCTCCTGTATATTATATTTATATACAAGATATCTTGATTATATGTTTAAAATATCTTTCATGAAAATGACAACTGTGTAAATAGAGTAAAAACACAAGTTAATGTAAAAACTGCCTTATGTTCAGTTTACATGTTTTCATTCAATGTGTTGTGTGTTGATTATTATATCTAAAAAATAAATACCATCTGAATTTAGGTTAAAAGTCTAGGCTACAACTTTTAATGTTATAGTAATGTATACTGCCTACAGTATATAGTTTACAGCATTAGCAGATTATTTTTTTATCCTTGTGAAATGTTTAATTGTAATTGAATGAATTTATAGACAAAGACTTTTTTTCATTAAACCACAAAAAAAAAAAAAAGAAATTTTAGCTTTCTAAACCGAACCGAACCGAGACGTCAAAACCGTGGGAAAAACCGAACCGTCAGTTTTGTGTATCGTTAGTTAAAACCTCTAGTTAAAAAAGATCCAAAATACATTTTTGAGCAAGTACATAACCAGCCAGTGTTCAAAACTCTCTGCTTGCCGTAGCTCGATTCAGAAACGGTAAGTTTGTATTAATGATTGTAACTCCAGTGGTACTGGTGGATTTCAGCGGGAGATTCGAGGATGTCTTTGCGTCATTGCGTCACATCTGTATACACACATCTGTACACACACACATCTGTACACGTAAAGAAGAGTCTTGGTGTGAGGATGCTGGAGGGTATGTGATATGATAAGCGAATTGTTAGATTACATTTTCAGAGGACATTTTCCGTGATCTTATGTTGATCATACTTCTAAAAGGAATAATCAGTGATTCTGAATGCCAGTATCCACACCAGCGGCGAATGACACACACTCTCCTCAAACACTGTGTTCATCCGCGATTGTGCCGTGCCGAGGCACAACCCACGTAAAGTTGATATTTCCGCAATTGCATATTTCGAACAGAGATGGCGACAAAGAGGAAAAACTACGTACTGCAGCTTTATTATTAAGTTTGACCTCCTGGAGTCAATGAACCAAATTTTCTGAAGGTTATGCACCTTATTTTATTTTTTTAGGAGTTTTAAAACCCATTTTTTCCTTCACCTCATTGTGTTTTCATGAAAGGGGAAGCGAAGTCGAACCCAGGACAAGCGCAGCGCCCTGCACCTGTTCCGGCTGGGTGAGGCCATGCTTCGCATCGTGAAGAGCAAGAGTCGACCTCTGCTGCACATGATGAGGGCCTGGAGTGTGGTGGCGCCGCACCTGGTGGAGGTATAAGCTCAAACAACCCTCGTGTGGATTATACATCCGTAGGGCCCTATTTTAAGGATCTGAGTGCATGGTCTAAAGCGCACTTGGGTCCAGAATCCACTTTTGATAGTTTAAAGGAGAACTCCGGCACAAAATGAACCTTTGGTCTAATAAAACATTGGTACCTAGTCGACCGTTCTCTGAGATTTATTTTCATGATCATCAAATGTAAAGAGTTTTATCTCTAAAAACTGTTTAGCGTATAACTGGGGGGCATTTAATAAGTAAAAAGAAATCGCTAGTTTATACCACTAACAAGGCTCGAAATAGCCCCACACTAACAGTAACATAATGAGGGTCCATACATGCAAAACGAAGCATTGAGAACTTTGTAAGTGTACAGACCGTTTAATAAGACGATACTTTATAAAGAAAGTTCACTTCGTGTATACAGACAGGAGCCATCTTTGGAAAACAGTCACGACAAGTCAAACCACGACGTTGTTCATACAGTTCAGCTCATAGATATATATATGTATATAAAGGCTAGATGTGTCGTCCGCTGCTGCTGGCCAATGGAGGTCGACAGTTCTGCACCTGGCGGCCATCTTGTCACAGGCAGCTCGCTCACTTGTAACATTGTGTTAATGGTACATGTACTATTTAAATAACCATAACTTGCTCAATTTTCTACCGATTTTCAAACGGTTTCGTTTGTTATAAACGTCATAGATGTAGCTATGACACAGCATACTTATAAATAATAAGTGTATAAATAAATAATCATCACAGATAATTATAGCCTCAGTTAATAACGTTTGTAAGAATCCAAACCGTTTGTAAATCCGTAAGATTTCAACGAATAAGAGTATTTGTGTTTGTGTTGACCACTCACTCTTACATCAGCTTACCTGTGACAAGATGGCCGCGGTGATGACCATGGAAACTCCAGCCATAATACATCTAGCCTTTATATATATATATCTATGGTTCAGCTCACCTAGCATGTCGTTTTCGTGGTTCGACTTCTGAGAACTGATTTCCAAAGATGGCTCCTGCTGTATACACAAAGTAAACTGTTTTTAGAAAGTATCTTCTTATTAAATGGTCTGTATACTAACAAAGTTCTCAATGCTTTTATAAAAAGCATTGTTTTATAAAATTATTATAAAATTAATATAAATTTATTTTAAACCTGGTGGACTCTAAAACTGCAAGAAAATCAAAGCCAAAACTCTGAACAAGTTGTGTTTCAAATTTTCAAGTTGATATCTCAAAAAAAGTGCTTTCAGTGAGAGTGTGTTTTGGGCGCAGTACCGAACGCTTCCACTGGGTCACAACCAGACTCCATTACTGCCCATATAAGGGCGCCTCCATTTCCACATGTGTTTTGAGTAATATGAACCATTATTTCTACAATTTTCATACAATTTATGAAGGAGGTATCCTATTCAGAAGTAGTATGGGAAGTTTGGCATTTTTTATATGAAATCAACCACAATAATCACATAGAAAGTATGTGCATTATAGCTCGCTGCCACATCACAAATGGTGAATCTATCATTTTTTCTTTATATTTAAAACATTTTCAGACCTTTTTTTTCTAAAAAAAAAATCAGTGGATGGATCTTTTGAACTATTGGCATGAAAACAAACTGAGGTTTCTACCATTCTTCATGATTTTCGTGTTCATCACTATTTCAAAAAAAGGGTCTTAATACGCCTTAGGAGAATGGAAATATTTTGTTGCAAATTGATAGATTGTAAGCTTTCAAATGATATATAGTTTGTCAAAAAAGTAAAAAAGTCAAGGCCAGGTGAGAAAAAAATAACACAAATCCCTTTTGATTGACTTTTTCCCCACAGGCGGCCTGTCATAAAGAGCGCCACGTATCCCAGAAGGCCGTGTCCTTCATCCATGATGTTCTGATGGAGGTTTTGATCAGCTGGGCAGAACTGCCACACTTTCATTTTAATGAAGCTCTCTTCAGACCTTTTGAGCACATCATGCAGCTGGAGCTCTGCGACGAAGACGTCCAAGATCAGGTTTGATAAGTCACATGACCACGCTGAAGGATGGCTTAAACAAACATCAAGCGCAGCGTCAGTTCTGGCAGGTCACGTTAGCCCAGCTCGCATCAGTAGCCGCGTTTCCATTACCCTTCAAATTGCGCAAATTGAAATTGCAAAATGAAAATACGCACAATGGAAACACGTTTCCAAAAAACACACATTTTCGCGAAAACCCCCATTTATCACAATTTTTTTACGCTCACATGAGGAGATTTTTCAGGCAATTCGTAAAAAAATTCAAAATTCATATTTCGCAAAACTGCAATGGAAACGGGTTTTGCGCATATTCAGTCACCTGACTTAAAAGACGCAGTGTGTTTTGGGTCCGTGTCCGCAATTAATAATAATAATAATTATCATCATTATTATAAAAATTTTTAGGCTACATTTGTAGAAGACGCATTTATCCAAAAAAGGAACAAGATTCGTTCACATAATTCATTCATAATACAGGTTGGACAATAATAATAGGGCTAAGATTATCACGAATAAACACAAGATTTTGACGCATATCCAAGTGTGTGTGTGTGTGGAGCGCGCACTGGATGTCGGAGAGGCGCAGTCGCGAACACTTGCATTTTCCTATCAACAGTGGAAACAACTTAAAATACTCTATCATTTCTGGTCATACAGGAAATAATAATATATTATTTGCAACTACTTTTATTTGCGTTTTCTCACAATGACAAGAAAGCATTGTGCAATCAGGCGCGCTTTCATGATCTCTGTGAACTGGAGAGCGAGAACTGAAACAATATATTGCCTTTGTAGACTAAAGCTTTAAATGTCCACTTTAAAACGAACAAATTCGAATCGAAAGCTTCTGATTATGTAGTCTAATCTGTATGAAAGGTGCTTTTCTATCTAAAGGTGCATCCAGAGATGGAGATATGTTTTAGCCGACACTGATTTAAGAAAACAATAGTTTATTAATAAACAATTAAAATGCCACATTTATTATAGCCTAACTCACCTATACATCCCCTTTGGCTGTGGTTATGGGTCTTCTCATTCAGCACTGTGGGAAAAATGTAATTTCCTGGTTCTAATTTGGCCTTAGAAAACTAGTAAAATCTAAAAAATTTTTCCCATATTAATTTGTGAATATTTTAAATGTTTAATAAAGCGGCAAAAAGTCATGAACAAATATCAAAAAATTCGTCAATCAATATATATATATATATATATATATATACATATACATATATTTATTTATTTATTTATTTATTTTTGCCCAGAACAGAACCAGACCGTCAATCCAAACCGTATGCTAACTGTCAATCATATTTGACGATAGTGGTCCTGAGAGAACGTGTCTCAAGCGTGTAGTAAACCCTATATTGTGTTAATGTCAGCATCTGTTATGACACACAGGTGATAACATCCATCGGAGAGCTGGTGGAGATGTGTTCAGCTCAGATCCAGTCTGGCTGGAGGCCGCTGTTCAGCGCTCTCAGGACCGTGCATGGGAACAAATCCGATATGAAGGATTACCTGATTGGAGAATATTCCATGGGTCTGTGAAGTTTACTTTATTGTTATTTGTGCATAAAATAAATTGTTTCTCTGATTGTTTTTATTAGGGCTGTGCAAAATTAATTGCGATTAATCACATCCAAAATAAAAGTCTGTGTTTACATAATATATTTGTGTGTGCTGTATATAATTATTTTGTATATATAAATACACACACATGCATGTATATATTTAAGAAAATGTGTTATTCATTTATAGTTATATTTATATAATATAGATTATGTATTTATATATATATATACAGAATTTAAACGCAAATAATTCTTAAATATACATGCATGCATAGGTATTTATATATACAAAATAATTATATACAGCACACACAAATATATTATGTAAGCACAGACTTTTATTTTGGATGCGATTAATCGCCATTAACTTTTGCACAGCCCTAGTTTTTATATATCCTGCATTAATGGAAAACATACATTATAGGGGTTTACCTCACTGTGTTGCAATTGTTATATACCATAATATATATATATATATATATATATATATATATATATGTATGTGTGTGTGTGTGTGTGTGTGTATATATATATATATATATATATATGTGTGTGTATATATACATACACACTTTTATATCAATAAGTATCAATAACAGCATTATGATAAGAGTCGTCATGAATATTTCTACAGCACATTTAGATGAAAACAAAAAAAAACATGCATTTATAGAGATAGATCGATAGTTACATTTATTTATAATATTACAACTATTTCAAGTAATATTGTTCATAAGCATAACTATAGCCTTTTGATTGCACTCAAATTTGCACTTATGCAATAATAGTTTAAGGCGGAGCTATGTGTGTGTCCAACCAATGGAGGATGGGGAACGTGTTTGAAGCTTGTTTGAAAATTAAAATTTTTGTGCAACTTTATATGGTGCCAACAGTATGGGAGAAATATGTACAGAAACTTTACTACGTAATTTGTTTTTTTAATCCATCTTCTAAACCAATTATTTTCCCAAATACTGTACACTGATAAACCTATAACAATGATTAATATTTTAGTGTATACATTCACCATGCTTGTTACATCAGAAAAGTATCTCCGGCTACTGTGGCGTGTGTGTGTGTGTGTGTGTGTGTGTGTGTGTGTAGAGTGTGAGTGAGAGTGCAGCTGACATTTCAACCATGAATCGATCTGAAATGCATTTGTGCTTCATCTGTCTACACGCAGGGAAGTCACAGGCTCCAGTGTTTGACGTCTTCGAAGCCTTCATTAACACGGACAACATTCAGGTGTTCGCCAACGCCGCCACTGACTACATCATGTGCCTTATGAAGTTTGTGAAAGGTTTAGGTGAGCTGCTCTTTTAATCTGTGTGTTTTACTCCTATTGATTACCAGATAATTGTTCACTTTAAATTACAAAAGCACTTTATATTAGATATTGTTCAACTTTGACTGATATGGATTAATTTACATTTACGAGAACAATATGCAGAAACTATTGTTTTAGTCCTTATTTTTGATAGACAAATTTGATAAAACCATGAAAATTAAAATCTTGTGCACTTCTCATGATGGTTGATGTACATTTTTACAATTAAGTACTGTTAATAATAATAATGTTTCCTGTTGAACACATGGTGTAACGACATTGGGTGCTATTCTATTCTAAAGATATTATATATAAAACAACAGTAACTGATTAAGTAGAAAAATGGAAAGAAAAGGGAAAATGGGGAAAAAAATTCAAACTGATTATGAGTATAGATCGTAATTGCATGTTATAAAGTCAGAATTGTGAGATATAAACTCGCAATTGCAAGAAAAAAAGTCAGACTTTTTAACACGCAATTGCTACTTTATAACTCGTAGTTCGGACTTTATTTCTCAGGATTGCGAGATATAGACTCGCAACTGTGAGACAAAAAGTCACAATTATCTTTTTATATTATTACGTTCACAACTATCTCTTCACAACTTGCATTGTTATGTTATTCTGTGGCGTAAACAAGCTTCCACACCAGATAGTGAAGGAGTCGTGGTGTGTGTTCTCCGCAGGAGAAGTGGACTATAAGGAGATCGGCGACTGTGTTCATGCCACTGGATACAGCTCCACAGACCTGTGCCTGCCCGCCCTGGACTATCTGAGGAAATGCTCACAGGTGGGAAACATTTTTATATCAAACCTTTTTATATTGTGGATTTGGGTCAAAGAATGATTTTTGCATACAATAAGAATAACATGTAGTTTGGTGTTTTTTATGGATTGTTGTTTTGCAGCTGCTTGCCAGGATCTATAAGATGCCCACCAAGCCGGTTTTCTTGGGTGCGCGTCTCGGCCAGTCTCCCGATGAGAGCGCAGGAGAGATCCGTGAGCAGCGAGGAGGGCATGGACTGTGTGTTAGCAGAGTTTGATGACGATACAGGTCATTTATTTGCTTCATTTTTGACACAAATGATACAGGTTGAGTTGCAGTATATGGTAGGGGTGTGACAATATATATTGTTGATAGTTCACTCAAAATAAAAATGAGTTTTAGGGGGCTTTCACACTTGGTTCGATTGCCTGTTCCGAACCCGAGTTCGATTGCTCCCCCCTCCCCCCGATGGTCTGTGTTCACATTATATATTTGTATCTGAATCGTGGTACGCTTGCCTCATCAAGCTGCAGCTGGCGGCGTAATCATGTTGCTTGGTAACCGCTATGAATGAAAAGGCATCAAAATGGATAGAATAGCTTGCTTCACATTTGTTCTTTTTTTAACCTTTGGTTTTGTTTTCAAAGAAAATAATAATAGAAACAAAATGTATTATCATTTTTACCCGTTATTATCAATCTAAATTAATCTACAGCAAGACTTTGAAATTTTACGTCACAATTTAGTTTTTCTTTATTTAAATTTATTTTAAATTTAAGTTATTCATTTTTTAATTATTATCGTTTTTATTTAAATTTAGTTTTTTCGTTGCTGTTTTATTCATTTAAATTTCGTTTTTATTTATTTAAATTTAATTCCTATGTCTTATTTATTTAAATTTCATTGCTATGTTTTATTTATTTAAATTTAATTTTTTAATAAAAATTTCATTTTTATTTATTTAAATTTTGTTGCTATGTTTTATTTATTTAAATTTAATTTTTTAATAAAAATTTCATTTTTATTTATTTAAATTTTGTTGCTATGTTTTATTTATTTAAATTTAATTTTTTAATTAAAATTTCGTTTTTATTTATTTAAATTTCGTTGCTGTTTTATTTAAATTTCATTTATTTAAATTTCGTTTTTATTTATTTAAATGTAATTCCTATGTCTTATTTATTTAAATTTCGTTGCTATGTTTTATTTATTTAAATTAAATTTTTTTAATTAAAATTTAGTTTTTATTTATTAAAATTTCATTTTTTAATTAAAATTTTGTTTTTATTTATTTAAATTTTGTTGCTGTTTTATTTAAATTTCATTTATTTAAATTTTGTTTTTATTTATTTAAATCTACCCTACTTTGTCAGTGAGAAGACTACCTTATTAAAAATATTGCTGAAGTTAAAAAGACCTGTGTGTGTGTGTGTGTGTGTGTGTGTGTGTGTGTGTGTGTGTGTGTGTGTGTTTTATATCACTAGTGCAGTGTCCATTCTCAGAGCATAAACTCTGCTGGTGTGAGGCACGCCGCTTCCTGTTCGCGCTGTTGTGTAGTTTATTCAAAGTTTATTAATTCTGAACATGTCGCGTCTCGACTGTCTATCTATATTGCACCAAATACGACACTATACTTCCTTGTGAAGTATTTCGGACAAAATGCCAAATGTGTTGTTACTAGTAAAAAGAGATCTACATTATTTTAAATATATCTAGTCAGTGACAGAGTAAAGCATATTCGTCTACAATAACTCTGTATTTTCAGCTTCAGAATCATAAATATAATTATTCTGGTATTTCTATTGTCCAGCATTGGGTTTCAGCACCAAGTCTATTCATTTACACACACAATGTAATATCAAATTTAGCATTTTAATCAACAGTGCATTTTTTGTTAGCATATGTCTTGGATTATCGCAATAATATCGAATTGTGAGTTCAGTATCGTGATGTATCGAATCATGACATGGGTATCGTTACACCCCTAGTATATGGTGAAGTGTGCAGGTCTGATCTAGGTGTGTGTGTGTGTGTGTGTGTGCAGGTCTGATCCAGGTGTGGATCCTCCTGTTGGAGCAGCTGACTGCAGCCGTGTCGAACTGTCCTCGACAGCATCAGCCGCCGACACTCGAGCTGCTGTTTGAGCTCCTGCGGGAGGTCACTCAGATCCCAGGTTAGCCTGCTGTCAAAAGAACATCTTTTATCTGAAATGGAAAGCTTTTGTTACATTAAACACTACCCTTTAAAAAGTTTGGGGTCAGTAAGAATTTGTATTTTATTTTTGGGGAAATAAATAAGAAATCAATACTTCTATTCATCAAGGATGAGTTACATTGATGAAAAGTTACAGTAAAGACATTTATAATGTTAGAAAAGATTCTAATTAAATAAATGATGTTCATTGAACTTTCTATTCATCAAAGAATCCTGAAATAAAAATGTAAAAAACTGTTTTCAACATGGATAATAATCATACATGTTTTTGGAGCATAAAATCATCATATTAGAGTGATTTGTGAAGGATCATGTGACACTGAAGACTGGAGTAATGATGCTGAAAATTCAGCTTTTTTCAGAGGAATAAATTGCATTTTAATATATATTAACATAAAAAAGTCATTTTAAATTGTCATAATATTTTTAATCAAAAAATTGCAGCCTTGGTAAGAGACTTCTTTTAAAAACATAAAAATCTTACCGATCTTAAACTTTTGACCGGTAGTGTGTGTTCAGATTCATCAATGGGAATGAATTCAGTCCGATTGAACCAGAAGTTGTGTATGTAAGTAGCCAGTGTGCTCTTCCTCCTCCTCCTCCTCCTCCACAGGGCCGGGGTTTGCCATCTTCTCTGTCATCCAGCTGCTTCTCCCGGTCATGTCTCTGTGGCTCCAGCGCAGTCACGGCGAGCACTCGTACTGGGACATCGCGGCCGCTAACTTCAAGCACGCCATCGGCCTGTCCTGTGAACTGGTGGTGGAACACATTCACAGCTTCATACATTCAGGTACAACTCTCAAATCAGTGATAGTTTTGATGGATGCGGATTGTAATCAAGCTAAAGACGATTGCGGTGACGTACAGTAAGCCCACGCGAGTCTTAATGCGCAAACAAAGTGTGTATGCGCGCTCTCGACGCACTGATTGGACACATTTACGTACATTCACATTGTTTCCACAGACATTCAGGATAATGTTCTTATCGGTCACGTGTGTGTTGCTGAGTTTAGTCATTCTGAATGGATCCATGGATCTGAATTGGTTTATGCAGTCAGGTCAAGGTGTTCAGTTTGGGTTTTTATTTTTGCCGTCTCCATGTGGTCCTGTATAGGGCTTTATTTAAACAATAAGCACAGTTTTTCTGAATTGCTAAAACACATTTCTTGAAACCTTCACTCACTTTCTCAAAATCTTGCCTCAAAACCATTTTATCTGTGTTATCTGTATAGACAAATAGTTTACAATTTGCAAAATGAATTGTTTCGCATTGCAGTAATGACAATTACTGGCATAATTAATTACATAAACTGAAATAAAATTAAATGTAAAACAGTTTACATTTAATATATTTATACACTTAATATATATGTGCGAGAGTTTTAAGTTAAAGTGTGACACTGGGATGTGGGTAACTATAAATTGTATGACTATTTTTTGTAGATATTGGCTATGAGAATCTGATTAACCTGATGCTGAAAGATCTCTTCAAACTGCTGGTGTCCTGTGTGGCAGAACCAGCCGAGACCATCTCCAGAGTGGGCTGCTCCTGTATCAGGTGTGTGTGAGTGCGTGTGTGTGTGTGAGCGAGAGGTTAAGTGTCTTTGTGTTTGTGAGTGAGTGAGTTTGTGAGTGAGTGAGTTTGTGAGTGAGTGTTTGTGAGTGAGTGAGTGTGTGAGTGTGTGTTTGTGAGTGAGTTTGTGTTTATTAGTGAGTTTGTGTTTATTAGTGAGTTTGTGAGTGAGTGAGTGAGTGAGTGTGTGAGTCAGTGAGTGAGTGAGTGAGTGTGTGAGTCAGTGAGTGAGTGAGTGAGTGAGTGAGTGAGTGAGTGAGTGAGTGAGTGTGTGTTTGTGAGTGAGTAAGTGAGTGAGTGAGTGAGTTTGTGTTTGTGAGTGAGTTTGTGTTTATTAGTGAGTTTGTGAGTGAGTGAGTGAGTGAGTGAGTGTGTGAGTCAGTGAGTGAGTGAGTGAGTGAGTGAGTGAGTGAGTGAGTGAGTGAGTGAGTGAGTGAGTGAGTGTGTGAGTCAGTGAGTGAGTGTTTGTGAGTGAGTTTGTGTTTGTGAGTGAGTTTGTGTTTGTGAGTGAGTTTGTGTTTATTAGTGAGTTTGTGAGTGAGTGAGTGAGTGAGTGAGTGAGTGAGTGAGTGTTTGTGAGTGAGTGTTTGTGAGTGAGTTTGTGTTTGTGAGTGAGTTTGTGTTTATTAGTGAGTTTGTGTTTATTAGTGAGTTTGTGTTTATTAGTGAGTTGTGAGTGAGTGAGTGAGTGAGTGAGTGAGTGTGTGTTTGTGAGTGAGTTTGTGTTTATTAGTGAGTTTGTGTTTATTAGTGAGTTTGTGAGTGAGTGAGTGAGTGAGTGAGTGAGTGAGTGTGTGAGTCAGTGAGTGAGTGAGTGAGTGAGTGTGTGTTTGTGAGTGAGTTTGTGTTTGTGAGTGAGTTTGTGTTTATTAGTGAGTTTGTGAGTGAGTGAGTGAGTGAGTGAGTGAGTGAGTGAGTGAGTGTTTGTGAGTGAGTGAGTTTGTGTTTGTGAGTGAGTAAGAATTACTGGGTGAGTGTGAGTGAGTGAGTTGGTTTGTGTGAGTGTGTGCGAATGTGTGCGTGAGTGAGTTTGTGTTTGTGTGTGAGTGTGAGAATTCTTGGGTGAGTGTGAGTTAGTTTGTGTGAGTGTGTGCGAGTGTGTGAGTGAGTGTGAGTCTGTGTTGTAGTGAGTGAGTGAGTGAGTGAGTGAGTGAGTGATTGAGTGAGTGTGAGTTAGTTTTTGTGAGTGTGTGCGAGTGTGTGAGTCTGTGTGAGTGTGTGAGTCAGTGAGTGAGTGTTTGTGAGTGAGTTTGTGTTTGTGAGTGAGTTTGTGTTTGTGAGTGAGTGAGTGAATGAGTGAGTTAGTGAGTGAGTGAGTGAGTGAGAGTGAGTGTAGTGAGTGAGTGAGTGAGTGAGTGAGTGAGTGAGTGAGTGAGTGTGTGTATTGTGTTTGTGAGTGAGTGAGTGAGTGAGTGAGTGAGTGAGTATGTGTGTTTGTGAGTGAGTTTGTGTTGTAGTGAGTGAGTTTGTGAGTGAGTAAGTATGAGTGAGTAAATGAGTGAGTGAGTGAGTGAGTGAGTGAGTGAGTGAGTGATGTGTGTGTGTTTGTGAGTGAGTGTGTGTTTGTGAGTGAGTGTGTGTTTGTGAGTGAGTGTGTGTGAGTGAGTGTATGTGAGTGAGTGAGTGATGTGAGTGTAGTGAGTGTGTGTTTGTGAGTGAGTGTGTTTGTGAGTGAGTGTGTGTGTGATGAGTGAGTGTGTGAGTGAGTGAGTGTGTGTGTGAGTCAGTGAGTGAGTGAGTGAGTGAGTGTGTGTGTTGTGAGTGAGTTGTGTTTGTGAGTGAGTTGTGTTTAGTGAGTGAGTTTGAGTGAGTGAGTGAGTGTGTAGTGAGTGAGTGAGTTTGTGTTTGTGAGTGAGTGAGTGAGTGAGTGAGTGTGAGTGAGTGAGTTGGTTTGTGTGAGTGTGTAGTGAATGTGTGAGTGAGTGAGTTTGTGTGTGAGTGAGTGAGTGATTGTGAGTGAGTGTAGTTAGTTTGTGTGAGTGTGTGCGAGTGTGTGAGTGAGTGTGAGTCTGTGTTTGTGAGTGAGTGAGTGAAGTGAGTGAGTGAGTGATTGAGTGAGTGTGAGTTAGTGTTTGTGAGTGTGTGTGAGTGTGTGAGTCATGTGTGAGTGTGTGAGTGCAGTGAGTGAGTGTTTGTGAGTGAGTTTGTGATTGTGTGAGTGAGTTTGTGTTTAGTGAGTGAGTTTGTAGTAGTGAGTGAGTGAGTGAGTGAGTGAGTGAGTGAGTGATGTGAGTTAGTGAGTGAGTGAGTGTGTGTTTGTGAGTGAGTTGTGTTTATGAGTGAGTATGAGTGAGTGAGTGATGATGAGTGAGTGAGTGAGTGAGTGATGTGTGAGTCAGTGAGTGAGTGAGTGTGTGTTTGTGAGTGAGTTTGTGTTTATTAGTGAGTTTGTGAGTGAGTGAGTGAGTGAGTGAGTGAGTGAGTGAGTGAGTGAGTGAGTGAGTGAGTGAGTGTGTGAGTGAGTGTGAGTCTGTGTGAGTGAGTGAGTGAGTGAGTGATGTGAGTGAGTGTGAGTGAGTTTGTGAGTGTGTGCGAGTGTGTGAGTGAGTGAGTGAGTCTGTGTTTGTGTGTGAGTGAGTGAGTGTGAGAATTATTGAGTGAGTGTGTGAGTGAGAATTATTGAGTGAGTGAGTAAGTGTGTGAGTGTAAGTGAGTTTGTAGTGTGTGAGTGTGTGAGTGTAGTGAGTGATTGAGTGAGTGTGAGTTAGTTTTTGTGAGTGTGTGCGAGTGTGTGAGTGAGTGTGAGTCTGTGTTTGTGTGTGAGTGAGTGAGTGTGAGAATTATTGGGTGAGTGTGTGAGTGAGAATTATTGGGTGAGTGAGTAAGTGTGTGAGTGTAAGTGAGTTTGTATTTGTGAGTGTGTGAGTGTAAGTGAGTGATTGAGTGAGTGTGAGTTAGTTTTTGTGAGTGTGTGCGAGTGAGTGAGTGTGAGTCTGTGTTTGTGTGTGAGTGAGTGAGTGTGAGAATTATTGGGTGAGTGTGTGAGTGAGAATTATTGGGTGAGTGAGTAAGTGTGTGAGTGTAAGTGAGTTTGTATTTGTGAGTGATTTTGTGTGTGAGTGAGTGAGAATTATTGGGAGAAAGTGAGTGAGTGAGTTTGTGAGTGAATAACTGTGAGTTTGTGAAAATATGTTGAACTGTCTACATAGGCAGCATCCCAGCAAACACAGAACGTTCCCCCCAACGTTCCTGAATGGTCCCATGAGGTTATTGTTTTGGGAACCAAACAAGAACGTTACAGGAACGTTCCATGTAGGTTATTTTTAGGTTCCATTTTTATAACATAAGGAGAATGTTCCAAGAACGTTCCCTTAAGCTTAAGGGAAAGTTCTAGGAACATTCTGGGAACCAAAAACTGACGTTCCCAGAACCTAAATTTGTTTGCTGGGATCGCAGGTATTCTTTTAATGCGAAGAATGTTCGAAAATATAGTATCAGTGTATTTAATGCGTTCTATTGTGTGTGATTCGCAGGTATGTTCTGGTGAGCGCAGGGCCTGTCTTCACGGAGGAGATGTGGAGGTTAGCATGCTGTGCCCTGCAGGACGCTTTCTCTGCCACCCTGGAGCCTGTGAAGGTGACGCTCCTAATAACATTACTGACGTCTCCACTGTCCACAAGTCTTGCATTGACAGAAACTGTTCTTACTAACCAGGGTCAACACAAAGGCATTATCATAGAAACAGATGCTTGCCAAATGTGTAAATGGTTTGCCTATACAGAGTAGCTTAAATGGACAATAGCAATAGAAGTAGACAATAGAAATACATAATTTTTACATGAAAATCAGGGCTCGACAGTGCAAGTGTTTTACTATTGATGTGTGCAAACTTTAAAATGTGTTTAGGAGCATGTGTGAATAAAAACAAAAAAAGTCTAAAAGTTTTTGGAATATTTAAGGTTGCAAAAAGTTTTAAATTGTGTAACAAATGTGTTAATTATAATTTAAAGAAGTCTTAAGTTTTAGGGATGGAAAAACAGGTAATCAGCCTAATTAATTAATTGATTATTACATCTAAAAGGCTATGATTCAATTAAATAAATGTAATAAATGTGAGCGCTGCACGTTCAGTCCAAACGTGGTGCTGTTGTGCGCTTTAAGAGCCGTTCGCAATTTATATTAATAGATTTACTCTAAAATTAATTATGGCAATATTTACTTTATGGTGTTTATATTGAAATAGGTTGTAAATGGTTGTAGGAGTAAATTTCTTAGTCTTTCATTGCTTTGAAATACCAATAATAACCTGAAGAAAAGCTTAAAATACACCATGACTCTTAATTTGATATATGCATAAGAGAGTTCTTTTAAAAACATTACTTACAAATCTCACTGATCCAAAACCTTTGTCTGGTAGTGTATATGGATATTATTTGGCACTGTGAACACAGCACTGCCGCTGAAGTGGGTTAGCCTGCGCAGATCACGTTCTTCACACCGTCTCAGGATGAAGTTAAGAATCAGGGGAAAAACTTCAGAATGATGTTCATGAGTTCATTCATGATAATGTGTGAATAACACACGTCATCTGTGGTGTCCGAGCTCATGTGGTAATAATGTGATTTAGGTGTTTACATGCCTCTTTATTGCGAATAAAATCAGCGTACACCACATATCTTAATGTGATTATGAGCTTAATCTCAGTTTGATTGAAGTATTGTGTTTTCATGAGGTTTAATCACATTATTGCCAAAATCCCATTATAATCGCATTATGAGTGTGCCTGTAAGGAAAGACCTTTATTATGAAAGAACAATCCATTTTTCATTACACCCTTAAAGGGATAATTCTAATTTATGAAAATACTTTATTTATATATATTTTATCTTACCTCAAGGGCATCCAAGATGTAGGTGTCTTTGTTTCCGCAGTATTTTCAATTTAGATATTTTTAGGTCAAACCGTTCTTGTCTGTTAGTCATATAATGGAGGTCTATGGTCACCACCTCAAAGAGCATGTACAGAGAAGTCCAGATTAAACATGATTTAATGACTCATAAATGTAAGTACACATTGATGGTCTAAGACATGAAACAAGCGGTTTGTGTGAGAAAACTAACAGTATTTATATCGTATTTTTACGATATATTTTTTTTATTTTTACCTCTTGTAACCACAGCCACGTCCAAGTGATCTGAGGGCACAGGCGCTTTGTGACTGTGGTTACAAGAGGTAAAACGATATAAATACTGTTCGTTTTCTCACACAAACCGCTCAGTTTCGTGTCTTAGACCATCAATGTGTACTTACATTTATGAGTCATTAAATCATGTTTAATCTAGACTTCTCTGTGCATGCTCTTTGAGGTGGTGACCATAGACCTCCATTATATGACTGACAGACAAGAACGGTTTGACCTAAAAATATCAAAATTGAAAATACTGTAGGAAACAAAGACACCTACATCTCGGATACCCTTGAGGTAAGATAAAACATATAAAAAAATAATTTCAAAGTGAACTATCCCTTTAAAACGTTGCTCTGTGCCTAACAGAACTAGCTGCTAATGCTAACCACTAACCAGTTCATTTTTCATGATTGTTCATGACATTAAAAGTGAGAATTAAGAATGGTCTGTAGGCGATACACTAAAGAGTTGAGCTTTCTACATCTAGGCAAGGCAAGTTTGGTAATTATAAGTAAAATAATTAAAACAGTTTAGAATAAAAAAACAAAATAAAATACAGTAAAAACAGTGGGACGAACAGTGGCACAGCTAAACACAAGTGTTTTGATGCATCCAGACTTTGAGGTTCACACAAGCTGTTTCTGAGCCGATGAAAGTGAAGTGCTTGTCAGACAAGAGTCATGGGAAGATTTAGGAAAATCCCATCCGGCTACATGAAAATTCATTGTTACTGTGTATTTAAACACATGCTCTGCAAAACGTTGTTTCCTGCAATAGACTGAAGCGTAATGCTCAGGAAGTGTCCGTCCACATGTGTTCTTCTCTGTCTCGACTGATGTTCAGCGTGTAATCTTATTTGAGGATTAGTGTTGTGCTATTTTCTGGAAAGAAACTTGAACGCACATGTGTAAACCGAATGCTTTCTAATAATAACAAAATCACGAGACTTTAGATTGCATTAATTTGAATGTATTTCTTATTTGGCAATCAAGTTTCAAACAACACATCTGAAACGACACTGCCTCCCTCAATCAATGAGACTTGGACAATCTGTTTGTCTGATTTTTTCAGTTTTTTTAAGTTTGTTTTTTTCATTTGGTGCTGCAGATGGAAGAAAAAATATTGACCTTTTAAGCTGTAAAAATGCTCATAAGCAGAGGGGATTGGTTCATTTCCACGAACTTCATTCAAACATTGGGAATCTGGCTACAGTGGCTTTGAGGTTGAAATGATGGATAAATAAAATCGGCTTTTAAGCCACATCAAAACTAATACATTTACATTGAATATTATCAAAAGGCTGAACATTACTGGGGTTTTATTTAAGCTATATCATCCAACGTAAGACTAGAGATGCCGTACACTAGTGAATCTGGTGTACAGACGCTTTCCCTTGTGTGATTTCACTAAGACACACACACACACGAGAGAGAGATCCTGCTTACATGCTGATGCTCTTTTGCAGTAATAAAGCTGCTTCTATAAGACATGTTGATGTAGGTCACGCACAGAGTACTGACAGATGCAAGAGCTTGTTCTGTTCTGTACAGCGTTTCTAATGGAGAGAGGATTAATGTCACATGCATATAAACCAGTGCAAGCTTTGATTTGCATTGCAAGTTTCGTTCAAATGTTGGGGAAGAAAATAGAAGACGTTCATTTAAATCTATTTATTTTTAATATTAAATACACAGTAGTGGCTAAAAGTGATGTCTGGAGGAGATATGTGTTTTTAATGACCCTCAAATTAAACCATCAAAATATGAGGAAAATATTTTATTTTTGTTTTAATATTTTCAGCATAAGGGAAGACCAAACCCCAAGCTTGGTTAAGGTATTTATCTGACAAAATTGTTTGGCAAAATAGCCAAACGACAGCTACACATTTTATTTTACTATGCAAAAAAAAATCCATAGAAAAACTGAAAGCTCAAGGGAAAAACAATACATTTACTAGCCGAGTCATACACAATCAGTTATTAATATTTTTGTTGGTTTTCTCTTTATTTTTGCATGCATTCTTAAATTCTTTGTATGACAGCCTGGCCTAAAAATCATGTCTGCACAATTTGGCGTGATTCATTGCTTTATCACAAATAAAACAATCGACTTCAAGCACAACTATGTTTTCAATATGCTTACAAAATCTTTAACCTTTATAAATACACTATTGGTCAAAAAGTTTAGGGTTCGGTAAGATTTTTTATGTTTTTAAAAGAAGTCTCTTCTGCTCACCAAGGCTGCATTTTTTTTATAAAAAATGCACAAAAAATACAGTTATATTGTGAAATATTATGTCAATTTAAAATGACTTTTTGTATGTTAATATATATTAAAATGTAATTTATTCCTCTGAAAAAAGCTGAATTTTCAGCATCATTACTCCAGTCTTCAGTGTCACATGATCCTTCACAAATCACTCTAATATGATGATTTTATGCTCCAAAAACATGTATGATTATTATCCATGTTGAAAACAGTTTTTTACATTTTTATTTCAGGATTCTTTGATGAATAGAAAGTTCAATGAACATCATTTATTTAATTAGAATATTTTCTAACATTATAAATGTCTTTACTGTAACTTTTGATCAATGTAACTCATCCTTGATGAATAGAAGTATTGATTTCTTATTTATTTCCCCCAAAAATAAAATACAAATTCTTACTGACCCCAAACTTTTTAAAGGGTAGTGTTTAATGTAACAAAAGCTTTCCATTTCAGATAAAAGCTGTTCTTTTGAACTTTCTATTCATCAAAGAATCCTGAAATAAAAATGTAAAAAACTGTTTTCAACATGGATAATAATCATACATGTTTTTGGAGCATAAAATCATCATATTAGAGTGATTTGTGAAGGATCATGTGACACTGAAGACTGGAGTAATGATGCTGAAAATTCAGCTTTTTTCAGAGGAATAAATTACATTTTAATATATATTAACATAAAAAAGTCATTTTAAATTATCATAATATTTCACAATATTACAGTGTTTTTTGTGTATTTTTTATCAAAAAATTGCAGCCTTGGTGAGCAGAAGAGACTTCTTTTAAAAACATAAAAAATCTTACCGACCCTAAACTTTTGACCGGTAGTGTATATTTATATATACATATAATATTCACACTCAATGCTCAATGTATGAATGGATATGGATAGATAGTTGTATATATAGATGGATAGATAGATAAACAGTGTGTGTGTGTGTATATATATATATATATATATATATATATATATATATATATGTATATATATATTTTATTCACATTTATGTTTTTCATATTATTTTTATATTATTCACATTATAAAAATGTGTGTTAATTTGTATTTATGTACATACATTCCTTCTAAAAAAAAGTGGAATTAAATCATGAAGACTGGAGCGTTTCCTTGTTCTTGATTTCTGAATCGCTTCTCTTCTTGGGCAGAATCTGCTGGCTTGTTTCCGGAGCGGTTCGGACAGTTTCACTGGAGACGCGTGTGAAGTGAAAGTCGCGGCTCCGTCACACACTCCGTCAGCCGAGGCCGAGTACATGCGGATCCGGGCCATGGCTCAACAGGTACACCTGCGCACCTCACTCACCTCATGTCATAACTCATAATACACAGAATAAAGGGGCGGGGCCTGGCTGAGTTAGTTAGGAGTGTGTTGAAACTTACGGTTATGTTAAGGCGAGACACGGCAGACAAAAACATTGTTTTGTTTTTTCACTGGTCAGTTTTGAGATTTTGGGATATTCGTCTTCATTAACATGTCGTCTTTCAGACTTGTGATGAAAAAAAGGTCTTTAGGTCTTTATTTTACTACATTTTGTCTGTTTGCGTCTGTAGATTTCTCATAAATTCATCAAAAGTTGGCGATCTAAATCACCGCTCCGCGATCGCGATCTGAACCCTGTCAACACACACACTGTTAAAAAGCTCTCTCTCTCCTGTCGCATCCAAATATGGTCATTTCCTTTTTATCAGCAACCAATCGTGAAAGTAAAAGGGGGATTTAACTCTAAATGCGCAATCTCATTGGTTGATGCTAAATCTTTAATGCCCGTTTTCTCAAAATGACTTTTCTTTCATACTCCATGTCTGAAATCTCCACTTCAGTTGCACCGATACACACCAAACCTTCCAGTCTTGTATCTAATTATATTATGAAGACATTTACAGAGGGATTTGTAAATCTATTATTCCTAACCTGATTTATAGAACATTTTATTCCAAAAAAACATGGTGAAAATCCTGTTTTAAGGCTACTGACAGTATATTCTGATTTACAGGATAACAAAAGCAGATATCCATAAATCCCTCTGTAATTTTTTGCCATCTAATATGTGAACACAATTAAAAAAATAATTTTGAACCTGGCTTTAACCAATTCTCAGATTTTTAATTTTTCTAATCTAATATTTAATTAGATAATGCCTAATTTGCATATTTAAACATTAAATAACAGAAAACTTGCAATAATCTTAATGTGGGTAATCAACTGGGAAAGTTTCATGGTGATGAAGTAGTGTCTCACCTGTATTGGCGGGACATTTCCCAAACACAATGATCCAGCCGACCAATCAGAGCACAGTGAGCTTTTCAGAAGGAGGGCTTCATAGAGACAGGAAGTAACAGAGCGTTACTGACAGACTGGGAAGATAGGAGCCGCAACAATGGAGAATATGAGGAGAATAATCAACATTCAAGCAGGAAAACCTGTTCTAGCAGAGCCCAAAAACAACATCTACACCTTATAAAGGGTCGTTAATAAACAGATATTTGGCTCTTTTTGTGTATAATTCATTGTTTATAATGGTTGGATTAATTTTCTTCTTTCAGGTCTTCATGCTAGATACGCAGTGCTCACCTAAAACTCCCAGCAACAAGGAAGGGTTTGAGCACGCTCAGTCCTGTGTGCTGATCATTGAGCTTCCAGCGGATCCGCAATCCAACGGCCAAGCGCAGAAGAGGTGAGAGGATCCACATTTAAAATCACACTGCAGATATGTATTACTTTTAATAACACTGTAGATCATGACGTGAGAAACTGCAAGAAAGCGAGGGGATGCATCGCTCCCAATATTCAGTTTATTGGTTTCAGTGACTCATACGTAAAAATGACATTCATCCATAGACCTGATATTAGAGAACCACTCTTTATAACTTACAATCCAAAATGTTCAGAAAAATTAAATATAGATTAAAATAGAAATGTTGTTTTAATCATACAGTAACCTGTGCTTGTGTGTTTTCTTCTCTTCACATGCTGTGCATGACACAGAAAAATTGGGTAAGGCCACTGCAAACAAAACCTGCATGCCGTACTGTTCTTCCATACTTTTTAAGACTCCTGTAGTCTTTTTGATCCCAATTAAAAACTTTTCATGCCTTAAAATAGCTTGAATGTAACTCGACAACCTTGCCTCATTTAGTATTTGCAGTAGTTCAATGAATATGCAAATGAGCCATGCCTCCACTCACTCACTCAGAGATCCACTGGTTGATGAGTTTTTGTGTACCAATTAGGGATGCTCCAACACGAAAATGTTGGCCGAGACGGTTAATTTTGGCCGAAAACAGTATATTTTAAAGCCAATTCGCCTTTGGCTAAGCCACGCCCTAGAATGTAGATTGACCAATCACAGCGCAGCCAAGAACGAGCTCCCACAGAGGTCCGACACTTTTTCACAGCGTTCCATTGATTTTCAACACAGGCGTCTCATATTTTTGCTGGCTATTATTACCGTTGTAGTTTTATCAAAAAAATGGTTAAAGTTGGTGCCTGGGGCATTGTGTAACACAGATGACACATTTTACAGAGGTTGGAGGGGGGTGTCCGTTTTGTCCCTTCCCGAAACCCGAAGTCAAATCCTGACAAGTGTCGTCTTTGGGATTAAACTGTGTGGATGTCCTCAGTCAGCTAAACCCCTCAAAGATCAGACAAACACATTCTCACATTCTAACACACTTCTAACCTTACTGTGAAGTTATACTAGTTAGACTGTTTTATAATGTTTTAGGTTATGATACCCAGCTTTGTATGAACAGTGTTGCTCCCTGATATTGTTAGTCCCAGCCTCCGTCTTGATTAGTGGGATATGCGGTGGTTAATTTTTTGACTGTGACCGGTAACGTTATGCCTTTGCCTCTATTTGGATGCCTTGTTGTTTCTTGTGTTTCACCTGTATGTCTTGAATATATATGTATGTCTTCGAACGCATATTGCAGCCCCTTTTGCCTACTTTTATCAGTTTCAGCAGGAAGAGCTGTCACAGCATAGGCCATGTTGATACCAAACCAGAGCCCAGATGAAGTTTGACAGAAGTAGCAACAGTAACTAAGGGGGGCGGGGCTTAGCCAAAGGCGAATAACCAAAATATTGGCCGATAAATCTAAATCTAAATTTTTATATCGTTTTTGAGAGCCTGATTACAAAAGTCTCACTATTAAAAGGTCATTATATGCTACACAATTTATGTGGTCTACAGTTTTTGAAGTGATTCCAATCATATGTCAAGCAATTAAAAAAAATTGCTTAAATATATCAGCCAAATTTTCTTATTGGGTGATAACGATAACATAAAAAATTAACATATATATCGGCAGATACCAATATATTGTGCATCCCTAATAACAAAGTATGCAGGGCATGGAATAGAAACAAAGTTAATTTTAGGACATCGGTCTTAATTTTCGCATGTTACAAAATTAATACAACCTCACGTTGTGTCAATCACGCTTGCACTCTGCCTCCGAAACTCTCATCCGTCATAAAAAAAAATGCATCCGGTTCCATTTTCTGCGTTTTCGAACCTGTAGCAAGCAGCTCGAATGGTGTTTTGCCAATTCAGAGCCACCGAATTACAAATACGAAAAACGCATAAGAATATGTAAAAGTCAGTGTGCAAGGGCCTTAAAGCGAACTGTTTCTGTGCAGGATTCCCTTCAGGACTCTGGTGGTGAGTTTGCTTTCCCATCAGGTGCTCCTCCAGAACCTGTATGATATCCTCTTGGAGGAGTTTGTGAAGGGCTCTGGGGTCCCTGAGGGCCAGGCCAGGGTCCCGGCCGTGTCGGAGCCCCGAGGCGCAGGCTTTCTCCGCTACATCTCCATGCAGAACCTGGCCATCATCTTTGACCTGCTGCTGGACTCTGGACCGCACAGCGCCGGAGTTCGACACGCGTCCCGGACTCAAGTATCTGCTCATGAAAGTGTCGGGGGTGTGTGGAGCTGCCAACTTATACCGCCAATCTGCCATGAGCTTCAATATCTACTTTCAGGTACATTTACATTCTTACCTCCGTATGAACGGGGACAAAACAATGTGAGCAGCAGGGAAATTTTAATATTGACAAATATGTTTTACAAAAATAGGCTTTTAATACAGCTTCCAATTGTAAAAATTGTATATGGTAGGGGGCGCTATTACGCATCTTCTGAAAGAGTGCTGAATCTCTAGATCAAAACACAGGCGAAGAAGAAGCAGAAACAAGTTTTTTGTGTTTTTTTGTTTTGTTTTTTATTGAACAATTATTTATGTGCAAACAATATGGCAGTTATTATTAAATCTTAACATTTGAACATACAGAGCAGGTGCACGAAAGAACAAATATAAAAAACAAATATATATATATATAACGCTGTCAGTTTTGCTGCTGCTCGAGATTTACATTTACATTTATTCATTTAGCTGACGCTTTTTTAAGCAACTTATGGTGCGTCACACCGGACACGAATAGCACGTCAGGCGCGAATGATTTCAATGTTAAGTCAATGCAAAGATGCGTTACGCACGTAAAAAATTCCTGCGGCACGAATGAGGAGTAGAGCGCGGCGCGAAGACGTGAATATGCCTCATTCGCGCGTCAAGTTCACACGAAATGAGCGTCTGGCACGTTAAGCCCATTACGCGTGAATGATTTCGTTTGTGCTATTTGTGCATTCACGCGTTTGACGCGAATTCGCGTCTGCCGCCCGAGTTGAAAAATCTGAACTTTGGTGTCAATTCGCGCGGATTAACCAATCAGGAGTAGGGTTGGGTATCGAGAATCGAGTATCGATCTGGAATCGGGACTAACTTTTCGCTTTTCCCGGAATCGTCAAAAGTAAAAATTTCGATTCCTAGTTTCGAATATTCACAGTCCGCTGACCGGAAGAAGAAACCGTTGAACAACACCAACGAAGAAGCGTCTGACCGGAAGTGTTGGCATAACGCGCGCGCGTCGAACATGAGTAGCTTACGTCGGCGGTCCAAAGTGGCTTCACTTTTCTATAAATAACGAAATCTCGGCAAAATGCAAAATTTGTGACAAAAGGAGTATTTGTGACAGAAGGATTATTTCCTTCGGAAAGATCGTTGGTTAGCAAGGTTAGCTAAACTTTTTTGACCCTGCCTCTTAAAATCGGAATCAGAATCGTTAGGAACCGGAATCGAAACAAGGAATCGGAATCAGAATCGTTCAAATTCAAACGATACCCAACCCTAAATCAGGAGCCTGCTACTTGCTCACATGGTGAAGGATCTGGATGCTTCAATAAAATATTTTGTAATGTGACTAAATGCATGGTGGGATTCTTATGCACAAGCAAATATTTTATCACATTTCTATATACGAGACATGTTCATTTTGTTTTGAATGTTATTCATTCTATATCTAGATTATATGAAATAGTATTAGGATGTAAAGGCAATCAACATATGTGCATAAGTTCGTGTCTGGACGTGAGAGAGAATAAATCACAGGACAGGTTAATTACTTTTGGAGGCTGGCTCTATTTATCATCAAAACAAAAATAAATGACCGATTAGGTGGATGAGGGCGAGGGTGATCCTCGTTCCGATGCGGGACAACAGGTCATCAAACTGGACGCAGGACACGCCGAAGTACCGACAGCGGCCGTCATCCAGGCGCAGCTCCTGGAGCGAGCAAATGCTGAAACTTGCCAGACGGTTCGCCTCCGAAGGGTCCGGTGGACGCAAATACGGTGACGATGATCCCCACGCCGCTGTTCTACTTTCCAGTGAAAATACAGAGCGGTGACTCTCTCGATGAATGCTCGATCAACATAAAAAAAGATAGCTGCCAACGGGTTTCGATTTTGACGCGCAAGACGCGCGTAAATTTCGCTTCAAAATTTTGATTTTATGCGCAGTTTTGTGAATTAACACAAAGTGGTCAAGCGTCAAACTAGACTCAGTAGACGCGAATTTGCGCTATTCGCGTCCGGTGTGAACGCAGCATTATAATTGCTATATATGTCAGAGGTCGCACGCCTCTGGAGCAACTAGGGGTTAAGTGTCTTGCTCAGGGACACATTGGTGTCTCACAGTGGATTCGAACCCAGGTCTCTCACACCAAAGGCATGTGTCTTATACACTGTGCCATCATCACCCCAGATGTGTGAAACCTTAGTGTGTTCATTTGTTTTTTAAGCGTAAGAATTCAAATTTTTTTTTGCATTTTGCTTTTTTTCAGGCTTTGCTGTGTGCAATGCTGACGAACCAGGAGAACATGACGGTGGAGCAGGTGAAGAAGATCCTGAGTGAGGACGAGGAGGGCGGCTCAGACTCCGTCCCAGCAGTGCTCGTCCGAGGATGAAGATATCTTCGAGGAGATGGCCCAGGTGAGTCCTCCTCGTGCGCGGGAGAAGCGTCAGTGGCACGCTCGCGTCCGTCTCTGAGCACGCAGCCCTCCAGCGGCGCAGACTGGGCCTGGCTGGTCAAACGCCTGCACAAACTCTGCATGGACTCCTGCAACAACTACATCCAGATGCACCTGGACCTGGAGAGCAGTTTAGGAGAACAACCCACACACCGGGCCGACCCGCTCTTTTTCTTACCGCTTTTTAATTCGGAGACGTCCACGCCCTCGACCGGGGGCCCGTCGGGTCACGGGACGCCCTCGGAGGACAGTGTCCGCCTTCACCTCGACGAAACGCCCTCGGATGAGATCCACAGTCCCGGTGGATCGAGTGCAAATGTCCCCCAGCTGAGAGGAGACCGGAGAGACGGGGCCCGTAAGAAGGAGTGGTGGGAGAGTGCGGGAAACAAGCTGTACACCATCGCCACCGACAAAACCATCAGCAAACTCATGATCGAGTACAAGAAACGCAAGCAGCAGCAGCAGCAGCACAATCACTCTGTGTTCCCCAAAGAAGCCGGAGAGAAGAGGGGCGAGGCGGGGACCCTGCGCGGGCCGGACCCCCGGGACCCCCGAGGCCTCAGCAACTGGTGGAGCAGGGGCCGATGCGACACTCCTTCAGCGCGGGGCCCGAGCTCCTGAGGCAAGAGAAGAGGACCCGATCGGGCTCCACCGCCAGCTCGCACAACATCTCCATCAGAGACTCTGAGGCACAGATACAGGTGAGACGGGACAGGAGACCCAATACCCTCAAAACTTACAGGCATGACTAGTAGTTTGGGTAGGGAATAGAGCCAGACCGATATATCGGCATGCCGATATTATCGGCCGATATTAGGCAGTTTTCAATTATCGGTATCGGCAGTTATAATGGCCGATAAATGAATGTTTCAAAAATAAAAAAATAAAAACGGACGAAACACGCTTGAACCATGTCATAAGTGTTGGAGTTGTATAGTTTGTCCACCAGAGGGCACTCTACACTGTCCTTGTTGGCAACAATCGTTGAGTTGGTCACGAGACATACATTGCTTGAATAACAATTATATAGTCGCCAAATTAGTTAGTAATAATTATGTTACATTGTTACAGTGTAGTTGACTGACTGTCCTTTTAACTTTTGACATAGTGACTGAAGTATTTCTTTAATAGCACGTGACTGTTATAGCAATGAGACGTATCATCTCTCCTTGGCCTGTTATATTGAAAATGTATGTTTTACACTTTGCAGTATGACGTTATCCATTGCTAAATTATGGCTCATCATAGACTAGCGAACCACAAAGCTAGCTAATGCCACTATCATCAGTCTGTTCTGTTGTGACAATAAAAGAAAAAGTTTCTTTTTAAAATGGATGATCATGATATATTAGTTAAAACTCATAAATAACTACAAATAACTAACGTTAGGGAAATCTGTTAATGTTTTGTTGCGCGTTTCGAAAAAATAAAATAAAAAAAAATATCTGCCGATATATCGGATTTTAAAACCAAAAAATATTTGTATCGGTATCGGCCTTCAAAATCCTTTACTGGTCGGGCTCTAGTAGGGAATTACAAACCTGCGCACATATACTCAAAC
Source organism: Hybognathus amarus (assembly GCA_030378365.1). Lineage (NCBI taxonomy): Eukaryota > Metazoa > Chordata > Actinopteri > Cypriniformes > Leuciscidae > Hybognathus > Hybognathus amarus. The sequence goes on from JAQIUQ010004828.1 coordinate 150,549, forward strand.
GCACATAACTATAGAATCTGTTATTAAAGGAGTAGTTTTGAAAAAAAATTTGCTGATAATTTACTCACCCCCATGTCATCCAAGATGTCCATGTCTTTCTTTCTTCAGTCGAAAAGAAATTACATTTTTGAAAAATTAAACATTCCAGGATTTTCTCCATATAATCAAGGTCCAAATGACAGTTTCAGTGCAAACTGTTCAAAGGGCTTTAAACGACATCAGACGACTGAATAAGGGTCTTATCAAGCGAAACAATCACTCATTTAATAAATAAATAACAAAGTTTAAGTTTTATAAGCTCAAATGCTCGCCTTGCTCTATTCCATGACTCCCCTGTTCGAACTCGTTCATCAAATGAATCATGAACGAATCTTTTCCGAGTCATTTGGTTCATTCAACTATCGAAACGAATGAACTGACTCGGAAAAAGATTTGTTTGTTTTGATAAACGATTTCGAACAGGAGAGTCAACAAACGCGCATCACAGAACAGAGCAAGGCGAGCATTTGAGCTTATAAACCTTCCCTTTTTTTTAATTGAGCGATCGTTCCACTTGATAAGACACTTATTCATCGTCTGGTGTCGTTTAAAGCCCTTTGAAGCTGCACTGAAACTGTCTTTTGGACCTTGAACCGTTTGGTTCCCATTGAAGACCATTATATGGAGAAAAATCCTGGAATGTTTTCATCAAAAACCATAATTTCTTTTCGACTGAAGAAAGAAAGACATGGACATCTTGGATGACATGGGGGTGAGTAAATTATCAGCAAAAGTTTTTTTGAAAGTGAACTACTACTTTAATGCGCATGTGAACGCCATCAGCATTTATAAGAGGTTCAGTTTAAACAAAGTCTGTTCATCTTAGCGGACCTAATTTAATAACAAATGATCATTTTCTTGGATGGCATTGGGCTGAGTAAATTATCAGGAAATTTTCATTTTGAGGTGAACTAATCCTTTAATAGAAAAATATAGAGTCAAATTACAGAACTTTCAGCAAAAGCATTGGGTTATTTTTTTGGAGTTGGAGACTGATATTCTTTTATGCATATTGTATGTGATGTGGATGTTCCTGCCCAGGCCTGGACCAACATGGTCCTCACAATCCTGAACCAGATCCAGGTGTTGCCGGACCCCACGTTCATGGCCCTCCAGCCAGCCGTGTTCCCCTGCATCAGTCAGCTGACCTGTCATGTGACCGACCTCAGAGTGAGGCAGGCGGTGCGCGAATGGCTCGGGCGAGTGGGGCGCGTGTATGACATCATCCTGTGACCCGGCTCGTGTGCTTTACTCTTCGCTCATGTATCCTGTGGCGTCCAACTTTGCTAACTCTTTTTACTGTAGTGCACAGTGATCTCTGTGTAATACCAAACCCTTCTGCGAATGTTCTTCAACATCCATGCTGTTATATTCAGAATCTATATTTGTATTTATTTATATTGCTGAATGTTTATTGGCTTTAAATGTACATGTGCCATATACAGAATTATGTTGTTTTCCTCTCATCTACACTCTAAAAAATGCTGGGTTGTTTTAACCCAATTTTGAGTGAAATAGCCATTGGGTTACATTTTTAACTTCCATTTTTAACCCAATAGGCTGGGTTTGTCCATATTTTACCCAAAATTGGGTTAAGACAATCCAGCATTTTTTAGAGTGTAACCCTTTAAAACTTTGACTTCAAACTCCCCTGAACATTTCAACCAGTTAAAGTCATTGCTCAATGAACTTAATGCACTTTCGTCAATGCTTTGATTAATATATCTAAAGCATGAACTTGTGCTTTTGCTAAATGCAGTTTTATGGTAGTATTATCACACCATAGTTCATGTACATCTTATACAATGCCTTAAAATAGAAATTTTCAGAGGAATTGGCTTAAGTTAGATATTTAATTCTGAGCAAAAACACTAGAAGACTTAATGTCAATTGGTAGTATCAGCTATAGTTGTTTTGGCTTTGTTTCTGTCTGTAAATCTGGAAGTGTTGGAGTTGCTTCAACCTTCTCAAGAAAGCTGTTTAATATCTAATATCCAAAGTCCATCCAGTCAGAAACCATAGATCCCACTACCCATAATCCAACGGTAATCTACCGTAAGTTCACCAAGCAACACTTCATCTAACTAAACTTGAATAAAAGACTGAGAAATAAAAGTGTAGTTTTTATGACTGCACGTGTGTTGTCTTAAAAACCTAAAAGCCACTTGTAGAAGCTATTATCTCCAACAGTTTAGGGATCTTTTAACTGGAGACTATTTACAGTCAATTTATGTTTGCACTTTCAATTTTAACGCTTTATCCCAAATATTTTATTCATCGATCTAGAACTGCAGTTGTTTTGAATATTCATTTTTGTCTTCAATCATCTGCATGTATTATGTATATGTTGATTTGTATGTGCGCGTGAAAAAGGATATTTATTTTGTGATGCTTAATGTTATTAAGAGAAATTTGCTCAACGTGCGACAAGCTACAAAGAAATGGTATGTAATTCATATACAGTTATTTCCAAAAAGGCTACTGTGCTGTACACTTCATTACGTGCAATGGGAACTATGCGAATCTGGACCATACACACATACTCTTTACATGTATCCAGTGCACACACAGCCTATGTTGTGTAACCGTAGTGTGAGAATGTGTAATCTTTAGCTCTTTTTGCTCATATTCGGTTGTGTTGATGGCGACTGCTTGGCGTAAACAACAGGGGGAGATTAAACCGGATGTTGAAAGGGACCAAAGACTAAATGTATATTCAATATGAGATTGAATTCTGGAAAACTATTATTTCTAGCAAAACAAAGAGTCCAGGTTTTCATTTTCTTTGTCCCTCTTATTCTTTTTCTAGGTACACACTGAAGTCTAGTCTACATCTGTCTGTCTTGAGTCGTTTAGCACAAACGTTCTGTTTGGACAGATTGTGAATATGTTCTGACAGTGTTTTGTCTGGACAAAAATAAGGACTTTGTAAACTCTATACAAATATTTTTAGAGGATGTTTTGTGTAAATGATTGGTTTTAGACTAAATCCATAGGAAAACACTATGGATTATGTTGTGCAGACTTAAGCTAAACATAAAAATACAAAAGTAAAATGTGTAATACTCAAAACATGTCTTAAGTTCATAATGCCACTCCAATCCAAGTGCACTAACTGTAATCATCCCATAATGTACCAAGCATATATCTATTATTTTAAGTATGCTGGCGAGGATATGTTAGTGTGTGTTTTGGAGGGAGTGCGCTCATACTTGTTTACTACATGCTTTTTATTATATGACTTCTATCAATCAACTGCAGTACATGTGCATTACGCTGAATGTGTTCGGGAGTGTTTATTGGACGATCATTTATGTTTAAGTGTTGTAGAATAAATAAGCAGAGTTACAAACCGTGTGTGTGTGTTTTATTTTTGGCCAGTTTATTCTGTTTAATGATATATTAAATCACATATGCAAATCAAACTGATTTGCAAAAACCAGAACTTTTCTTTTGAGTGGATTCTTCATCTATTTTTAAAATCGTGTGTGTGTGTGTGTTTGTGTGTGTGCGTATGGGCCATTCTACACAATTAGTTCAAAGTCCGATTTGGAAACGTCTTGAAAAAAATTAGTCTTTTTATGCAAATTTTATAACATCCAAGGTACGGTTTTCTAGTAGTTGTGCAGTTAATTATCATTATATTTTCAGAAAGTTTTGGAATATTTTTCCTCTCCCCAAATTTGTCACCACCGAAACACACAAATAAATAATTTAATAAGAAGGCTTATATTGACCTATTAATATTATGTTTACATCTACCTTGTAAAGATATTTTTTGCTATTTAAAAAAAACACAGGCAAATCAATAATTACATTTTTAACAATATTTCAAGTGTAATTTATAAGATTTGTTGTATTTTGAACCCGATCTTTCTTTGTAGAAGGCAAAGTTTATCGTACTGATTTCAAAGTTAAAGGAACACTCTATCGTTTTTTGAAATTGGGCTTATTCACAGTCTTTCCTACATTTAGATTAGCGTCACCTCTCGTCATACCGGATAAATTAAAATGGGCAAAGAGGCGGGACGCGGGTGGAGCTGAGGTACTAAAGCTATGCTACTGCCCTCACGCTTAGGTGACAGCTGATTGAAAAAGTAAAGCCAATGGTTAAAGTTCATGTTTTTGCCCATTGAAATATTATAATTGTTAAGACGTAACTAAAAGTGAGACTATTTACTTTACTTTTTTATCAACTTTATTAATCTCACAAGGGGCAATTAGTTAAAGGGTACATATCATGCTTTTAAATCATTCATTTTTACTTATAAATAATACATTTGTGGTCTATATTAAGCATAACTGCAATGCTTGGGTCTGAATTCCTCATTATTATAGCTACACAGGCCCCTTTTCCACCCCTTTTCTGACGTGATTTTGTGAGCAAGTCGTTTCAATGCGGCCCCTTTAAATAAAAAGGCGTACGTCTTACCCCGCCCCCTCTCCAGGTCGCTGAGTTCACGGTCAGTTCAACTCTCCGCGTTTGGCCATTATTGTAGTTTGATAAGAGATAAGATTACTATAGCTTCAAAGAACATTTTTATTCACACGTTAACAAAATGTCAACAACGGAAGACTTGTCCACCCAGCCTTACATATTCGAGCCAGAGCGAGCGAGTTGAAAACCAGCGACGACGAACCTGCTGAACAACGTCTTCATATGGAGGCAGGTATGTAAGTTAACTATGTTGTGTTATTAGTGAAAGTCGACTATTTCTCTTGTTAAAACAAGCACACTGACAAGATAAATGACTGCGGTCTGATCTTACCACTAAAAATCTGTATTGATAATAAAATGATAACTTACGTTTAGAAAGCATCAGGAAACACAGCAGCTAAATAGACTCACTGTATTCCGGACATCACGGTATTCCGGACACTTGACATTTTTGCGCAAATTTTATAAATAAACACTTTCAGGTCACGGCATAAATATATAAATTATCCGTGTCATCTTTGCCTTCTCCTCTTTTCGATTCCGACCAACCTTATGCTTCAGCAGAGCCAGTCGTTTCAAAGAAATCAACGCGAGTTTCTAACGTACACCATTGACTGTTCAAAAAATGACGAGGGGAAGGTTTTCCGGCAGGACAAATGGATGAGGGGATAATATACCTCCATAGAAAACGGCTCTTAAAACACGATTACCCACCAGAAAATGACGAAAAAAAACATTCTTATGGTCTTATAAAATAATTATGAGTTACAATTTGCAAATATTTGTACTTTAAGGGATTAAAATTAATAAACATTTAAAATTCTTAAATATAACTTTAGAATATAATGCTCAAATGAGCAGCTGTCGATTACAAGAGTGTATAGACGCTTATACAACAAAGTTATAAAGAATAATATGATTACTTTACCATCTTATAGTTGTTAAAATATATGGGTTTTATATTAGAAATGACTGTCCGAAACACAGTGAGTAGAAATTTTCAGCTGTCCGGAACACCGTGAGTCCTCATGGTAATCCGGACACTGCGTCTCCCGGTAGTTTTTTCAATATTTCTCTAAAATGATTTGCTCAAAATGTGTCAAACAAACTTTGAAACGTGTGGAAGGCGTGTCCCCAGAGACAGACGAGCAATCAGGTTTATCTTTCAGCTGGTTGATATCTTAAAGGACGTTTTACTGTGCAAAGTGTCCGGAATACAGTGAGTCTACGTTAAATGATAGAAGGAATTTACCCGATCGGCAAACCCTTCTGTATACTGGCTGAGGTTGTTGAAGTGCTTCAGGTCACTACATCCAACAACCGAACATTTTGACTAGCCCACTCATAACTTCTGCATGATTGAGCTTGGACTACAAAATCGGAGCGAGAAATAATAATGGCGGATTGCTCGTAGTGTTGGGCCGGTAGTCAATGTCCTTATTTGTCAGTTCCACTGCAAATACGGTGACGTACTTGATCAAAAAACGTCATAGACAACAGAAAAATCTGAACAGGTTGAAAAACATAACCAAAACAGAATATAAAGATATAAACGAAGCACCTGAAGAGAATAATTTCATCTTTTCTGTACCTATTAACACTCCAAATCTACAACAAAATGCATTTAAGGGCTAAAAAAGTAGATTTTGCATGAAATGTCCCCTTTAAGAGCATGTATACAAGAACATAACACAGATCACACACATTTCTCACAACATACAAGCAGTCAACTATGTGCATCGTGATGCATTATTATTCTGCTAGTTAAAAATGTTAGTTACTTACAATATTGCTCTAAGCTTGTGCATGTGACAGTGATTCAAGGCAAGCACATATGTCAGGTATCTCACGTCAAGTTCGTAAAGAGCTTTAATTCAGTCCATTTTACATGCTGATTTTGGCCGCCTCTCAATTTCTTCTCAGTACAGTGAAACAAGACTGGCACCAATCTTCATAGAGCATGAACTGGCTCAGAGAATCAAGAGGATGCAGTGAAGAGCTTTGCTGCGATGAAGGCCCGCCGTGCGCGCTTCTGAAACGTAAGTTAAGCTTTATTTGCTCTTTAGTCGTTATTTAAGATCCTGAACCAGCTGATGATATAATGTGCTTGCGGACATTTCATTTGTGTGTTTTTTTTTATGCACAAAAAGTGGTGTAAAGAAATTTGCAAACATCAGTAATTGGAGGAGGTGAAATGTGATTATTTGGAAAAGTCCTGTCATGACTGCTGAAAGAAAAATGCCAGCAGTCATTTGCCTAAATTGCCTCCTGCATAAACTTTATTATTGTTGACATTTTGGGCACACGCGTGTTGCGCACAACTTGCGTTTTGTAGGCATATGGCATATTGGTCTTTATGTGTTGTTGCTGGTTTTGCGTTATATGTAAATGGCATATTGGTGTTTATGTGTTGTTGCTGGTTTTGCGTTATATATATATGGCATATTGGTCTCTTTGTGTGTTGTTGCTGGTTTTGCGTTATATATATATATATATGGCATATTGGTCTTTGTGTGTTGTTGCTGGTTTTGCGTTATATGTATGGCATATTGGCATATTGGTCTTTATGTGTTGTTGCTGGTTTTGCGTTATATGTATATGGCATATTGGTCTTTATGTGTTGTTGCTGGTTTTGCGTTATATATGGCATATTGGTCATAAAGAGAACAATATTGTAATAAAATGTGGTGAATAATTTGGGTTTAGTTGCCCTTTCGCGTTGTTTCAAAAAGAGCGCGTGCACAACATTCAGTCATTCTGAATGGCACGTAACTTGGTTCAAGTTCACTTGTGCATTCACGATATTTTGTGAAGATATTATTTGTAATATTATGTTCATTTTGTATATCTGACTAATCTCATATCGGTTGTGTTTCTTTGATTTAAATAACAAAAGTGCTCAGCGGTTATTCATTCAGCGCGCGCAGCTCAACCAGCAATGCACTATTACTAATAATAACGATGATTAATTTGTGACTGTCAGCTTAGATAACATCAGAACACTATTTTATTAAATCATAAAATTAAATTTAATTTAAATTAAACCTAAATTAAATTTTACTCCACCTCTCTGCAGCAGACCATTAATTGATATTAATAATAAATGACGATCGATCATGGGAATATGTGAAAATTGACGTCCCTTCAGTTTTATATTTGACATTTCCAGATCTAGTAATCTTACTGTTACCTTTCTCAGACCAAGGGGGATTATAAGTGCTGCTACTAATGTTTCATTTTTTTTTTCCATCCAAGTAGTTTACCAGATAGATTATTATATATAGACTTAATATATTAAGGCTAGGTTTTAAGGCTAAGCATACCCATATGAATTTTTATTAACATTTATTTCATCTTGCTTAATGTTTGCAACAGGTGAGCCAGTGCACAAATATTTTTATGTATTTAAATTTTCAGTGCATAATTTATTTTGTTAAACAACATAAATGCCACTCTGTACCATATCCCAACTGTTACAATAAAACACCATTTGAGCAATATAACATGCATTTTTATTCAGTATATAAGCAATTTTTGCTTTTTATGTTAAAGACACTATTGATACAGTGAGAAATGTACATTCTCAGGAAAATCTCCGCTTATCAGTTAATCGTTAATCGATCAATAAGGTCAATCAATTAATGATTAATGAATTAATCAATAATTTGCATCCCTACACTCAACACATGAAATCCCACAAGTCACGACTAACAGAAGTGCTTCGCCGGTGCTTCCCCCTAATATAATCCCAAGTCAATATCTGCTTCAGGAAATCGCCTAGTGTTAATCTGCATCGCTATTTGTACTTGTTGTGAATACCCAGACCACAAGAAGTAATTACGTGGGTTTGTTTATTTTTTTAAATCACTTTTACTCAGGACATGCTAGCTGGTAACAAAGGATTCCATTCATAGTGCTAAGCTAAGCTAGCGCCGACCCTGTCAAACTAAAACAATGCATGCACTGAGACAAAAATGCATTTCTAAATGTAGGAAAGAATGTGAATAAGCCATATTTCAAAAAACGGTGGAGTGTTCCTTTAAGGATTCATTTGTTTGAATATGCATTGAACCAAACACTATAATAACATCTTAGTTGATAAATCAAATCAGTATATTTTATTTTAGACAAAACATGCATGTTTTGGTCGTGACATTTCGGTCAGTGACAGTAATGTATTTCTTAGCAACCACATCACGTACAGAATATTAACTCGCATACACACTACTAAAACATACTAAGACAGTAATGATTTGCATAACTGTACTAAAATGATTTATTATTATATGTAGGGTTGGGTATCGTTTGAATTTGAACGATTCTGATTCCGATTTCGATTCCTTGTTTCGATTCCGGTTCCTAACGATTCTCGATTCCGATTCTTTTAAGAGGCAGGGTCAAAAAAGTTTAGCTAACCTTGCTAACCAACAGTCTTTCTGAAGGAAATACTCCTTTTGTCACAAATTTAGCATTTTGCCGAGATTTCGTTATTTTTAGACAAGTGAAGCCACTTTGGACCGCCGACATCAGCTACTCATGTTCAACTCGCTCGGTTATGCCAACACTTCCGGTAGACGCTTCTTCGTTGGTGTTGTTCAGCGGTTTCTTCTTCCGGTCGGCGGACTGTGAATATCGAAACTAGGAATCGAATGTTTTACTTTTGAACGATTCCGGGAAAAACTAAAAGTTAGTCCCGGTTCCAATCGATACTCGATTCTCGATACCCAACCCTAATTATATGTAGATATAAATGTCTCATTCTAAGGTAATAAAAACATTTCAGTTTATTAAGTAAGTTCTTTATACACCACTGAAAACATAGTTATGGATGTCCTACTGCATTTCTGTTAATAGATCCTCAACATTTTTACACATTGCACCTTTAAAAGACACACACTTCCAATCTCATCTCCTTAATCGACCCAATTAGCTTTTGGAAAGACGTTACACGTGAGGTTCACTTACTTTTCCCGGCCTGCCCTTTCAATAATCACCCAACGTCTTCAATAAAAATTAGGAAAAATAGAGAATTTGTGTGTAATTACTTCAGTCAGAATGTGTTTGTCTATAATTGTGACTTAAATTAATAAGTAATCAATGCATAAATCCAGCAACGTGACATCATGACTTTTGCGTAAACATACACGCCACTTTCGAGTCAAGTGGCATGTTATCTCTACGCATTTTGAGCTATCCGCGTGTATCCGCGTGTATGTTTACGCCATTAACGTCCAAGTGATTCCGCGTGTCTGTACACGCCGTCAAATGTCCACTCATAAATGCCATTAACCCCAGTGACGGTTAGGTTTAGGGACGGGGTTGAGGTAAGTCATATATTTATATAACATAAGTCAACGGCGTTCATAAACACGCTGAAAAGCGTCTTGATAGCACGCCAAAAATGGAAATACGAATTGGCGTGTCATACACACGCTACTTCATGAGATCAGTCTGAATCCAGATATATTTTCAGATGGCTCACAAACTTGCCACTTTATATATCAGCCCATTGTTAGACGTAATGCATGGATGTATTTGACATTACCAAGTTCAGTTAGATTTTTTGCTAAAGAAAGTCAGTCGTGTTCCCAAAGCCATGGGATTGACCCCGGATGCCCTCACAGCTGTAATGTAGGCCAGTTGTGTTAGCTCTTGATCCCGCTGGAGTCGAGCTGCTTCCAGACGGACACAGGGTGTATAAGCCATTAATGCTATAGATGATGCAGCTGTGTGTTATCAGCCCTCACACACAGCAAACATGCGTGTGCTCCTGGACAGCAGCTGGATTCAGTTCGGCCCGGCGGGACGGGGCTCGTACGATTGGGTCGCAGGCGCATCCGCTCCGCCATCGGCTGAGGACCGTCTCAAGGTACAATGGCCAATTACTGTTGCTTTTATTGTGCTATATAAATAAAAGTTGATTGATTGATTAGAGACTAACTAAGCAGAGGAGGTAAATCAACCATAAGTGCACTCATTCCTCCAGCTCATCACATCTCTATGACTGAAGTCACACCATGATCAATTCACGGCTCATATCGAAATCTGTCCCCGTCTGGTACCATCAAGATAAGCGGTGAGACGGTCTTGATTTCTGGCAACACATTTCGACATCTTTGTTGATCCTGAAACAACAATCAACCGATCAGATTATATCAGGTTTAGGCTTACAACCAGTGTTTTTTCATCTACTGCTTCTCTCTGATTTTAGGAATAATGTATGTGTACGGTTAGGTTTAGGAGGAAGGATATAGTCAATGAGGTTTTCCTGGAATATGGGACAAAATATGTTGACCTGGCAATGAATCTAACTCAATATCAGTCTCAGTGCTGTTGAATTGTCAAAAGCTGATGGCTCAATCAGATCTGATGTTTGAACTAATGTTGTTTAATAATAATATGTATAATGTAATATTTGAGCAATCTCACAAAATCCGTTACATAGTGAATAATTGATAATGCAGAAAAATTATGCAGAACTGAGGTGGTGATGCAAAGCAACTAGACCGACTGGAGTAAATTAACCCATTTATATCCTACTATTGTTGCCACATTTCATTTTACATTTACATGCTACGTTCACGTCATGCTGAATTACCGATATTTCGGGATGACAACACATGATGCTCGACTCAGAGCTGTTCACGATCCTCAGACTCATAATTATGAGCTTTAATGGCAACATTATGAACTTATGAATGTGCAGCGGTTGGGTTGTAACTCTCTCGTGATTCCCTCACAAATAGGGTTGAGTATCGGTTGGGTTTATCCGATACCTGTACCTACTCTGTATTTTTTAACCCCTTACCTGTCACCCCCTTTCTGATAATTTACATTAAAATGCGCTATACAAACTTAAATGGTTGTAATTCAAAAATGCTTTGGAATATACACACGTTTGGTCTTGTTTTAAAGAAAACAATCAGCAGATTATTACTGAAGTGAAAGCACTTCAAAAAATAAAGTATGAAAAAGTTATGGAAGTTATAGTTACAGTAAATCAAATATTATTTATTAATATATTTTTTAATATAAAATAAATATTTTACAAAATATTTTTTACTATAAAATTACTATAAAATGAAAGCTATATATCTAAACAAGTTGTGTTCCAAATTTAATGTTGATATCACAAATTTTGAAGTTCCCATGAGATTTTGTTTAGGCGTTATACCAAAAATAGCCACCGGGTGCCATTGAATGTCATTGAATTTAATTGTATGCATTCTGCCATAAGAAATTAATAAATTTCTATCCAAATATCACTTCTGTCACTAAATATGGAACCTTGAGACTCAGACCTTTCTGACAATATATGTTTTGTCAAGATTAGAAAAGGTTTTGATAATAAATTATGAAAGATGATGCCCAAAAGGGGAGGGGCCTAATACAAAAATACCGTTTCTATGGTAACGCAACTTCCAATTTCAAAACGGTTTTTACAGGATGAATTCTGAGTTCGTATGCTTTCAAATGATACCTAATTTATGATAACTACTAAAATATGTGATATAATAAAAAAGGCGATAAAAAATAATATTATATTTTAGAGGATAATATATACATATTATAATTTTTAGAGAATAATATTATACTATTTGTTTTTTTATTGAAAAATATTAGATTATTTGTTTTATTATTAACTTTTAGCATAAAAACAGAATTTGCAATGATTAAAAGTCGATCAATTGGCTTTTTGTGACAAAGGTCAGAATTGTGACAAAGGTCTGTTATGAGGCAGATTTTTTAGAGGTGCACTCTTGTCAAAAATGTATCGGTTACTCTTCCTTCATAATTTGTAGCAAAAAACAGCAGTCAAATATCTATTTAGGAGTCTTAGACCTTTCCAACGATATATAGTTTGTCATAATTAGATTAGGATTTAATAGTAATAAATCGAAGTAAAGTTAGGTGTCCCGTATATGTAATGGTGACAGTTAAGCGTTCCGGTGCTTAAACGGTTCTTGAAACGGTACTTAAGAAAACGAAACCGCGCACACTTTGTCAAAAAATAATACCCTTTTATTAACAGGGTCAAACTGGACACAATATTAACTTAAATCTTTAATCAATAAAAATACGTAAATAAGTAACATATGGTAATAAACCAATATAACATAAAAATTCACATTTACATAATATCAAATAAAACAATATTGTGTCAAACAATGTAATTATACTGGAAATTAATAGAGATTACTACCAGGGTAATCTAATATCGACATGGCTACAGGTTCCCATGTTTTGTCTTCTTGAACAAGTCATGTAAGTTATCTGGCCATTGTAGCCTACTAGATTTACGCAGCGGCTATCTTGGCAGAGTTTGGTATTCGTTCCCACTGCGTCTTTAGCTACGCAGCTTTGAGTGAGACCTATGAAAGGGAACGTCTCTGGTTACTGGTGTAACCCATGTTCTCTGAATAGGGAACGAGGCACTACGTTCGCTGCCAAACTCAAGCTTCAAGCCGATAAGCTTTCTTTTTCGGCAGAGAAATCTAAGGAGCAGATGATGCGCGCGCTGATATAATATGACGACGTAAGAGCGTCATATTATATTAGTGCTTTTTCTAGCGCACGACAGAAGCCATGTTTCCATCTACTTGTCAATCGATTTTATCTGAAGTTCGGTAAAAAAACACATAACGAATAACGAATAAAGCTGGTGAAAGTGTGTTTCCATCAAACGGCTTTAAAGCGAATAAAAACCTGTATGTAATGACGTCACATGCTGTTTTGCGATCAAATTGGTATATTGAATTGATTTGAGACATTTTAAGGTGTTTCTATTCATTTTCACACTGAATCGAACAACATTCAAGCAAACTTTTGCGAACAAAGTTTTGTTAGACAAAATGGATCGCGCCATCTACCAACAAATGATCAAGAATTTCACAAGTTGAAGCCTAATATTGCTTACCGGTATGTGCCAGCTGATAGCGACATATGTATGAGATAATGTATGCGAGGCGGTTGTTGAAGGGGTTGTATTCGTTATAACAACCGCCTCGCTATATATTATTCTGCTTATTACATATAAATCAATAATTTGACACGTTTATTGATTTAAAAACGAGTATTGCTTCTGCTAAAGAAAATAGTCTGTTCCGTCTCTGAACTGCGTCCCATGGCAACGGTGTGTTATTAGCAGCGCCGCAGTCTGTTAACCAGAAATAACAGACCACATTCTACATTAGAACTCAACCAAGCCACGTAAAAACAAGCAAAACTAACCTAAGAAAACAACGACGCTATAAACATTGCTATGATGATGCCGATGCACGTAAATGCCCGGACGACAGCGGAGGCGACTGTAGTGTGGGAACGACAGCGCTCGCCTCCATCAGTTCTGGGAGATCCTGGTTCACGGAAACCCTTTGGTTGAAGCATTTTTTTATTATTTTTTTACTTTGTCCACTTACATCTGTCTTTGTTGACATCCGCCATGTGTGCGCAAACAGACTGACCGGAAATGAACTCGTCTTCTGGCGTGTTGCAACCATAAAAGGTCATAAAACTTAATCGCAATTCATTATTTATTCGGCAAATAACGTTTCCATCAGCTTTTATCGGCATTAGCCGATATGTCGATTAGAGAGAAAATCCGATGAGACACGATCGTATTTCATTTGAGTCGATTATTCATGAAATTTCATCGAATTTTACTGTTTCCATAAGGCATTTTTCATTCGATATCACTTAATTCGGATAAAAACGTGTCGATGGAAACATGGCTAGAGAGAGAGACTTTGCGTGTGTGCGCCTCATGCCACCGAAAATTTCGTTTTTATTCAGTTTGGTTACTACCGTTTATGTCAGAACCGGTTCCCTATTGGCACCGAGTTTCGGGACCCAACCCTACTCACAAACTACATTTCCCATAACTCACTGCCCGGACTCATTATCCCTGATTGCATCTGCTTGTGTCTCATTACCATGTTAGTCTCAGCCTATTTAAACCATGTTCACTCATTTATTATCTGCGAAGTCTTGTTATTTATTTCATCTGCAGTTCTGAGCATTTTCCATTGTTTTTCCCTCTTTCCTGGTTTTCTTGTTCCCGTCTCAGCATCTGGATTTGTTTGTTTGTGGACTGCCTGCCTGTGTAGATGACCCTTGTAGTCTCACCAACATCCGTAGTCTCATTTAGACACTTGTTAGCAACTAGGGTTGGGTATGAAGAATCGAGTCTGGATTGGAACCGGGCAGGGCCTGAAGTTAACTTTTTCGGCCACCGGCCACTGTGGCAGGTGGATTTAAAAATTCACCTGCCACAGAGACTTTTTACCAGCCATTTTTTTTTTTGCCTAACAAACGTGGAGAAAAAAACCCCGTGAATTTCACAATACAGTTCTTTAACTTGTAAGAATACATATATAATACAGAATATATATATATATATATATATATATATATATATATATATATATATATATATATATAGTATAGGCTATAATATAGTACTCAACAGATAGACCTACCGCAGCTTGTAAACAAATCACACGCGGCTATGTTGATGGCTGATTTAGTCACGTAGACAGATCCTGACAGCTTTTAGTTACAGCGTTCAGGAACCGTTAACTATGAGCTAAATTAATATTGTTATTACTGGTAAAATTACCGGGTACCGGACATTTTCTCACCGGTTCCCGACCCAACTCCCAACATGCACAGTTGCACACGCACACACATCTGTGCAACTGTCATTGTACTGTAGCCTACATCAGCGTTACATTATCTCATCCCATCTCACCAACAGTTTAATACTCGCACATCCAAACGAAGTCAGAAAAGGGCCTCATCTTCTTTCTGATCGCATGAACATTACGAAACAACAGTCGCTGTCATAAATCAGCCGCTCACGAACCTTGTCATTGCCGCCGATTGTTCACTTTGTATTAAAATGTCTTCTCTACTTTTCTTATGATCCTCATCTTTTTGATCCTCATCTTTTTGGCCTCTATTATCCCAGTAATGTGCCGCCACATTTTAGCCAACGCAAAAGTCCAACGCAATAGCGGACTTCGTTGAAATGTAAAAATCCTAATGAATCACTCAATTCTCATTGGCTACCTGCCAATGTGGCAGGTAGATTGACAGTGTTACCCGCCAATAGCAAAATTCACCCGCATTTGGCAGGTGGTCGGGTGTTAATTTCAGGCCCTGGAACCGGGACTAACTTTTCATTTTTCCCGGAATCGTTCAAATTTAAAATTTCGATTCCTAGTTTCGATATTCACTGTCCGCCGACCAGAAGAAGAAACCGCTGAACAACACCAATGAAGAAGCGTCTACTGGAAGTGTTGGCATAACCGCGCACGTCGAACATGAGTGGCTTACGTGAGCGGTCCAAAGTGTGGCTTCACTTTTCTAAAAATAGCGAAATCTCGGCAAAATACAAAATTTGTGACAAAAGGAGTATTGTGACAGAAGAGATTTCCTTCAGAAAGACTGTTGGTTAGCAAGGTTAGCAAAAAAAATTTGACCCTGCCTCTTAAAAGAATCGGAATTGAAAATCGCTAGGAACTGGAATCAAAACAAGGAATCGAAATCGAAATTAGAATCGTTCAAATTCAAACAGATACCCAACCCTATTAGTAACCCCCTTCATCAAAACAAGTAAAAGCTTTAAATAAACCACAAGGGAGAATTAATGATGTATTTTATACAGTAGAGTAAAATGTGAGAAAAAAAAACTATTGACTTCAGGGTGATGGAATTGGAAGCGCTTACTCATTTCTGGGGTTTGGCCAACAAAAATACATCATCTCTGCAGCACAACATTGCTGTGATGTCATATGAGTGACAAGTTGCCCCGCCCTCGTCATCAGAGAAGAGAATAGATGCTGCAAGTTGTTCTGATTCAAGATTACAATTATTAAACACTGCAACAATCCATTTTTAATATAGCCTATAATATAATTGTCAGTTTTGATTTCAAGCTGACTAAGGAAAAACGAATTATGATGTGATTTCTCACGTGTCTGTTGTCATGTGTTGCTAGGGTTACTGGTACGAACTGACTTCAAACAAGGTCGAGGAGAGAGCGGATTTGAGGCTCTATGTTGCCATAATAACGGGCTCGTTGCTCTTCCTCATGGGATTTGTCTTTATCGCTTACAAAAGATGTTTCAGGGTCAAAGAGAACACGGCCAAAGTGATAACACTGGATGGCACCGCTGAGTTTCTGTCCACCTTGGAGGAAGGAGACCGACCTGAAGACGGGACTGATGGGGTTTTTCTGATGGTTTATCTCGCGGCTCCCTACGAGGAAACCCTGACGAGATCGCGCGCGCCGCCAGCACTTCCGGCTCACACAATGACCTGGAGATTGAGGAAATACACACAGAAAACTCCAGTGATCAGGAGTGATCGTTCAAAGCTCATATTTCACCTCCAATGTAGCACATATCAACACTAACAAAAACATGGGAGTATCACTGTTTTCTTTTGAATCCTATGCTAGCATAAATATGGTAATAGCCTACCATGACTTTACCATGGTAGCACAGACAGTTTTTGTAAGTGCCAGCTTTGTTTTTGAATATTTATGATCTATGAAACTACAAAATATCATAATAGCAAGTCATGAAACAGCAACAAAAGGATTTGCATTTTACTATAAGGCAGTGATTTTGAGTTCTAGTAGTTTTGTTATATTATAATAAAGAATAGTTTGTAAAATATAGGCCTTAGTCTTTTTTGTGTGTGCAATGAATAATTCACTAACACTATATCAAATGTACCATAGTGCTATATGACTTTACCATGGTACCACAGCAGTTTGTTTAAGGAAGTAGTGCCAGCTTTGTTTTTAAATATTTATGATCTATGACTATGAAACTACAAAATATGTATTATTTGAAATGGAATACAAAAGGATTTGCTTTTGTTTCTCCAAACTTTACTATAATGCAGTGATTTCGAAACTCTAGTAGTAGCCTATTGTATATAAAAAAGTATAGTGTGTAAAATATAGGGCCAACAGTTTTTTTTTTTTTTTTACGGAATGGTTTTAGTAGTTTTGCAACATTTTTAAAGATGGGAACTTCTTGTATCTTAATAGTTCTCTTTTTTGTAAAATATATTTTCCTCATTATTTCATAAGAAATGTCCAACGTAATGGAGATGTTACCAACAGTGACACATAAACACAATATTTCTTTCTTATCTCTAGTTAATATCAGCTCTTCCGCCACATTATGTGATTCTGCAAGCAAAGTGAAATAAAATGAAATTGCATTAGCATGTAAATTGGTTTGAGAAACTGAATCATTGAACTGAGGATTTCAAGTATTCGTCTAAGAATCCTCTGAACAGGATTCTGTTTGTTTCACGTTGTTACATGGTTAAAAAGCACACGTCTTTATATAGTTAACCATGTCAAATTCCACCTTCCTGTAGTTGTTGTGATCATATAAGGTAAATGTGATCCGACTGTTTTAACCCTCAGGTGCTCTTCGTTTCGGAGTCATACTTGTTATCTTCCCGGTCAAAAGAGACCGGACACCTAAAAATGAAATTTTCTCCATCCCAGTAAAACCAATGCAATTTATTTTTGTTCAATAATATTTATTCTTTTTAATTTAGTATTTTGAGACAATTTGATTGAATTTATTAATATTTATGCAATATTTATGGTCTATTTTTGCCATGGAAAATATATATATTTTTCTAAATATATATTATTTTTTTCAAAAAATTATTAATGCAGTATTTTAGTATAATATAGAGTCTAGGCCTCCAGAAAAAAAAAATATTTGAAGAAAATTAGCACCATCTGGTTACAGTATAGAGAAAAAGCATAGAATCATGGTGTAACCACTAGCCCTCCAAGTGCTCTTCGTTTCGGAGTCACACTTGTTATCTTCCCGGTCAAAAGTGACCGGACACCTAAAAATGAAACTTTCTCCATCCCAGTAAAACCAATGCAATTTATTTTTGTTCAATAATATTTTTTCTTTTTAATTTTGTATTTTGAGCCAATTTGATGTTACTTATTAATATTTATGCAATATTTATGGTCCATTTTTGCCATAGAAAAAAAAAGTTTTACCACTTAAATTGCTCGAATCATGACCTCAATTTTTTTGTGTTTTTTTTTTTTGTTTAAATATTCAAAACAGATTTCTTTAATCACAATTTATTGGTGTTTTTGTGTATAAAAGTGTGTGTGTGTGTGTGTGTGTAGGGGTGGGTATGTCTGTTTTGCACTCTTGATGTATTAGAGTGTCACCCCTTCAATGCTGAGCACTTTTTTTCTGCATTCGTGGCCGATATGTAGATTGTACACACAAAGATTCTCAAAGTTTTTGTGTTTTTGTCAATTTCCCATTCATTTCCTATGGCCGGTCATATTTGACCGAAAAAGCACAAGTGTGACTATTTTTTTTACGACCACTTAGGCCCCGTTTACACGATGGAAAAACGCAGATATTCTCTGCGTTTTTGCCCTCTCATTTACACGAAAACGCCGTTTTTATCACTGAAAACGAATATTTCTAAAAACTCCGGGCAAAGTGGGAGATTTTTGAAAACGCCGGATATTTGTTGTCGTGTAAACTGGGAAGAAACAGCGTTTTAGGTTCTCTCTTGTCGATTCCAGGATTCTGATTGGCTTGCATGGCTTTATCCTTAACCCCTACACTGCCGCCTTAGGTTTGGCATAGTTATGATGGTGCTCGACGGCGTATTTATGCAGGTGTGTAAACGATGTTATTTTTGAAAACGGAGAGGGGAAAATATTCGTTTTGCTAAATACCCGGCTTTGTGTAAACGTGGCCTTAGCCTGTTCGGATCATGACCTCAATTTTTTGTGTGTTCACATACCCAATGCCATAAAAGTCACCAGGTTTCGTAACATTCCAATGAAGCTGTGATTTTTAAAATTTCAAAACAGAAAATTTTTCGGTCAGAAATGACGGAAGAGCACCTGAGGGTTAAAGAAATGCTGCATTAATCTGGCCTCACTAACACACACAACATGACCTGCTAAGAAAGCAGGAACGATGCAGACTGGCCCCGGTTCCAACAGGTGATTTGGAGTATAGGTTACTTCGGTCACACTTGATTGAGATTTTTTTTAATAACTCATTTTAACATTTCTATACGCTTTTTTTTTTTTGCATTTACTTTTAACCAGTTGGTATCAAGGGAAGTTTAAGTGAAGTATACTGTCAGATGCCCTGCTTTCTACCAAATAACTTTTTGTGAAATTCTTGCTTGAAAATGTGATTGTTGTTTTTATATATATATATATATATATATATATATATATTTTTTTTTTTTTTTTCTAATCTAATGTCACATCTGCCAGCCCCTTTAGTAAGATTTAATTGGCTTTATGCACAGCTGCACTACTTCCACAAGCTTGATTAATTCAGGTGTGTCTGATTATTGTTGCCGTGACTACTGAGGTCAGGCACACCTGAATTAATCAATTTGTCCAATAATGGCAGACAGGAAACAAGGAGCTGGCTGATGTTCAGGAAGTAGTGCAGCTGTGCATAAAATCAATGACCCCTTCCTTCATCAGCCTCAAACCAGAGTTTTTGAATGAATCATAACAAAAATCACTATCTTTTCAAATGCCCTCTAGTGGCAACCTGCTTTAATAACACCTCATGCAATGACCGTGTGGTGCAGCGCCATCATGTGTTTCAGCGCGGAACTGCAGGAAAGGGATTTGGCTATTATTCAGTGTTCTCCTTTTATTCTGTATTTTTACTCCAAATCAGAGCTCAGGGAAAATCTTTTCATTACCAAAAAGTACTTCTTGATTCTGCCTATAACATATTCATAAAATAAAAATAAGAAGTATTTGTTTAACTTTAAAACATTTTTATTACAAACATTTGACATATTTGATTATGCAATAAATAAAGTGTCATTCACAGTAAAGGCATCAGACAAGGAACTTCAACTAATCTTCTGAATTTTTCCGTGTGGGATCCAATTTCGTGCCTTCATAAATGACTTTGTTCTTCATGCCGTCCTGAATGATTCTCTGCTGAACACGCAGCTTGGCATTATTATATCTGCAGTAGAACCTGTAAAATAAATAAAAACATGAGATAAACAGCTGAACCTCATGATTATATAGCTTTTTTTCTTACATTTTACAACACAATTAATTATAATTTCACCCATTCTAATGCACATTTTCATATTCATATTTCTGTAATGGACAAAAAGACCCAACCTTTTGTTATTTTACTTGATTGGCAATACGTTGATTAAAATATATGCGTATTAACCTGTATTTGTACAGTATTAAGAACCTTTATATAGTTTCAATGCCAGTTTTTGAGACACGCACCATGAGCCCAGAGTCGTAAGCATGAATCCTGCGACACTCACTGTCAAATGACCTCTTCACTCGACCTGTGAACGAGCATTACATTAAAGACATAAAACATTATAACAATACTGAAGCTCAACAGAATCATACTCTTACTTGTTGCCAAAAAGTGCAGCAGTCCTGTGACTAGTGAAGCCCCGGCTCCGTGTAGAAGAGATTCCCGAGCACACTGCGTATTCTGGACGTCGAGGATCCCCAGCACCTTCAGGCCCTGTGTGTGTTATAATGTTAGGGTCAAACTAATGGCTGAACACTCTAGTCTACTCATTTATATGTATAAAATGCCCCTGATTACAAAAATACAGTGTGTATCAGGTAACGCTTCCTTTTACAGTACATTACTAATGTGTACTTACAGTGTACTTATCTAAGTATACATGGGTAGCAGGACTGTAAAAGGAAAGTGTTACAGTGCATATTTGCCACTTATTTACTACACTGATATCAATCTCTTCAGGGCTGAGTGAATAAATATTAATGACAAAATCAAAACTTAAACAGCATGTTTGTTTATATGAGCATCAAGACAATTACAGTGAAAATACCATGTTATAGTATCAGAAAGTATACCATGGTACTTTTAATTAGTAATACCATGGTACTTTTTTGTGCTAGAAAACAAGGTGAACGCAACCATAATAATGTAGGCTCAAAGGCATGAGGCTCTATGTCCTGCATCATCCATACCCTAACCATGATTACTGCATATAAATAAATACGTTAAACCATGGTAATTGTAGTTAAACCATGGTAACAACAAATTAACCACGGGTTTGCTACACTAACCATAGATTAACCATGGTATTTTTAGTAAAACAAATAGTATTGGTTATACAAAAGGTAATCAATCCGCAAAAAAAATAATACTTCTTATTTTCCAAAGGGTATTTGTGGCTAGAGTGTTATATGATCGTGTCTTGTGAACACCAGCGTAATATCTGACTACAATTATTAAATAAAATTACACTCACTTGGCTCTTACCGCCCTCCTCTGTCATTTTCGAGATGAATTTTCAACACAATCATTCAACCAAGTTCATTTACGTTATGAAATGTTAACTTGTGCGGTGCGCCGAAAAATCCTTCCTGACGGAACACTTTAGCTGGCGATAGTTGGTTCCAGTGTTTAGAGGTGTTACAGCGTTACACTAGCACGTAGGCTAATTAGCAAAACATAAAATAGGTTACTCGGTAAAAATAAAAATCAGATTCCACTTCCAGTGTTGATATATTTTAAATAAATAGGCTACTGAATGCACAACAGAGAAAAATATCTATTTGCTTTTTGGCAGTCTATGTTTCTGATAAGTTTTAGTTTTTGAAGGCTAAATGAGATGTTTCATCCACTTTAAATGTTGTTGTCAAATGACCATCTCTGCCATGTCGTACAAAACACATAACAAGATTTTAGACTATACAAATTTATAGTTTGGAGTCACATCAGAAGGAATTCAATTTTACCAGATTCTTTGAAATTTGCTATACTAGCAGCTGGGCTGACAACTATCACGTTCATGTTCACTCTTCTCACACGCAGTAAAAAAAATACATTGGGAACAAAGCCTTTAAAATTCTGTAGATTTTATTATGAAATTCAAACAATGAATGTGCGCTCTTTAATACTAGTTATAGCACAAAATAAACATGAATGAACAATGTGATGTGTTGAAAAATACAATAGGCCTACAACTTACTGAAATGTTGCCTATGTAATTGCACAATCAGTGTTTTAACCACAAAAAGATGTCAATAAAACAGCTTGTAAACAATGTCATGTAGCCTAATGTTACATTTCCACATGCCATTCAATGACTATACACTTGATAGTTAGCTAGAAAAATTAACTCTACAGAGAATCATTTTGCTGAAAAATATTCATTATATTATATATATATTTTTTTACTCTTATTAAAAAAAATCATTATATGTAAAATATAATCATCCACTACAATGTATCTTTGGTGGACTTAAAGCTCATTTAGTGGAAGATTACTAATGCCTCGGTGTTCTGCAGAACGATTTAAGGTATTTTACTCCGAATGCTGTTAGGCTTTTTTAATGAAATTAAAAAATGAGTGTAGCCTAATTTCTTGTATTGATTGTTGTTGTGGTGTCTGTAATGTGCAATAGTGGCGAATGAATTTCCTCTTACAGGGATTAATAAAGTTTTCTAACTAACATAAAGTTTTCTAACTGATATTAATTTTAACTTTAATATTATAGTAATGGACCAGCTACATGTACACTGTAAAAACAAATGTGTTCAATTTATGGTAAAATACCAGCAGCTGTGGTTGCCAAAAATTTAACGTATAAAATACAGTAGCAAGATTTTACGGTAACAAGGTTTTACAGACTTAACTTAAAATTACAGAATAAACCGTATTTCATTATCTGATATAATGTTAAATTACCTATCTGTAAAATATCTATTTTTCACTGTAATTTTTTTTTACAGTGTAGCTGTACCTGATACTATGGAAGCTTTTTTCCGAAACTTTTCTCAGAATTGTCAGAATTGCGTGCCATAAAGTCAGAATTTGCGAGATATAAAGTCAGAATTGCGAGATATAAAGTCAGAATTGCGAGATATAAAGTCAAGAATTTGCGCGATATAAAGTCAGAATTGCGAGATATAAAGTCAGGAATTGTCGAGATATAAAGTCAGAATTGCGAGATATAAAGTCAGAATTGTCGAGATATAAAGTCAGAATTGCGCGATATAAAGTCAGAATTGCGAGATATAAAGTCAGAATTGCGAGATATAAAGTCAGAATTGTGATATAAAGTCAGAATTGCGAGATATAAAGTCAGAATTCTGAATATAAAGTCAGAATTGCGAGATATAAAGTCAGAATTGTGTGATATAAAGTCAGACATTGTACAAATATAAAGTCAGAATTGAGAATATAAAGTCAGAATTGTGAGATTTAAATTATTCTGAGGGGAAAAAAGTTAGTCTTTTTTTCCCCTTGGAATTGGCCTGATAAGTCGCAATTCTGACTTTATATCACCCAATTCTGACTTTCATATCTGTACAATTCTGACTTTATATCTCACAATTCTGACTTTATATCTGCAATTCTGACTTTATATCACGCAATTCCTGACTTTATATCTCGCAATTCTGACTTTATATCTCACAATTCTGACTTTATATCTCGCAATTCTGACTTTATATCATCGCAATTCTGACTTTATATCTCGCAATTTTGACTTTATATCTCGGCAATTCTGACTTTATATCTCGCAATTCTGACTTTATATCTCACTAATTCTGACTTTATATCTCGCAATTCTGACTTTATATCTCGCAATTCTGACTTTATATCTCGCAATTCTGACTTTATATCTCGCAATTCTGACTTTATATCACGCAATTCTGACTTTATATCTCGCAATTCTGACTTTATATCTCGCAATTTCTGACTTTATATCTCGCAATTCTGACTTTATATCTCGCAATTTCTGACTTTATATCTCGCAATTCTGACTTTATATCACGCAATTCTGACTTTATATCTCGCAATTCTGACTTTATATCATCGCAATTCTGACTTTATATCTTGCAATTCTGACTTTATATCTCGCAATTCTGACTTTATATCACAGCAATTCTGACTTTATATTCGCAATTCTGACTTTATATCTCGCAATTCTGACTTTATATCTCGCAATTCTGACTTTATATCTCGCAATTCTGACTTTATATCTCGGCAATTCTGACTTTATATCTACGCAATTCTGACTTTATATCTTGGCAATTCTGACTTTATATCACGCAATTCTGACTTTATATCTTGCAATTCTGACTTTATATCTTCGCAATTCTGACTTTATATCTCGCAATTCTGACTTTATATATTCGCAATTACTGACTTTATATCTACGCAATTCTGACTTTATATCACGCAATTCTGACTTTATATCTCGGAATTCTGACTTTATATCACGCAATTTCTGACTTAATATCTCGCAATTCTGACTTTATATCTCGCAATTCGCGACTTTATATCTTCGCAATTCTGACTTTATATCAATCAATTCTGACTTTATATCTCGCAATTCGCGACTTTATATCAATCAATTCTGACTTTATATCTCGCAATTCTGACTTTATATTGCGCAATTCTGACTTTATATATCGCAATTCTGACTTTATATCTTCGCAATTCTGACTTTATATTCTGGAATTCTGACTTTATATCTTTCGCAATTCTGACTCTTATATCTCGCAATTCTGAACTTTATATTTTCGGAATTCTGATCTTTATATCTCTCAAATTCTGACTTTATATCACGCAATTTTGAACTTTATATCTGCAATTCTGACTTTTATATCTCGCAATTCTGACTTTTATATCTTCGCAATTTCTGACTTTTATATTCTCTGCAATTTCTGACTTTATATCACGCAATTCTGACTTTATATCTCGGAATTCTGACTTTATATCACGCAATTCTGACTTTATATCTCGCAATTCTGACTTTATATCTCGCAATTCTGACTTTATATCAATGCAATTCTGACTTTATATCTCGCAATTGCGACTTTATATCAATCGAATTCTGACTTTATATCACGCAATTCTGACTTTATATCTCGCAATTCTGACTTTATATCTCGCAATTCTGACTTTATATCTCGCAATTCGGACTTTTTATCATGCAATTCTGACTTTTTATCTCTAATCATCTCAGAATTGCGAGATATAAACTCGCAATTGTGAGAAAAAAAGTCAGAATTGTGAGATAAAAAGTCACAATTATTTATTTCATTTTTTTTATTCAGTGGCGGAAACAAGCTTCCATATGATACAGTAAATCCAAATGAATCGATTTCTGATCAAACTGAATCTACATTTCAAATCCTAATAAAAACACAAAGATCTTTCCCCAAATATCCTTTCATCAAACATTTCTTAATGAAACTTTATTTAATTTTCAAAGAAGAACAAAATCTAAAGAACCTTTTTTTCCAATATAGAACCTAGAATGAAAAAGGTTCCAAATATTCTTCATGGAACCAAAGATGCCAATAAAGAACTTTATTTTTAAAAGTGTATATGTTGTCAAATAGAGTGTGTTTGAGTGTTTTCTGCCTTGCGAACACTAAAACTTACAGTGAAATCTGAGAGCAGGGCCTCAGACCTTGATCATCTCCTGACCCTGGACCTGTGTTTAACATGGAGGCCATGGAATCGACTTTAGCTCCACGGAAATGATGTTAGATGAGATATGAATCGGCCCAAACTGACACTGAATGCACAGCAGGTGTGTTTTATCTTCCTTCTGACCTGACAAACTGAAAGAGTTGTGGAAACACATAATCCACTTGAGATCAGTGTGATTAATCTAAGGTCAGATTAAAGTTTAATCGTCGGTCACTTGGTTTCAGTGTCCTATATAAATCTATCCAGATGCTGTGAACACACAGAGTCTCCTAAGACAGCCCGCTGAGCAACACACACACACACCTGTCAAGTAAGTCTAATACATTTTTAATATTGTGAATGTTTCAAAGGCACTTCAATGAAATTGCTTTCCTTCCACAGGATGTTAGTCGTCCAGAAACAACATCCTCCTCCTCTTATTCTGTTCAGTTGTTCTAGTCGTTGCTCAAGGCTCTCTTCTTCCTCCATGTGAGCCAATTAACGAGACCGTCTCTGTGGAGAAAGAGGGCTGTCCGAAGTGTCTGGTGTTTCAGACCAGCATCTGCCAGCGGACACTGCCTAACTAAGGTGTAGTTCTCTTCTATGTGCATGGGAACTATTTTTAGCAACTTATATTAATATATGGCAAGCCGATTTAACTTTTATTCATTTCCAGGATCTGAATTCTTGATATCAACAATTACATTTTTGATATCAACAATTCATTTGCTGATATCTGTAATTGTATTGTCACTAGGGAAATTTCCCTATAGGCTGTAAAAAAATTTACTAGTAGAAATATCATTGTTGATATCAATAATTACATTACTAGTAAAAATGTAAATTCCTGATATCAATAATTAAAATGTCACTAGTTGAAATGTCTATTTTTTGATATCAACAATTCAATTGCTACTAGTAAAAGTTTTCATTTTTGATATCAATATTATTTCAGAAATCTAAAATGACTTTCTTACTAGTAACAATCACATTCATGATATAAAAAATTACCAATGTCACTAGTGAAAATTGAATTACACTCAAAAAAATGCTGGGTTGTTTTAACCCTTTCGGTAAAATATGGACAAACTCAGCCATTGAGTTAATTTTTTTACTGACATTTTTAACCCAACGTTTGGGTTTGTCCATATTTGACCCAAAGTTGGGTTAAAACAACCCAACATTTTGTATTGATATAAAAAATGATCATTGTTACTTGTAGCAGTTCAATTGTTGATATAAAAAATAGACATTTCAACTAGTAAGAATTAAATTATTGATATCAAAAATAAAGGTTTTTACTAGTAAGAATTGTATTTCTGATATGTGAAATTGGTATTTTAACTAGTAAGAAATCGATTCTTGCCGTTTTAACATTTATTAATTTCCAGGATATGAGTTGTTGATATAAAGAATTACTTTTTTTGATATCAACAATTGAATTCTTCAACAATTTAATTGATAATATCTGTAATTGTATTTTCACTAGTCACCTGCCATTCAAAATCAATTGTTGATATCAAGAATAGATTTTTTACTAGTAGAAATACCATTTTTGATATCAAAAATCAAATTTAATAATTGTTTTTCTGATATGTGAAATTGTTATTTCAACTAGAAAGAAATCAAATCTTAATATTAACAATTGATTGTGAATGGCAATCTATGGTGAAATTTCACTAGTGAAAATACAATTACAGATATCAACAATTATATTTTTTTTACAAATTCAATTGTTGATATCAAGAATTATCATTTTAACTAGTGGAAATGTTATTCCTGATATCAACAATTTTCATTGTTACTAGGAGAAATCTAATTCCTGATATCTATTAGTATCATTTTAACTAGTGAAAATGTAGTTGTTGATATCAAGAATTCATATCCTGAAAATGATTAAAAGTTAAAACGGCTTGCCATAATGAATATACATGGCTGTTAACATTTTTTTGATCAGTAAGATTTTTTATGTTTGTAAAGAGAAGCTCACCACCAAAGCTGCATTTACTATTTGATTAAAAATGCAAAAACAGCAATGTTGTGTAATATTATTACTATTTTAAAGTAACTGTTTTCTATGTGAATATATTTTAAACTGTAATTTATTCCTGTGATTAAAGCTGTATTCTCAGCATCATTCCTCCAGTCTTCAGTGTCACATGATCCTTCAGAAATCACTCTAATATGTGGATATGATGCTCAAAAACATTCGTTATTATTATCAATGTTGAAAAGAGTTCTGGACCATTTTTTTTCTTAGGATTTTTTTTTTGATGAACAGAAAGTGAAAAGAACAGCATTTATTTGAAATAGAATATTTTGCAACAGTATAAATGTCTTTACTGTAACCTGTCATCAATTAAATTAATCTTAATGAATAAAAGTACTGATTTATTTTATTTCTTTCCAGCAACAAAATAAAATACAAATTCATACTGACCTAGTGTTTAATGTTAATTTCTATTTCTCAGAAATTCTTTTGAACTTTCTATTCATCAAAGAATACTGAAATAAAACATTTCAACATTGGCAATAATCATTAATGTTTCTCTGAGCATCAAATCATCATATTAGAGTGATTTATGTAGGATCATGTGACACTGAAGACTGGAGTAATGATGCTGAAAATTCAGCTTTGATCACAGGAATAAATTACACTTACCTATTCACATAGAACACAGCTGTTTTAAATTGTAATAATATTTCACAATATTACTGTTTTTGCATTTTTAATCAAATAAATGCTGTCTTGGTGAGCAGAAGAGATATTTCCAGCGGTGAAGTACTAGTGTATTATCTTGTTTCTAGGAGCCTGTATACAAGAGCCCGTTCTCCAATGTCTACCAACACGTGTGCACTTACCGGGACGTGCGGTACGAGGACGGTGCGTCTGCCGGACTGCCCCCGGGGTGGACCCGCACATCACCTACCCCGTGGCCCTGAGCTGCGACTGCAGTCTCTGTACCATGGACACGTCCGACTGCACCATCGAGAGCCTGCAGCCCGACTTCTGCATGTCTCAGAGAGAGCACTTCCCTGCATACTAGCCGAATGTCCCCCAAACTCACACTCAGATGTAGCCTATTAAAAAGTACATGCGTCATAGGCTACTTCAATGTTGTATGGACGCTTGTTTCCACCACAGAATAAAACAAAGATTTTCTCACACTTTTTTTTTCAGAATTGCGTGTTGTAAAGGCAGAATTGTGAGATAGCTCTAAACTCGAAATTGCGAGTTAAAGGCAGGGTATTTCAAAAACACCTTTTCCCAAATTTGTTTAAACTGTCTTTATATACCAATACATATTTAAAATGTAAGTACTCTGAAAAGGAGAGTAGGCCTATACGAATCAGAGTGTCGTCTCAGTGCTGCAATAAACACAGCTCTTTCCATTTGGAACGAATGCAATGATTGGCTATCAGGCGACTGTCACAACTAGGGTTGGGTATCGTTTGAATTTGAACGATTCCGATTCCTTGTTTCGATTCCGGTTCCAAACGATTCTCGATTTCCGATTCTTTTAAGAGGCAGGGTCAAAAAAGTTTTAGCTAACCTTGCTAACCAACAGTCTTTCTGAAGGAAATACTCCTTTTGTTACAAATGTTGTATTTTGCCGAGATTTCGTTATTTATAGAAAAGTGAAGCCACTTTGGACCGCCGACATAAGCTACTCATGTTCGACTCGCGCGGGTATGCCAACACTTCCGGTAGACGCTTCTTCGTTGGTGTTGTTCAGCGGTTTCTTCTTCCGGTCGACGGACTGTGAATATCGAAACTAGGAATCGAAATTTTAACTTTTGAACAATTTCCGGGAAAAGCGAAAAGTTAGTCCGGTTCCAAACGATACTCGATTCTCGATACCCAACCCTAGTCACTACCATGGCAACCACCCCTGTCACTCTCCCTCGCTACCATGGCAACCACCCCTGTCACTCTCCCTCGCTACCATGGCAACCACCCCTGTCACTCTCCCTCGCTACCATGGCAACCACCCCTGTCACTCTCCCTCACTGCCATGGCAACCACCCCTGTCACTCTCCCTCGCTACCATGGCAACCACCCCTGTCACTCTCCCCTCGCTACCATGGCAACCACCCCTGTCACTCTCCCTCGCTACCATGGCAACCACCCCTGTCACTCTCCCTCACTGCCATGGCAACCACCCCTGTCACTCTCCCTCACTGCCATGGCAACCACTCCTGTCACTCTCCCTCACTGCCATGGCAACCACCCCTGTCACTCTCCCCTCACTGCCATGGCAACCACCCCTGTCACTCTCCCTCGCTACCATGGCAACCACCCCTGTCACTCTCCCTCGCTACCATGGCAACCACCCCTGTCACTCTCCCTCACTGCCATGGCAACCACCCCTGTCACTCTCCCTCACTGCCATGGCAACCACCCCTGTCACTCTCCCTCACTGCCATGGCAACCACCCCTGTCACTCTCCCTCGCTACCATGGCAACCACCCCTGTCACTCTCCCTCGCTACCATGGCAACCACCCCTGTCACTCTCCCTCACTGCCATGGCAACCACCCCTGTCACTCTCCCTCACTGCCATGGCAACCACCCCTGTCACTCTCCCTCACTGCCATGGCAACCACTCCTGCTGCAACAGGAGCTGCCCACATGCGCGTGACTCGCTCATTTCGAAAGAGTCGGCCAGGAAGTCTCACAATTATGGCAGAAATGTCAGAATTGCTGTCCCATAAAGTTGCAATGTGTTTTTAAGTCAGAATTGTGAGAAAAACGTGCAATTGCGCGGACATACATTTGCGAATTCTGACTTTATAACACGCAATTCTGAGAAATAAAGTCAGAATGAATGTTTTACTCTGTGGCGGAAAGCTTCCATAACATTCTGTGCTAAAGTCAAACCAATTTTATTCTGTGTATAATCTGAAGGAGCAATTGGCATGGATATTGAACCTAAAAAGGTTGTAAATTATCATTGGAAAATCATCAGCCAATGACTAGAGAGAAGAACAAAACTTGGGTTTTAAATGATACACACATGTACAATAGGACGGAAAATCCTGCACATTAATTATTGACTGAAGCTTGATAATGAAAAAAAATTGTATTTGACTACAGTATGTCTCCTCCATGATACATTTCAATAAAACTGCAGCCCTTTTGCACTTGAAATATAAAGAGAAACTAAATAAATTAAATTAAACCATTTATAAGAAAGGCCTATGCATTCTGCTGGCAAAAGGCATTGCTCTCCATTGAAAGCCATTCAGAAGTGAACATATATTCTGACTTAATAAAATATTTTGCAAATACATAGCACTGTATAACACAGATGTTTTACCAGTATTTCATTTATTTTTGAAAGCATGAAATTAACTTATCTTTTTCATCATCCGTGATACGCTTTAAATAAATGTGTCTGCTAATCGAACGCATGTAATTAATCAAATATTAGATCTTGTACTGATTTCCCTCAAGCACACCAGACAGGATTACCATGTAAAGAGCAAAATGAGCTATTGGAGAATCTGTAGCTCAGAGTAAACGATGCAACAGTGAAGACTGTGGACTGCGGCAATAATGATTCACAGACAGAAGATGGCAGGAGAGATCAATATTGGGAAAATTGTGAAATAAAAAGTAAACGTGCAGTCATTTAAGAGTTAACAGTGTTTGCCTTGTGGAAATACTGTTATGCTATTCCATAAAATCTTGATACAGTGATGTTGTGATGGCATGACAAGTTAAAGGTACAGTAGCAGTTTACCATGAGGAATGACACAATAATTGTGTTATAAATCAATAAATGTAACATTATCAGTGACTGATTTGGAACTCTACCACAATAGCATTTGGTGTTAGTATATTACCAAGCTAACGTGATATTATAAACATAAAATAAGTACAATAAAAACATCTCCATTTTGAATAGACTGAGCAATTGTTATTGATAATTTTCAGAAGTGAATTAATTCTAAAAGCAATATTTCTCATTGCAATGCATTGTGGAATTCTCTGAAGTAATGAAACGACACAAATTATTTCTTTTTTAATAAAAAGCAATCATTTCACGTCACTTTTTCACTCTAAACAATGCCGGGTTGTTTTATCCCAAATTTGGGTCAAATATGGACAAACCCAAATGTTGGGTTGAAAATGTAATTTAAAATCTTTACCAAACTTCAACTTTTAGTTTCAACTGTACATTTTTGAATAGCATTTTTAACCCAACATTTGGGTTTCTCCATATTTGACCTAAATTTGGGTTGAAACAACCCATTATTTTTAAAGTGTTGTCAGACTTTCTTAAAGTCCCCCGATTATGCTTTTTCAGACATTACATTTCACGTAGTGTGTAATAGAGCTGTTTGTGAATGTAAAAGTTCAGAGTGCAGATAAAAGGAGTTATTGTGTCACAAAAGAAAAAGTGATTCTGAACTGACCGAAATGAGTCGTCAGTTATTCAGTAAGTCTCACTTCCTGTTTCATACCTGTGTAACAATGTAACACAGTTGCATAATGCCAGTCTATAGTCTTCAATCAAATTCACCTTGATGCACTTTCAAAGGATGAGATTGATACGGTAAATCCAACCTGATCTCACGACAATTCATACAAATTTTACGAGGTGGCTAATTCGTACATATTTTACGAGTTATAAAATTCGTATGAACTTGTACGAGTGAACTATCCTTGACCCCGCCCCCAAACCACCCATCACGTGGGTTTAGACAAATCGATACGAAATTCGTACGAGTGAGGTCGTACAAATTAGCCACCTTTTAATCACTCGTACGAACTGGTCGTGAGGTAATAATAATAAATAAGGGTAAATCCGACACCATCGCTGCTGTTCGTATCACTGTGTATCAAGTGCGGAGGAAAGTAGCTGAAGTTTGGTTTCTGACATGCGCTCTCAGCAGTCGACCAATCACAATAGACTGAGCCTTCTGACCAATCAGAGCAGAGTCGGCTCTCAGAAAGGAGGAGTTTAGAGATGAACCGTTTCAGACACTGTGAGAAAAGAGCTGATGCTGTAATGTACTCTAGATGATGAGAATACATGTAAACAAACACATTCTCATCCTAGGGCGGCATATAGTGATGCTTTTGACAATGCGTTTACATCCAACGCACATGGCACCCTTTGGCGCTCAATATAACACGCTTCGGTTATGGGTAGGTTTAGGTCTGGGGTAGTGTTAGGGTTACACCACTAGGAGGCGCCTTCTGGCCCAAATATATATCTGCGTCTCATATTGACGCTAAAGGGTGCCATGTGTGTTGGATGTCTACGCATTGGCAAAAGCGTCAGTATATGACGCCTTGAGATGAGAACGGGCTGTGTAAAACTATTGTATGAAAATCAGTAATAAAATTAGGAACTTTAAAAATAGCATAATAGGGCACTTTAA
This sequence comes from Hybognathus amarus, assembly GCA_030378365.1. Taxonomy (NCBI): domain Eukaryota; kingdom Metazoa; phylum Chordata; class Actinopteri; order Cypriniformes; family Leuciscidae; genus Hybognathus; species Hybognathus amarus. The sequence continues at coordinate 183,930 of JAQIUQ010004828.1, forward strand.
GTAGCTAGATTTTGCTGTTTACATGTATATAAGAATGAAGAGAGAATTTCAGCCAGTGAAACTGCAGCCCTGTCAAGCTGACCCTTATTGCAGAGCTGTTTTAGCCCATACTGCACTGATAATACACGCTATTACAAATGAGCTTATAATGAATCAATTTGGGGACATGAGGGAAATTACTTTAATATTATAAAAAATGCTTTCTGTATTATTCACTAATCAGTACTCAGGGGTAAAACACCTATTATGCTGTTTCTCTCCTTCTCAGAGCAAGATATTCTTTTCATATCCTCTGCTTATTCCCAACACAGGCTTGTGTGAAACAACATCCCATGAGCCACTGCAACTTTGAATTTTACTGAAGCATTCGCATTTACTTCAAGCGCACAGCTTCCGAAGTCGTATATAATATCTAAAGGAATTCAGCCAAAAAAGTTCATCATGCACTCATTCCTCGTGTCATTTTATCCCTGTATTATTGACAGGATTTCGTGATATGAAAATGAGATGTCAGAATGTCTGTGCTTTGGACTTTCTGTACAAGTAAAGTGGTAGATCTCAAATGTCATTCACACTTGTGTTCAGTTAAAAAATGTGCCACTATTACCAAAACCCAATGTTACTCATGTGTCTCAAAGCTATATTCTCTCAACATCACTTCGGTACTTATTTTTTTTACCTGTCTCCTGTAAAATAACCATCTATGAAAAACAAGACTTAAAGGTATAGTTCACCCAAAAATGTAAACTCTGTCAGTAATGACTCACCCTCATTCCAAACCTGTAAGACTTTCGTTCATCTTCAGAACACAAATTAAGATATTTTTTATTAAATCTGAGAGCTGGATCACTCCTCCATAGGCTTCTATTGTAATTGAAACTTGCCAGCCCAGAAAGTTATTAAAGACTTCATTAAAATAGTCCAAGTGACTACAGTGGCGCGAGGCCGGTGGCGCCATTACCGATGATTACGCAACACCTGTGTAGACGCACCGGTCTGATAGCTCTCACGGAGGAGCGGGAATTTTCATAAGCAATGTTAAAACGCACATCAACTGATCACTTACGGAGGAAATACTCAGCAATGATGTCGACTTATGAACTTAAACATGGTTTGTGTGTAACATTGTGCTTGGTCCGTTTTTCATCTTCAAAACAATCTTGGGTCTCCTGCCGATAAAGTTCGAGCTTCTGTCTTCCCGTAATGTTCACGCATCAGGTTAGTAAATGCAGAGAAGACAGTCTTTTGAGCGTTTACACTACACAAGCAACCTATGGAAGTGGTGGAAAGTGGACAAGCTCGGAAGAGTTTCAGACCCCGCTTACACCTGTATTTATTAGTCACGTCCACTTGTAATCGAATAGACTAAAATGCATGTCAATACCAGTGTAAATAGCGCCTAAAAGTTGTACTGTGTAACTGTGTCACGAACTGCTCCGAGACAAAGGTTGAGATCCAAACGCAGCTTTAATAGGAGCAATCCAGACACGTAATCCAATAAGCAGGCAAAAGGTCAAAACACTGGTAGGCAATCCAAAGAAAGAAAGAAACACACATACAAATCAGGCAGGGGTCAGAGGTAAAAGAGTAACAGGCAAGAAATCCAAAAACCAAGAGACATGAAACCAGGGAAAAAAAACACACAAAAGCACCTACTTTTTTGTGTTTCTTTTGATATGTTAAACACATACAATATTTTTTTCTTACATTTGACACTTGATTTTGTTTGTTTAAAGGGTTTCCTATAAAATGATACCAATTATTTGCATTTACTTCACTGTATGTGGTTATGGGGAGCCATCAGATTTGGGTATGTCCAATTTCATTCGGAATTCCAATAGAAACCAAAGTGCTTAAAGGGATACTCCACTTTTTTGGAAATTGGCTCATTTTACAACTCCCCCAGAGTTAAACAGTCGAGTTTTACCGTTTTCAAATCCATTCAGCCGATTTTCTGATATTTAGAAGAATATCAGTAACCAGACAGTTTCTGGTCTCATTGACTTCCAATTATGAAAATAATTATTATTGAAAACCAATTATTCTTCTAAAAATCAAAAAAATCGTCTGAATAGATTCAAAAATGGTAAAACTCAACTGTTTAACTCTGGGGGAGTTGTAAAATGAGCCAATTTCCAAAAAAAGTGGAGTATCCCTTTACGAGGTTAAAACTGCAGTGAACCAAAGACCATCTCAAAAACACGGTTTGAAATCGCTGGTGTTTCTGACGCCACAAACGACCTTGTAACCAATCAGATCAACGTGTGATCGTCAACCAGTGGCTCTCTGAGTGAGTGAGTTGGTGGAAGTGGCGCTCATTTGCATATTCATAGAACTGTGTATACTAATTGAGGCAAGGGTGTCGAGTTACATTCAAGATATTTTAAGACATTTTTTAAAGATTTTGTTTTAAAATATGTCAAAAATCAGTTTTAGAGGATACAGTTATTGACTACAGGGCGACTTTAATCCTCACTGTAGAGGAAGTGCCTGTTTTAAGTGTCTCGATCAGTACATTGGACATCCTTTGTGGATGGCTCCAAATCAGAGGCTATTTCTAGCAGTCTAAAACAATGAATGAATCCATCCACGGATACAGTGTGGGTAAGAGCGAGCTAATCTGAGGTGAGTAGGTGTCTGAGTCAGAAGAAGGATACTCAGGAACAAACACTTGTGTGAGTATCTCACATTTCACATTCATTGCTTTTCAGATGGGATATCAGAATGTGCCATCAGGGAAGCACATAAGGGCCTGATTCATATATAAAATTCATGAATAATGAAACTGATATTATGGCTGCTAAAATCAACATTTAGAAGTGTAAACAAACCAAAGGCACATCCATTTATTACAGGTCATAAAAGTGGTCATATTTGAATGTTGATAAGAGCAAATAATTTTCAAATAAAAACATACATTAAGCCACATAAAAACAATATACAAACTCAAATGCTTGGCCAACACATCGTAATTGTGGTGTTGAATGTGCTTTCTTGTATTTCTATGCTCTTGAGAACCATATGTGTGTACTGCTAAACCGAATGTGTTAATATTCTGACTTAATAAAGGAAACTAACTATTAAATTATCAAAAGAATACCTTATTTTCTCTTGAACGACTGTGACGGTATTGCCTTGAAGATAAAAAAAAAATATCCATATAAAATATTTTTGCAATTCTAAACATGCAAAATGTACTTTCTTTAAGAAAAATCACAAAATGTGATGAAAATCTTTTGTAGTATTTTTGTAGTATGTCTTGTGCCTTACAATAATTCTTCCCACACAACATATCAATTTTTTTTTATCACTAACCTAAACTAAAGCCAAGAAAGAAATAACGTGATGGAAATGGCAAGATATTAAAGGGTTAGTTCACTCAAAAATGAAACCCACTCTCCTCATGTCGTCCCAAGCCCGTCAGACCTCCGTTCATCTCCAGAACACAGTTTAAGATATTTTAGATTTAGTCCGAGAGCTTTCTGTCCCTCCATTGGAAATGTGTGTACGGTATACTGTCCTTGTCCAGAAAGGAAATAAAGACATCATCAAAGTAGTCATGTGACATCAGTGGGTTATTACAATGTTTTGAAGCGTTGAAAATACATTTTGGTCCAAAAATAACAAAAACTACGACTTTATTCAGGATTGTATTGTTTTCCGGTTCTATTGTGGATCCGCGTTCAGTGATGTAAGATGCGGCTGACGTGTGTGAGGGAGTCATTAATGACATAATCTCAACCCGATCTCACAGGAATTCGTACAAATTTTACGAGGTGGCTAATTCGTAACAATTCATACGACCTCACTCGTACAAATTAGTACGATTTAGCAAAATCGTACATATTTTACGAATTGGCCAATTCGTATGAATTCGTACGAATGACCTACCCCTAACCCCGCCCCTAAACTTAACCGTCACGTGGGTTTAGACAAATCGTACGAATTTGTACGAGTGAGGTCGTACGAATTAGTACGAATTAGCCACTTTTTAATCAGTCGTAATCGAATTCGTACGAATTGGTCGTGAGATAGGGTAGCATAATCTTCATATTTGGGTGAAATAACCCTTTAAAGAAGGGATCTCTGGTTATAAGCTATGCGTTTAAGATCTGTGCAGCTAAACACAAACGTTCTGGTAAAAAGTCACAAAAACAGTGTAAACCAAAAATCGTATTGTTAGCGGCCACACAAATCCATTCTGCATTGTGCATGGAAGTGTTTCCAAATGGCAACTATCTATATTGAAATGTGTTTCTTTGTACAATCACTAACTTGTAGCCATTCTTCAGTATTTTTTTCTTGTACTTTCATTTGTTATGTAGCAAGTGTTGACCCCGTTCCCTATTAGCGAGGCTCTGAAAAACAGGCAGATAACGAGAGATTGCACATTGAATCTGAAAGGAGACAGAAAATGAGAGTGAAATGTGAAGTAAAAAGCAGCTGAAGTGACATTAAGCATCACCAATTAAAAACGAGGAGGACATAAAATTATGCATCACATTTTAACATGTATTTTCCAAGCACTGATGGAATCTTTGCTATAAAACGTCGCTGAGAAGTTGGTTGTATTTTGTGGCGAAACAGGAAGGAGACAGCCAGTGTTGCCTAAAATATTCATGAGGTTTTGTGAAGTGGGAACAAAGCTGTGCTGTTGCCTGCAGGTTTAATCTCAGATCTGCTGGGCTTTTAGATCATTGTCTCCACGCAGTAGTTCCTGTACTTTCTTCTCTCACTAATCGGCAACATGAAGAAATGGACAGGGATGTGCAGCCTCCGGCATCTGTTATGTGGCCATTAGCAAACAACATTGATTCAGAACTGGATTCACACATAATCTTTCCAGTGGTTTGCATGGTTTTTGATTTCTTATTTTGTGTTGAGGTCTTTGTTTTGTTCGAGTATTTAATTGTCGATTCTTGTCTTGATGTTGCCGTTACGTGTTGCATTTCAATTTGTGTGGATTAATCTTCTTGGTTTCTGTAATTAAGCCAGAGTTTTTCATTACTTTGAATAAAGTCATGACATATATATCCATACCACAACTTCTATCCCAAATACTGTAACTATAGTTCATGTTAGTTATGTAGGCTAATTTAAACATTGAAACATACATTTTTGAAGTATTTATTTTCACGGCACTAAAAGGATGCATGTATACTGTACATCACAAGGTGTATGTTGAAGTAATGAACCTTGCAGACCCTGTAAATGCCATAATGCATGACATGGAAATCCCTTCTATTTGATTACCTGTAACATCATGTCACGGGTTGTGTGATAATAACAAACGCATGGCGAAAAAGATGAAGAATAACAGTCAACACAATGCAAACATTGACAAGACACACAATGAAACTAAAATAACACAATGACAAAATCAAATGAACAGCTATGAGAACTAATGAACGGAGAAAACCAAACCATAACCATATTACCATTGTTGGATGAATCGTCTAAAGATGCTATGAATTTATGTTTTGCTAAAGAAATAAAATCTACCGTATAATATTTGGGTTAATATACTGTACAATTAAATACTGAGTATTATTAGTAGCTAACATAAACTGACTATTGTGTTAGGGTTTGCTTTAATGTTTAGTTGCTTAATGATGGGTAGCACTTTATTTTACAGTGTCCTTGTTACACATGTTACATGTAGACTATAAATTGTGCATAATTACATGCAATCTTAACCACCAGTAAATGTATAATTAAACTGTAGTACAGACAACTTAAAATAAAGTATAACCTAATTAGGTTATTTTTTAAGGTGTCATTGTTACAGTGCAATTATGTATTTAAGAACTGAGCAATTTATTTAAAATCTTTACTGTACTTACTATAGGGTTAGGATAGGACTACGATTTGGTTGAGGGTTGGTAGAATGTAATTATGCATAATTTACAGTTATGGTAAGTAGATGTAACATATGTAACAAGGACACTGTGGGTTACCTCAATATGGTAATTATGGTTATTTGTACTTGTGAACGTGCAGTATAGTGAACAATATAATGGCTTTTATTGTCTAATTATATGTTTAGTCTAACCAGGATATTTTTAATGATTAACATTTTTTTGTATGCAAGCATATTTCAATGCATAATTAGATACAATATCCTACATTAGCCCTAAATACTGAGCAAAAAAATAATTTCAGAACATGTCAAATCATGATGAATATGGTAATCATAGCTAGACCATCTCTAACCGTCAATATACAGTCTGGAGTTAGGAGACTCAAACACAAAGCCTATTTAAAGGTACAAAGCAGAGAAATGATTGTGCAGATACAACTGCGTTATACCAAAAACTCATTACCTGCCGTGCAGCAAATGTAACGCAAATTGCAAGACGAGAGAGAGAGAGAGAGAGAGAGAGAGAGAGAGAGAGAGAGAGAGAGAGAGAGAGAGAGAGAGAGAGAGAGAGAGAGAGAGAGAGAGAGAGAGAGAGAGAGAGAGAGAGAGAGAGAGAGAGAGAGAGAGAGAGAGAGAGAGAGAGAGAGAGAGAGAGAGAGAGAGAGAGAGAGAGAGAGAGAGAGAGAGAGAGAGAGAGACTTTGATCCTCCTCCTCATCATCATCACCTGGCTCGGATGTTTATCTTCGGTCCTCCTTCACTCAGCGCCCTACAGGATTCAGACTACAGCTTCAAGAAACTGAACTCGATACTGTACTGTACTGTACTGTACACACACACACACACACACTGCAACTGAAGAGCAACAAGGCATCATCAGCAGCAGCGGGTGTTTTCCACATGAACACTAAACGGCAGACAGCAGGTGCCGGACGCCAAAGTGTGTCGCGTGTTTAGGACAATTGTGGACTACCGGCGACTCCTGTGGTTTCTGCGTTTGGGTAGTTTCAGTCACAAACCGGGAGTGTGAAGATTATGAAGATGTCACCCCCAGACCGGAGGAAATACGCGCGTGAGCTGGCTCTGGAGATCGCCGTCAGACTCCTGCTCTTCGGAGTTTTCGTGTAAGTACACACACTATATACACCTGCATTTGGCTCAATGTGTTAAAGATAGGGGAAAACATGACGCGTTGGCTTACACATGACTTAACTAACTAAGACAACCTTCCAATATTTTACACATTAAAAATGTAAACACAGCAGCATATCAACATCATCCTTTCCCAGGTTTAAAGTTTTGATAGGTTATCAAATGTATTTTAAATAAATCATTAGGCTAGGCTACTATGCCATAGTTGTTCTTGTAAATAATTATGACTCACACACAGTTATTAGCCTATCTTAATCATTTTGGCTGTTCATAATTAGGCTATAATATTCTTAGCTGTGAATGGGATAAGTGTAGAGTTACAATTATTTATAAAAATAAATATAGAGAGATTACAATTGATAAGATAATGAATGCATTATAATGACTGTAGCCTTCAAGTGTTACCAGGGAGATTGAGGTTTCTGGAAATGCATGCGGTGCAAAGGAAAGACACAAACAGGAGAAATGCTGTCTATAGACTATCTTACGCTCAGTGCTAACAGGTTGCTGGAGTACAAGTTCATTCAAGGATTTCTGAAATGTACAAGCAACACACTTGATGATGCAGGTTTAATGCAGGAATGAGATGACTTGATGATATGGAGTGATAATGAGAATAATAATGGAATGAGACTGTCCGTGGTTTGGCTTGATGTCTTATGCTAAATCATTCCCAGTTTCTAGAAAACTTCACTGCTAGTGCACAGAAATATGATCAGACATGCTTTTCATTTTATTCTATGATTTGATTGAAACCGCTGCAGATTTCCAAATGTTCAGATAGTGTGTGCCTTGCTGAAATTTACTGTGATGTTGAAGTGTGTGGAATAAATGTGATGTTTTAGACCTGAGGAAAGCTGGCTTTATACAGTTAGGACTAGGAACTGGAAACGGTCTTGAACGAGGAAACGTTAGACAGAAATATGAAACGTTTCAGGGTTGAATGAAGAGCTGCTGACTGATGTTGATGATGATTGTACAGTAAGCACTGCTATACTATAACTATGACTCATCCTGCAACATTTATGCTATATGGGCATTACAACACAATAGGAGAAACCCAAGCCATCTCTAGAAACCAGAAAATCATTTGACTCTTGTTTCTGGCAAGTGACACATCAAGGTGAATTGAATTGACCTTCAGTTTTGACAGTAGCATTCTTCATGTCACATATGCAATATAGTAAACTTGAGTTAGCATGTATGATACCTGTTCTCATGGCACTTGATTATTTCATAACTGCCAGGTGTTGTCTGCTGCAACAAGAATCCATTGAAACCCCTCATTGTCTTCAAAATAGGAGTCCATAGCTAGCAAAGCTGGCCTTCGAGCACAACATCTGCTGCCTGTCAGCGATTCCTTGACGTGCGCTGAGATATGAGCCGTCAGGAGGCGACGTGCCTTCTGAATGCTGATCACAAGATATCATGTTCATAGTCAAGCTCAGTTGCGTGAAAAAAATTAAAAAATTTATGTAAAGTGTTACAAAACTTTTTTGTACTAAAAAATGAGCAAGCAGGCATACATATTGAAGCGTATATTTAAAGGGATAGGGGGTATGTACACGCCCTCATCCCAAAACCTGTTTTATTCCGTGGAACAGATTCCTCTTCATTTCTTTCTTCTTTTTGTCCACACAATGAAGTCATTAGGATCAATGTTGTTTTGGACAATTTTTTAAAAATGGACATAACAGTTTTGGGTGAACAGTTAATTGATGGTTGCAAAACTTTAAAAGTGTTGACATGACATTGTTACCCTAAAGAGCCATTTTACCTGATTTAACCCAGAAAAATTGGGCAGCGACTATTTATACTAAGTGAAAATACCATATATTTTATTGGTGATAGCTGCTATTTACACTGACGTTTAAATAGCAATTAGTTATATTTACACTATGTTAAGTTGCTATTTATACTTGCAGATACTATTTGCTACTAAGTGTTGTACATTAAACAGTATGCAATAATAACATATTGTAAATTATTATATTTATTGAAATTATTACATGGATGCCGCCTTATTAAAGGTGGAAAACCTAAGATTTTTGCATTAAAATATCCCAAAATCACAAGGCCAGTGTTATATATTTAGTTAAGATGATAACTTACAATATTCCAAATGTTTCAAGCAATGTTTAAATCGTGAGAAAATTGAGATTTTAACCAAGGAAACGGGGCGTGTGAGCAGGGGTGAGCTGGGAGTCGCCAGTCAATCGCGTCATATCCGCGTTACCTCGGTTAGCCACGGTCTTAGGACAAAGTCCAGTCATCGTACACCGGACGGAGCCGCGCCACGTCTAGGACAACTCCAGTATCGCACACCGGACGCACACTTTCTCATCAGTATATGGCCAGCAATATTGTTATGTTTAATGACATGAAAGGAAGATAATGTCTGTTCTATGTTATGATTGTACTGTACAATTAAATACAATCGTTGCTGAGTCTGCAGTCTGAAAACTTTACCTCAGAGCATCCATTAACTGAATGAATTGAGAATCTCACCTGAAAAATCTAATAACATCAGCAATTGTCATTCAAGCAGCTGATTTCTGTAAATGAATGCAAAACTAAATGCATATTGCAGCATAGGGCGAAGTCAGGATCCATTAGCAACGATTTGACTTCAAACCCTCTCCACCATAGCTTCGTCCAGTGACTCGTACAGTAACATCTGTGATAACTAATTTACTTTTAAACCTGACTTTCTTGCGGCTATTTCAGTTTAATGAAAAACAAGCATGTCATTAAACGCAACATTTATATTAATCAAACTTTACCTCATCCATGACAACTAATTTTCGATTCCCGTCTGACTGATTTATCCACGGTGGAGTTGAAAACAACAGTTCCTCCATGTCATCAACAAGCAAAGCCGTTGTTGTTGTTTTGAATGTAGCGCCCTCTAGCGGCATGCAATCTTAGGTTTTGCAGCTTTAAGACAATAAAACTCTCCCTACACATACCCCTAACCCTATGGAAGCTTGTTTTTGCCACTGAATAAACAATTAAAAAGGTAATTGCAAGTTTTTCTCTCACTATTCAGACTTTTTTTTCTCACAGTTGTGAGTTATAAAGTCAGAATTGCGAGATATAAACTTTTTTTTTTTTTAACGATATAAACTTTTTTAACAATTGCAAGTTGTGAGTTTATATCTTGCAATTCACACTTTATATTTCTCAATTCTGACTTTATAACGCAGTTTTGAAAAAAAAGTCAACATTTGTGAGATATAAAGTGGCAATCATTTTTTAAATTGTTTTATTCCGTGGCGGAAACAAGCTTCAGTATAACCCTTACCGATAAACAATTATTAAACACACGTAAGACACTTTATTTCCACATTTTGAATGTTTTCTTCATTTTTTTTTTTTTTTTTAATAATAGCCTTTTCGATCCAATATGTTATGGGAAAAGGGAGTAGAGCAACTTCGGGAAAAGGCTGATTCGAACACGGGTTGATATGCATCCAAACCTTCTGCCATGCACCTTTACCCCTTCATTATCACTGCTGATGGCAATCCTGTCTTCCGTAATTTTGTCTGGCCCAACCAGACATGAGTGTGTGGAGTTAGTGTAAATAGCCTCTGCCAAAAAGGTGGGGTATTTGCAGCTTGTGTGAATTGACACTCTGTAAAAACTGACCTAAATTAAGATATTTAGGTAGCCTGGAGGCCAGCCGAAGTGATGGTGCGTTCACGTGCTATGGTAATTATGGTAAATACCAAAAGCACGATGGGAAATGTCATATGAACACCCCACATGTGGTATTGTGGGCAACTTGTAGAATATTTTGATGTACAGTTACAGAGATGAGCTAACCTTTGACCTTTTCAAAATAGCGGAGAGCAACGTGAGAGTTAGTGAATGGTAAAAATATTCAATGGGATGTAGCGGTACCAAAATTCCAGTAGTCGATACCGATACCATTAAAATGTCACGGTTCTACGTTACCAATTTCGGTACCACAACAAAATTAGTTTTTTTTTTAATTTTATTTAACTACTTGAAAAAAATATATTAAATTAAATTCAATCACTTTATTATTTATGATGGTACATTTATGAAAGCTTTGAAGGCTATAGCATGTTGTTTAAACGAAAATATTGATGATACTGAGAAATATTGTTTATAATAAAAATCAAGTGAAAAATACAGCATTCAGTGGATTTAGGCTACAGTAGTATTTTTAATAAATGGAGACGTAGTTAAATATATTGTACAGTAGCCTAATATAATTATTTCTGTCCATTTCTTTAAGTTAAACCAAACTTTTATTTTGAACGGGTTGCCGTAGAGACCTTTGACTTTCTGTGTGTGTATGATATATGATATGATACGACCCTATGGATATGATGATAGTTTTTCTCAAATGAAACGGTAAAATGCTTATGAAGTGACTCTCGGAGATGGAATCATGAATCATGTCATCATATCGTGAGGCAGCAGAGACTGAAACAGCGCGAGCGTCACTCTTGCTTCAGTGTTTGTGTGTGTGTGTGAGAGAGAGGTAACTGTTAAATGAAACTGCGCTGTCTGCCGTTAATTCACATAGAGACAAGCAGAACATGCAGGGTTCATATTTAAACGGTAAAATGCTCATGAAGTAACTCTCGGAGATGAATGGATCATGAATCATGTCATCATATCGTGAGGCAGCAGAGACTGAAAACAGCGCGAGCGTCACTCGTGCTTCTGTGCGTGCGTGTGTGTGTGTGAGGTAACGTTAACGTTAAATGAAAGCGCGCGTCAGCGCCGTTCATTCACAGAGACAAGCGCAACATGCAGGGTTCATATTTAAATAGTCGTTTTGCTGTTTAGTATACACAGAAACCACATCAGCAGCGCGCTGCTTTCATGAAGAGGACGCAACTTCACGCCCTTCGTGCATGCATGCGCATCCAGATCCGGGTTTGACCGGATATCGGTACCACTGGCACTTGGTACCTGACGTTTAAATTTTTTTAGTACCGACTTGGTACCGAAAGTACCGAAATTTTGACAACACTTTACCGTTTGAGTTTTTCATAATCGTCTTCTTGCAGATGAATTAAATCAATCTAAAATAGTTTTAGCTAAATAACAGGTCTGGATCTCCATCTTTTTACCACATTTTGGAAGTTCAGTCTCAGACTTCATCCGTTGTGAAGCAAGAATGCTGTAAGCTGTTCGGACCAATCAAATTGTCAGTGCGGGATTTATACAATGATGGACAGATGATCGACAATAACGTACAGTAATCATCCGTGTCACCAAAGAGCGTTTTGGTTGAATTCGTTTACAACAAAGAATGGCTGCCGATGGAGAAATCTCAATTCTCATATTAAAACATCCATCCATCTATCTACCCAACTTACCTGTTCATCTAATAAAGTGTGATGGGGAGCACTGGAGAATATCCTAGCATATCGGCAGGGAAACACCCTGGACAGATGTAGTCTTTGGCTCTGTTTACACCTGGTATGAAGATGAGTTTCTATCCGATCACAGGTGATACGACACTAAAAACAGGTGTAAATGGCGTCTAAATAGTTTTGAGCTTGTCCACTTTCAACCACTTCCAGAGGTAGTCGACAGTGCATTCATCCGGATTGCTTTCGAATGTGTTCGAACAGCCACAAAAGAGTACTGACCTAACGCATGAACATCAACATTTTAATTTACATAAACTTAAACGTTGTCTCCGGGAGTGTCCATGTGTAAATTGCATGTGCTTATTTCGTCCAGGTGAAAGTTATAAATATTTCCCTGTCAATCTTGTTGCTATGATACATTTCAGGGTATTATTTAGTGTTTTATTTAGTAAAAACTATGACTAATTTATTTGCTTCAAACAACCATTGCAATTTTGCTTTAGTGGTTCTTTCTAAGTTGACATAGTGCTCCGCAGGTGCAAGGTCTTGTGAATGATTGTGCCAATTTTGCAGTGTAATATCTGATCAATAGAGTTTGATACAAAGAAAAAGTCTATCCTAAATAAGATTTATGACATGAATGGTATGTGTATTCTATTTACTTTGGGCTTTGACCACCATATATCAACAAGACAAGGGTCCTGTAATAACATGTGAATAACACCCGCATTCCCTGGCACTGATGAACACTAGTTCAAGTTAATTTATTTATTACACTATCATAACTTGACTAAAATGCCCTGCTTAAATTATTTGTCTCTCCCTATTGCTGGAAATCATGTCACTTCAATAATAATGTAATATAAGTGATTTCGTTGCGTGTATGGCAGATATAAATTATCTTATGAAAAGATGAACCTTATTATGCATCATGATAAAAAAATGGTATCTTAAAACTGATCACATCTAAATTAACTAAAAAATAAAGTAGTTAATATTGCAAAATCAACCTAAATACATTCATTTCTACAAACAAAATATATTTTGTATGGGTTAAGGCAGGGGTGGCAAACCCTGCTCTTGCCGATCGACTGTCCTGCACAGTTCATCTCCAACCCAAATCAAACACACCTGCCTTTAATTTCCAAGTGACCCTGAAGACCTTTAATTGGTTGCTTCAGGTGTGTTTGATTAGGTTTGGAGATAAACTGTGTAGGACAGTCGATCGGCAGGAGCAGGGTTTGCCACCCCTGGGTTAAGGCCCTGTTTACACGAGAACGCTCGCGGAGAAAACGTAAAAATATTTGAGATGTGCCTTCTGTTTACGCGGCGATGGCATTTTTGGGGCTTAAAAATGCAAAAAAGTGAAACCACCCTCCAGAGTGGAAATCTTTGAAACGCTCCACTGCCGTGTTCCTGTGTGAACGGCAAAAGCGCAAAAGTCTGCTTGACAGAGAAGGTTGTACGCAGGCACGTGGGCTTCGTGTTGTTGTAGTATGCATTTTTAGCCGCCTGTAGTGCATACTACATTGAATTTCATAGACTTTTGCGACACCATCTGTACATGGATTTCACACCCAAAACGCTTGTTTAAACGCAGAATAAAAAATTATAACGCAACACCACTTTTGAGTTTTCTCTTCAGAATCATTTCCGTGTAAAAATAGCCTAAGGAAGGGTAACAATTGCAGGTTACCACTTTTTACAGTGTATAATACAAGGTCTCTGAAAAGATATTTAGATATTTCCTATTATGCTTTTTCACTTTTTCAACTTAAGCGATTATATAATGTTGGTGTTAGAGCATATAAAGATGTGCAAGTTTACAAAGCTCAAAGTCCACTCCAAAGGGAGATATTTTATTAAACAGAATCAAGAACTACATTGAATGACTCATTTGGACTCCTACACGCTTTTTCAGAATCTTATGAAATCACAATAGCCTATTACTCATGCGGCCACAGGATACACAAAAAAGTGGACGAGGCTTGGTTGAGCCCCACTAGAAGATAAAGAGTGTTGCTGCTATGTCGAAGAGATGCTTTTTTCCCACCCACCTTCTTAAGGCGGACAAACTTAGAGTGGTTAAATGTTTTTTAACACTGTTCCTGAACATTGTAACCCAAGCATGCATCTGTGTGCTGCACATTTTATGGAGAACAGCTTGATTTCTGTTGCTTTTGTAAGAGGATTAGGAAAATTAAACAAGGTTTTGTTACCGATTACTGTTTGTATTACCTTAGTTTTACGACAAATATCATGATTAAATGGTGGATAACATAGTATTTATAAGGTATAAGAAAATTACAAAAAACACAACAAAGTCCTATCCATGAAATCTGTTCTTCACGATCCTCTTGTTCGTTAACATTGTCAGGGTCTGAATCGGGCTCGAATTTGTCTGAAATTGACACCATCCTTATTCATAGTTACACTAGAGAAGAGCTTGCGGTTATGGAGGGGTGGGACATCTCTTAAACACTAGAAGACAAAGAACCAATCACAGCACATCTCGTATTTCAGGAAGGAGGGGCTTCATCGAAACAGGACCTAGACTGCTTGTTTCGAGACAGACTAGGGAAAGAGGTACTGTAATAATGTAAAGTATGTGACAAATAATGTGTTTTTTGAACAATAAAGCATTAGAACGTATTCTAGTACACCCCAAATACAAAATCAAGACTTCGTAAAAGGGCATAATAGGACCCCTTTAATGTCCATGATCTACTAGAGACAGTGGTCACAAATCTTCGGTCCTGGAGGGCGGTGTCCTACAGAGTTTAGCTCCAACCCCAATTAAACACACCTGAACCAGCTAATCAAGGTCTCACTAGGCATAATAGAAACTTTCAGGCAGGTGTGTTGGACCTGGTTGGAGCTAAACTCTGCAGGACATCGGCCCTCCAGGACCGAGATTGGTGACCACTGTACTAGAGCATCAAATGAGGCCTGAAGGAGCAGAAAGTCTTTAATCTGGAACATGCAGATACCTAGAAGTAAAGGTTTGCTTGCTGGAGCTTGAGAATACGTGTCTATGTCTTCTGCCTCTATTGACCAGAGACTCAATACTTGGTCAACACTGAGCTTAGTTGTGTCTGTTAACATCTCTCCCCTACAGACCTGAGTCTCAAGAGGAGGGTGTATTGAAAGGGCATATCTACTGTAGAAACCTTTCCGATGAGTAGGAAATTGCAATCTGGCTTTTATTTTCGTTCTGTGTTTGTTTATTTTAGATTCAATGATTGAATGTTCGCTGGTTCTGTTCTCGTCTCTTTCTTGACTGATCCTTTAACTGGATTATAAATTCACTGCATTATTTACTCCTCAAACCACCACCAGAATACTGCACCTTTAGCTATGTTCTGAACACATCTTACTAGAGAAACTGATAAAATATGGAGTAAGAGGCGTAGCTCACTCTTGGATAAGTAATTACTTAGGGAAAAAAAGGCATCAATATGTCCAAATAGATAATTGCAAGTCACAATTGGTGCAGGTAACATGTGGGGTTTCCCAAGGCTCTGTGCTGGGCCCATTGCTTTTTCTGTTACACATTAAGGATATATGTGAGGTTTCTAAAGTATTAAAACTGATATTATTTGCAGATGATACAAACTTATTTTGTTCTGGTGACAATCTGAAACAACTTCTGGATACAATGGAAAAAGAAATGGCACTGCTAAAAAATGGTTTGATTCGAAAAAACTAACATTGAATATAAGTAAAACAAAATTCAAAATTCAACAAAATTCAAAATTGGGTAATCGTTTATTGAATACAATAGGCAAAAAAAAAACGGAGCAATTCCAAAGAGGGTCCTCACACTATCGGTGCTCGGGCCCTTCATGATTAATGGAAAGGGTGTTAAATTTATCGGATGATTATAAAAAATAACTTAAATTGGAAGCCCCATATATCTTATAGTACTTAATTGCAATATTATATTAAGTTAAATATTTCTTATATGAAAAGTCATTATATACTTACGTATTGTTACTTGTTGTGTGGAAGTATGGGGAAATACATATAAAACAAATACTGACCCAATATTTACACTTCAAAAGAGAGCCATACGAATGGTAAAGAAAACCACCTATAGCAGCCAACAAACTCCCTTTTTATTGAATTAAAGGCTCTAAAGTTTAAAGAATTACTAGAACTTAAAACATTACAAATCATGTATAAAGCAAAAAAACATCAATTGCCAGAAAGTATCAGGGGTTGTTCACAGGCCCCGTTTACACGATGGGAAAACAGATATTTCTCTGCATTTTGCCCTCTCATTTACACGAAAGGGCCTTTTTTATCACTGAAAATGATTATTTCTAAAAAGTCCAGGCAAAGTGGAGATTTCTGAAAACGCTGGTTATGTCTTGCCGTGTGAACTGGGAGAAACAGCGTTTTAGGTTCTCTCTTGTCGATTCTGAGGATTCTGATTGGCTTGCATGGCTTTATCCTTAACCTCTACACTGCCGCCAATAGGTTTGGCATAGTTATGATGGCGCTCGACGGCGTATTTATGCGGGTGTGTGAACGATGTTATTTTGGAAAATGGAGAGGGGGAAAATATTTGTTTATTCGCCTGTATACACGAAGTGAACTTTTAAAAAAAAGTCTTTATAAAGTATCTTCTTATTAAACGGTCTGTTCTCAATGCTTCGTTTTGCATGTATGGACACTCATTATGTTATTGTGTTAGTGTGGGGCTACTTTGAGCCTTGTTAGTGGTATAAACTAGAGATTTCTTTTTACTTAGTTAATGGCCCCAGTACTAGCATTATACACTAATTTATCATGAAAACAAATCTCAGAGAAGGATTGACTAGGTACCGACGTTTTATTAGACCAAAGGTTCATTTTGCGCCGGAGTTCTCCTTTAAGTGGATGTGTTGCAGTTAACATATCTTGAAAGGTAATTTTAAGGTTTACAAACATAGCTATGAATGGATTTGGATGGATACTTGTGGCCTCAAATAACAAGTCCAAAAACACTGTTGATGATGGTTAGTTAAAATTGCATGATTCTTTGGTTGCAATATGACTGAACGCCGCTTTGATAACCACAGTGTCAATCATCACAATTTCAGAAGTGAATCGTGTTGTGTACACACAGAATGATAATTTAGGGGACTCACTTTTTGTTTGTTCTGTATAGGATTGTGAATTGAGAAAAAGCTGACTGGCTCCATTTTTAATAAATGACATTTGGTCCCATTAACAGAACTGAATAATGGGTCTGCTAGGCTGGATATTCCAGTGTTCACATCATCCATCAAGGATAGAACAGTCTGGACTCCGTTTCTCTTAGTGCAATCAATCTGACATTGTTTCGCCGCCTTCAGTTTTTTTTTTAGATCATCAATGCTATTCCACAGGGTGTCCAATCGCTCGTTGTGTCGCACGTCATCACTGGCTGGTCATGTGGTGCCGTCATGTTTCTCTAACAGCTTTCACAGTATAGCAAGTTTCTTTATTCCAAGACGTTATTCAACACCCTAAGACTTATTTAGAATATTATTGTATTATTATTTACTGTAAACCTTTTATCTTTTTGTTTCTGCATGGATTTTCCAAAGATGCATCAAGCCATTATCTGTTCCTGCATGTTCGCTCTGTTTCTCATTTACTAGCTATTTTTTTTTTTTTTTTTTTTTTGTAAAGGATCCTGAAATTAAATTTATAGTTTATGAAATTTAACTCGGCATTTATTAAAGTGCAAATGAGACATAAACAGGTTTTGTTTTCTCTAAGGCTTTTCCAAAATTAAATCTCAACAAGAGACAGATTCATGCTCCGAGATAAACATGAGAGGTAGCATTTACACTGTCGCTAGGGGTAGACAGAAAATGAAGAGAAATTAATGACTCTGTCAGGACAGCTTTTTAATTTAGACATCTTAGAAGAACTAATACAATGTAATATTGAAATAATGATTCAACCCCACACTGCAAGAGTGTGACTTTACTTTGAAACATGGCAGAAAAAAGCATTTTGGAAAATGTTCTCCAGTGAATAAAAAATCTGTTGTAAATCTGTAGCAATATTATTAATGTAATTTTGATATGGGATATGAATCTTGGGGGGTGGAAATGAAAATCATTACTCAAAGTGCCTGTGTATACAGAAGTGTGTCAGTGCAGGATTGTAAAAAAAAGCTATCTTGATATGCTTTGACAGATACAATTTTCTCTCCTTTGTTTTAAGTTAAAGCAAGATGTTTATGTGGAACAGATTGAAGAACTTGGCCTATTTAAAAAAATGTCCTGCAGACTTTAGTACCAATCCCAATTTAAACAACATGTGCGTAGTTTGCAAGTATTTACGCTTCAATGTCTGAGATGCCTCACATTGAAATATGAAATAAATAATATAATATGTGCATTTAAGAAGGACAGACACTTCCCATAAAAGACGGGATTCATGTTTATGTGACAATTTGCTCTTATCATTCAATCGTGGTCATATCTCTATTAGTGTTACTGGATCTTAGTGCTGCATTTAATACTATCAACCACAACATTCTTTTGAAAAGACTAAAAAATGATGTTGATATTAGTGGAATTGCACTGGCATTGTTTAAATCATACTTACCTGACCGCTACCAATTTGTAGCAGTAAATGAAGAGATGCCATATCGATCACAAGTTATGGAGTACCACAAGGCTCAGTACTAGGACAGTTGCTGTTCGCTCTGTACATGCTACCCTTGAGAGATATCATTAGGAAGCATGGAATTAGTTTTCACTGTTATGCTGATGATTCTCAGCTCTATATTTCTTTGCGCCCTGTCGAAAACATACCAATTAATACAATTAACGGAATGCATAGTTTATCTGAAAAATTTGATGATTTTGAATGGTGTGGTATCTGTTGAAAATGTGTAGGAATATTATTAACATGAGTTTTAAAATCATTGCTCAAAGTGCCTGTGTATGCGGTAGTGTGTCAGTGCAGGATTCTACATATTGCTTATTTAAGAAATTCCTCATGCAGAAATTCAGTAATTTTAAATAGGAATCCACTTGTTCGGGAGATTTCAGTTTTCAGTCATGTTGAAGTTGCCAATGCTAATTCACTGAATGATCAACAGAAAGCTGCTTGGTTTAAAAGTGACTTTGGTGTGAGCTGTGCTTTATACATCACTACGTTATTGATAATGAATGGACAATGGTTCTTTTTTGCCTGTGTAATTTTGTTGAAATCTCTCTAATGTGACCATAGAGTCAGTGCATGTGAAATCCTTGGTTGTTGAGGGGCTAAAAGTGTCACTGTTGGGATGCTTTAGTTTCTACTCTCATATTCTCAGGTAGGGCAAACCACGAGAGACTGTTTTGCTTGCTGCCAATTCCACACAAAACACTTAAACATGTAGTATTAAAGCTAGTTCAGAGGCTGTTCAGGTCGGATATATTTAATTTTTCACAGCACAGCGCTTGAAGAGAAGCAGAGAGAGGCGTATCACAGAACAAAAAGCATAAATCATCAGCACATTGAACAGCACTTGTGAGAAAGTTGATAGATTTCTAGAGCACCAACTAATACAAGTTTCTATCACATCTGACATCTACATGCTCACTGAGGAGGAGGCCCTCTCCACAATCTATAGCCGTTTCTCAATATGCGTACTGTGATGGATTTTTTCTAACGCCCCTGACTTAGGATGGGCCTGGTGTCCCTGACACCCGAAAATATTATACTCAGTCGAGTTACCTCTGAACGCGCTGGTTGACTCAATCTAACCCAGCCTAAGAGTCTCACAAAGAGTCGGACGACGTCTCGTCCCTTGTTGAACACTATCACTTAGTAATAAGGTCTCTAGTGTTCTTGTCTCACACTATCACTTAGTAGTAAGGTCTCTAGTGTTCTTGTCCCACACTATCACTTAGTAGTAAGGTCTCTAGTGTTTTGCTCAAATGTCTTGTTCTACTAACTAACCTTGCTGCGCAGCTTAAATGACAGACAGATTTCAGTAAATGTCCCTTAGATGGCTCTTTATTTCAGCTGGGAGTCCTCTCGAGCAGTACTCAGAGAAGTCTCAACACAATCAGAAAATACAACAGACTTTATAGTGCAAAGCCAGACACATCAAAAATAGAATCATCATCACTAATCAAAAATCATTGTCACGCTCTACCCACATGATTTGTCACATTGGTTAAAACAAGCCCCCCTCCTTTGTTAGTAACATCAGCATATGTTCAAGGAACAGAACATTTAGTATTTTGTCAAGATTCAGCCTTACCGAGGTTATATTGGGTCATATATTTGTTAGATGGTTAGTTCATGTGGATGGCTACATCCTGAAATAAAGGAAGTAAGTCTCATTATGTTTTATTGTTAGAATTAGAAATGGAAAGTTTTAGTCGTCTTCAGACAGAGAAGTAGGAAGCATGATAGATTGTATCACATGAGAGGAATATTGAAATCATGATATCTGATAGAAATACAAAATCAGAGCGTTAGTAATATGATTAACTTCTACTGATTATAATATAAAATCAGAACTTTATGGTTGGTGACATGATTGACTTTGTCTATTATAATTTTTCCACGACATTTCCACCCTCTGGTCATAAATTTCTATGACCATTAAAATCTGATTTGGTTAGTACATCACATTATTGATTTTGGAAAATTATCAAATTACTGATTCACTATCAGGCTGATTTGCCACAACTGCATTTGGCAGACCCCGTGCAATAGCAAAATTACGGTATTGGACTTCTGCTCGCTCAATCGGGCTCAACCGCCTCAGGCTGACCGGGGGCAATGGCCCATGGACAGCCGGATGCAACCGCTCATAGTGAGAGTCTTCTTCTTCTTCTTCCTCATCTCTCCTACTTCCAATACCTCCCCAAACAATGCTTCTGATAAACCTTCCTAGACAAGCTCGGATACATTTGATCAAACACCCAATAATAATTACTGCCATGAGCAGGGCAGCAACTACTGGTAACAAGAGCTTAAGTATGGGTCCGAAGATATTACCAAAAGCACTGCGGAAGGCATCAGCGATCCAATCTAAGTCCCATCCTATTGGTTTGTTCTTTGCCTGCTCATCCTGCCACAGATCATCCCGCACCTTTGTCATATCGTCCAGCACTTTCGGGATGGAACTCCCATCCTTATCATAAGCTGGAACGAAAGTACAACATTCTTTTCCAAGTTTTACACACACTCTTTGTTGGGTGCTAGTTTTTTAGCTGCATAATTAGCATATTTCCAGAACAAATTAATCTCATAGTGATTTCTTTCTGTGTCGGATGAATAGTCATGATGAACAGGCAGAACTTCCCTTTTCTTTCTACCCTGGTCACATCCTGGAGGAAATTCAAACAGAAACAGCAGTATAATCAACATCAACACACTTGCAGATATAATAACACATATGCTACATTTAAACACTTTGTCAGACCACATTCGTTCCCAGGTGTGCTGGTCGTCGCGTCGGCCCCACAGACGTCTGAAACGTTCCATGTTCACCTTGATTGCTCTTTGCGAGCAGTAGCAAGGTCTTTCCCTCGTAGGTAGAGGAGGCACGTTACCAGCACGTCCTTTTGTTTTTCTTCCTCTACTTTCCTCTGGATGGCGGTTGGTGGGGCTTGCAGTGTGACACGTGAACCCAAGCGTCACGCTCAGAAACTTTGATTGCTGTATTCGTTGTTAGAATAATCTCATACGGACCCAGCCACCTCGGGTTGTACCACGCCTTACGTCTGTGATCCTTGATCCAGACCCACTGTGCCTGGCTCGTAACAGTGCTGTGTCTCCGTTCCTGGAACCGGCAAAGCAGCTTTGACCTGGGAATGAATTGTTTTGATAGTTTTGGTTAGTGACAATATATATTTCCTCATTTGCTCGTCTACCCCCGCCAAACCCTCCTGGGGAGGAGGTTCAATTCCTACTCGCATGGGCCGACCTGTAAGAATTTCATGTGGGCTGAGGGTTGTCCTCGTCCCTTTTCGGGCTCTTATGGCCATTAAAACAATGGGCAGAGCCTGAACCCACGTCATTTCAGTCTCAGCCATAACTTTACACAATTTGTTCTTTATTGTCTGATTTGACCTCTCACATGCTCCTCCTGATTGTGGCCTGAAAGAGCAGTGTCTTCTCAAATTTATTTGAAGTCCTTTTGCCAATTCAGTTATTACCTTATTTACAAAATGAGTTCCATTGTCACTAGACAATTTTTCAGGTACCCCCCATCTGGGAATTACCTCTCTTATCAGAGCTTTTGCTACAGCCACAGCATTAGCTTTTCTGCATGGGAAACACTCAACCCACTTTGAAAACATGTCAACAATCACAAGACAATATTTATACCCTTGACATGGTGTTAACTCAATGAAATCCATCTGTAGATGCTGAAAAGGAAGGTCAGGTGTGGGGTGGGCAGAGTAAATAGCTTTTTTACTCTGTCTTCCCACATTATTCGCTGCGCAAATATGGCAATTTCGGCAAAATTTTTCTGCCACTGATGTAAATCCTGGAGCCACCCAGGATGTACTTATCAGATCATTCATAGCCATTTTTGAGGCATGGTCTAATCCGTGGGCCCAATTTGCAAAATTAGGATACAATTGTTTGGGTAAAAATGGTTTGTCGGTTTTGGTATCTATCCAGACACCTTCGTCATTTTTTACACCCTTTACTGACCAGTACTTTAATTCCTGATTTGTACCCAGCCTTTGAATTTCAGTTAATGATGGTGGCACTGGGGTACTATCGGTAGAAAGGGATGCAAAACCTATAAAGTCAGTCAGTCTACATCCTGTCAGCGCTGTGTTTTTTGCTACAGAGTCAGCGAAATTGTTACCTTTTGATACTTCATCGTCTGTCCTCGCCCAAAGGGTTTCTGGAATTCCTGATAATAAATCAAAATCATTATCAATCTTATCAGGAATAAATTTTCTCTCCTCACTGCACAACCTGTGAACTATTACCATTTGCATTGCTGGATATGCTCTTACCCCTGCGTCGTTTTGATAGTACCCCTGACCATTCCAAGTCCAACCTCCTGACTCCACCTGCTCTGTGAGCCACTCTCCTACTTCCGCCCAAGAGCTTCCCTTTTTCCCACTGAGACATGAGGTTGGACTTGCAACTGTTGAAAGAAAACAGATTGAGAGTTTGTTAATTTTACAGTAAATGCAGAGAATTGTTGTGATATTAAAAGGTATTCAAGAGCTAATTCCTCACCCATCTGCTCACTTAACCATTTTTCCTCATACTCACTGTCCCTCTCAGGGCCCACATACCACGAGGTACAATGGAAATGAGGTGGCTTCTCATAGTCTGCTGGTAAAAACTCATACTCTGAATATGGGTCAAATGCAGGAGTTATAGCCCAGTTATAATACCAATCTGGCAACATTTGTGCAAAATTTCCATTCTTTGGAGTTACTGTTATTCCTTCACATGAAACATCAATTGTCATTTCTAATTTAGCCATTAAATCTCTACCTAATAAATTCAAAGGGCATGATTCAGAAATTAAAAATGAGTGTGTACATGTTTTATTTCCGTCTATCACTATCAATGGTTCTGAGAGTTTATCAATTTGTGGTAAACCTGAAATACCATATATTGTACGAGTTTGATCAGAAATTGGCAATTTGTCAAACCTGGATGCAGTCTCAGTCGTGATAGTTGAAAAAATCGCCCCGGTATCTGAATAAGAAGGGAAACTGGAAGTCCTTGTATAGTAATTGTCATCATGGGGTTTGAGTTTGGGTCTTTTGTCAGTTGTAGCAGTTGTGTTTGATTCGAGTCTGTCTCTTTTCTCAGTTGAGTGGCTGTCTGAGTCTCCTTCTCTTTATGTCATGCAGTTCTGTAAGGCGCTGGTGGTGGGGGCTGATATGAGGAAGCTCTCTGCTCTCTGTAGTTCTGCTTTCTTTGCTGAGGGTAGCTCTGCTGGTATTGCTGAGGGTAGCGCTGTTGGGGGTGACGTTGTTGTCGTTGGGGACAGTCTCTAGCCCAGTGCCCACTCTGTCCGCAGTTTCTGCACCTGTCCGCAATTCTTGTCCTGGCCTCCTTTTCTTGCCTTTGATCCCACCTTTCACCTCTTGGCCGTTGGTTGCTGGATTGAGCTTGGTAGAACATGTACTGAGCAGTCTGCAACTTATTCTCTTTCTCTGTGTTCTTTTTCTCGTCATTCTGTTCAGCGTGCTTCGCGTGTTGCATCACCACTTCAAGATCCTGTGCCTCCCACGCAATGCAGGTCAGTCGCACAGCTCCCTGAATGCTTGGAAGGAGGCCGTTGACAAAGTGATGTTTCAGGACACTGGAATTATCCGTTCCTTCTGGAAGCCCTGCACATTCATCAACAACAGTCTTTAGTCGTGCAAGATAAGCAGAGAACCGTCTCACCTTTCAATTGCTTTGTGTTGGTGATAGCTGCCCAATCAGGTTTAATGGGAAAGGCCAGCCTCATCCAAACTCTCATCCTCCGCTTCAACTTCCTCTTTCTCTTGGAGTCGTTCTGCAGAGTCGCCATCTCTTAACGTGTGGCGAACTTCCCCTTCTTCAACTTTTGCAGCATCTGCTCTGTAGGGAGGGGGCCTTGACACGGGCGGCGGCCGAATATCATCCAATTCCTGCTTCCTCTTTTTTGTCTGCAAAGCAATCAGAGAATCTGCAGCTCGCTCACCTTCTCTTTGGCTTTCATAGCGTGCCTCAGCCTCTCGTTCCCATCTTCGGAAAAGTGTCCAGTCAATCCTCTTCCGTTTCCTTGGGGGCAAATTTTCAAGGAGACGTCGTGTCTCTCCTAAAACTGACACACTCAAAGTCCCACAATCAGCAAACTGCCCCTTTGTTAATTTTGACCACAGTTTGATTTGAGCGATTTGCTCATCTCCCAATTTCCACTTCCTGATCAACTCTTTAAACGCACCCTGAATTTCAGTTTTTTCAGTTTTTCCCTTATCACAACAATTCCCCATCTTTTGTTAGAAGCAGTTCTTCAATTGCAGAAAGCAAAAATACAATAAAAAATAAAATGGGAAAAGAGAAAACTATTTTCTACACAAGGAAAGCAAGTTTTTCGTTGCAAAAAAGGCTTCAATTTCAGACTGTAAAACGAAATAAAATAGAAAAAGAGAAGCAATTTACAAACACAAGGAAACAATCCTATAAATTCAGTTTACTGGGTATATGTTAGATGTGTATCTCCAAGCCCAAATTTGTGGATACCTTAGTTTTTTTGCAATAGGAATTAATCCTAATTCACCTGTTGCTCTGTCTATGTAAGGTCTTAAATTAGGCCTGGTAATTAAATATAGAGATGTTTGCCCAACTAACAACTCTGGTTCTGGTTGAGATTGATGCCACGCTCTCGTGCATCCAATCCCCAACACTGCAGGATCTTCCTCAAATATTTGTTCTATCTGGCCACTTAATCTCAAACCTATGCGTCGTTGCAAATACGTATATCTTGTCAAATAGAAATTATATCGTTGTGGCAAATTTAATTGTCTTTCGTCTTCTCCATAGGATAATGGGATACTGCGTTTAAATCTAGGTGCATCCAGTGCAGCCAGTTTTTTTCTTTCTTTTTTTTTCAATCAAATTTCAAAATACTAAAATCCCCCTTTTAGATTTTACAAATATGGCTAATTTCAATTTCAACACCCAACCCAACAAAACACAAAAAACAACATAGAAAAAAAACTAAAACACACGTTCCAAATTATTTCAACAGACAACAATACAAGACACAAAAAACAACATAGAACAACTAAAAGACACGTTCCAAATGATTATTCTAAAAAAAAATTTCATACGCACAAAAAATGTTTTACTTTACACATCAAAAAGGAAAACATTAACCGAAGTCTGTGTGTCCTACCTTAGGTTCTTTTCTCTGCTGCCCGTCTAAGATGTGGTCCCTCCTTCGGCGTTGAATCTGCTGCTGCAAGTTGGCAGGATTTTTGAAATCAAAATAATAATAAGAGATACAAGTTCCCTTTTTCTTCAGAACTTATATCTTTTTGTCCGTTTTTCGAACGTCCTTCGCCGATGGAGGGACCAATCCTTGGGCTCCTGGCTGGCTCGCCAAAATGTGATGGATTTTCTCTAACGCCCCTGACTTAGGATGGGCCTGGTGTCCCTGACACCCGAAAATATTATACTCAGTCGAGTTACCTCTGAACGCGCTGGTTGACTCAATCTAACCCAGCCTAAGAGTCTCACAAAGAGTCGGACGACGTCTCGTCCCTTGTTGAACACTATCACTTAGTAATAAGGTCTCTAGTGTTCTTGTCTCACACTATCACTTAGTAGTAAGGTCTCTAGTGTTCTTGTCCCACACTATCACTTAGTAGTAAGGTCTCTAGTGTTTTGCTCAAATGTCTTGTTCTACTAACTAACCTTGCTGCGCAGCTTAAATGACAGACAGATTTCAGTAAATGTCCCTTAGATGGCTCTTTATTTCAGCTGGGAGTCCTCTCGAGCAGTACTCAGAGAAGTCTCAACACAATCAGAAAATACAACAGACTTTATAGTGCAAAGCCAGACACATCAAAAATAGAATCATCATCACTAATCAAAAATCATTGTCACGCTCTACCCACATGATTTGTCACATTGGTTAAAACAAGCCCCCCTCCTTTGTTAGTAACATCAGCATATGTTCAAGGAACAGAACATTTAGTATTTTGTCAAGATTCAGCCTTACCGAGGTTATATTGGGTCATATATTTGTTAGATGGTTAGTTCATGTGGATGGCTACATCCTGAAATAAAGGAAGTAAGTCTCATTATGTTTTATTGTTAGAATTAGAAATGGAAAGTTTTAGTCGTCTTCAGACAGAGAAGTAGGAAGCATGATAGATTGTATCACATGAGAGGAATATTGAAATCATGATATCTGATAGAAATACAAAATCAGAGCGTTAGTAATATGATTAACTTCTACTGATTATAATATAAAATCAGAACTTTATGGTTGGTGACATGATTGACTTTGTCTATTATAATTTTTCCACGACAGTACTTGTCTGTACTTGTGTTCTTGTGAAACGTCATCAGTCGCTGCCCAAGTACTGTTCCAATTCAAAGTTCACATCTACCCAAGTCCACTTCAAATCCCCGGATGTGTTCTTGATCCACCCCGTTTACCGAGGATGCATCGAGAGGTGACTTGTGGACCATAGTATGGACTCTTTGGTGGACTTGAGATAGCCAGGTACCCAGAATGCATCTCGCACCAACCAGCAAGCGTCAATAGCAGAGGAGAAAACCCTCGTAATATCAAAATAATACTGTTATGAAATGTAATTTTAAGAGTGTTTCAGGTGAGAATGTGGTTGTTTAAATCTCAAATTTGTAGTTTATTTATAAAGATAGCGCCTATTTGAAAAATACATCTGACGTTTTCGGAGTTCGAGCCTTCACCGGCGCCCAGCGCTCATCAACCCTGACTGGAACAGCTTTTCCTCGGCTAGTGCTTCTAACGTTTGCCGCTGGTTCTGATCTCTCAAGTCTAGTGGATAAACAAGACGTAGAAATTGTCTTGCGTATAAGTCTATCTTTGGTCTCATTAAACTATAGTTTGTTCCATGGCAAAAAAAATCGTTTTTTTTTTAGTTTCATAACTTTAAATATTTTAGGCTATTTAACTTTAAAAAATTATTTTACATCATCTTCACTATATGAACAATAAAATAAAATGACTCAACCCTGTCTCTGTTTGATAAATGTAAATAAAAATCAATGTTTCATATTTTTAAAATGAAAACAAAAAGATCGTGTTCATTTATTTAATGTAGTGAAGAGAATCGCGTTGCCTGCACCACATGGCCATAGCTAATATGTTGATTTTTTTTTTGAAAAGAGGCAGAATGGTGTTTTAAAAAATATTTCGTTTTATTGTTGACAAAAAGAGGCAGATTTGTAGCATATTTCGTTTTATTGTTGCCTAAAATATATATAAAGAGTTAACAGGAGCAGCCAGAGCGTGCTGACGCAGTCAAGTACGCTCTGTTCCATTTGCAGAAGAACCGGACTTGCGTCCTTGGAAGTTCGTTCTCTGGAGTTCGAACTTGGCAAGTCCAGCAACTACTACAAGGACACAAGTCCGAAGTTTGAGTACTTTGTATTGAGAAACGGCTTATTTAAATGCTCCATAATAATATCCTCCACTCATCCAGCTCCCAAAGAACTACACTGATCAGACATCAGGAGATAAAGAGGTCATCGCTGAGGATCTCAGTAGAAGTAGATCTTCTTTACAGCTGCTGCTCTTGACCAGCATTTACGCTAAAACAGGACGGCTTTGTTCCTCCCGAGTGGTTTCTAAGGCTAAATCCAATTTTACTTTATTAATGTTAAGAAAGTTTATCATTAATGCAGGTTTAAATCTTAAAATCTTTAAGTCACTCCGTCATTACAATATAATGAAACAATGCAAGGCTTTTGTGTGATTATTAGACCTTATCATTCTCTCATTCACTCATTTCAACTTCAATTCAATTCGGAAGAATATCTTGTTTTCGGTCAAAAATTCGTACTAAGAAATGTTTGCTAATGTTCATATTACGTTATGAAAACGTTATTTCTGACATTCAAAACCTCAATTTTTCTAGACATTCTAAAAAGGTTACTTTCTTGGTTATGTGAATATTAAGGAAACATTTAATTTGATCATTTTGCAAATATTATGGGATGCATTTGAATGTTCTTTGTACGTTGTCAGAAAAAATACCTTCCATTAACAATAAATAATGTTTTGTAGAAGTGCATGCTCACTCTACTATCACTGCTCATCTGTCACCCTGGTGTAGGAAACAAGAACGTTAGTTCCTCTGCTCATCATTATTCTGACAGTGCCATTAGAGGTGTTTACTGACACCAGTGTTCCAGTGTTCAACAGCCAACATTTTTAACATTCCCTGTTATCCCTGGCACATTGTACGATTTTGGGCTGTCCCAGACTAAAAATTGATCATTCATGGTGATTTTATGTGGTCGTGCATGGCTCCCAAACAGTGGTCCTACATTGTACACTGAGAGAGGTTTAAAGACGGCCATTGTCACTCTCTTGCATCTAAAGATAGTCTGTGACAGATTTTCTGACAGTGTTGAAATTTTGCATAATCATCTCACAGTGTGTTTGCTGCTACGACCTACATCTACTGACTAGCTAATAAGAATGCATCATGAAATGAGGGTATTGATCAACTCGACATGGCTCTAAAACTGCAAACTATTACCTAAAGCATTTGGAAAACTGGCATGCCATTTTGGCCTCTTTTCCCTAAAGAGCCGTCCATAGTCTTCTCTTTCACTTCCTCCACTTTTTCAACACACAGAAAAAACACAATTGCCAAAGTGCAATTCATCTTGCTCTATTTGTTTGCACATGCTGATGACTTTACAAACTTGCGTTGTAACCTACGATTCAATAGGTGTCATCATCATACAGTCCAGATGCATGTCGTACAGTGTGATTTGTAATGATCTTATATGATTGTTGAAATCGGAGAGTCTGTAGTAGACTTGTAGTCAAGACTGCCTAAACTGAGACCAAGACACTACCAAGACCAGAGGGTATTGAGACCAAGACAAGACCAAAACAGACCAAGTTTGAGACCAAGACTCGAGACCTAAGTCGAGACCAAGGCCTGAGACCAAGTCAAGACCAAGACTGAGAATAAGTCTGAGACCAAGAATCGAGACCAAGACCGAGACCAAGTCAAGACCAAGACTGAGACCAAAGTTCGAGACCGAGACCAAGAACGAGACCAAGTCCAGACCAAGACTCAAGACCAAGTCAAGACCAAGACTGAGACCAAAGTCGAGAACTTAGACCAAGAATCGAGACCAAGTCCAGACCAAGACCGAGACCAAGTCAAGACCGAGACCAAGACAGAGACCAAATCGAGACCAAGACTGAAACCAAGTTCGAGACCAAGCTTGAGACCAAGCTCGAAGACCAAGCCCGAGACCAAGAACGGGACCAAGCTCGAGGCCAAGTTAGACCAAGTTGAGACCAAGTTAGGCCAAGTTGAGGCCAAGTCGAGACCAAGTCGAGACCAAGTTTGAGACCAAGTTGAGACCAAGTCTAGACCAAGTTGAGACCAAGTCGAGACCAAGCCCGAGACCAAGAACAGGACCAAGTCGAGACCAAGTTCGAGACCAAGCTTGAGACCAAGCCCGAGACCAAGAACGGGACCAAGTTCGAGGCCAAGTTCGAGGCTAAGTTGAGACCAAGCCTCGAGACCAAGAACGGGACCAAGTTCGGAGGCCAATTTGAGATCAAGTCAAGACCAAGACTGAGACCAAGTCGAGACTCGAGACTAAGAACGAGACCAAGTCCAGACCAAGACAGAGACCAAGTCGAGACCAAGACTTAGACCAAGACACCCAAAATCGAGACCAAGACTGAGACCAAGTCTGAGACCAAGCTTGAGACCAAGCCCGAGACCAAGAACGGGGACCAAGTTCGAGGCCAAGTTGAGATCAAGCTTCGAGACTAAGACTCGAGACTAAGTTGAAACCAAGTTGAGAGCAAGTCGAAGACTATGACCGAGACCAAGACTGAGACCAAGACAGAGAACAAGTTCAAGACCGAGAGCAAGTCGAGACCGGTTGAGGAATATACAGACTAGTGTTCTTGAAGCTAAACAATACAGTAACTTGTAAGATTTTGTTTTGCATTGCCTGCCTATGTCTGCCAATTTCGAAGTCTCCAATGAATCCATTAAAAAACATAATTAGATTTTTTTAAAAACGAAATTATAATCTTAAGTGCAGGATCCGAAAGTTGGTTAGTTTTGTCGCCATGGTTACAAACCATGGCTCAAAGTCATCTGTCAGTTGTGCAGTTACCCAAAATATCCTAAATGAAGTTAAAACCCGTCATGTCACTGATATGTGTTTTACTAAATTCTAATAAATCAAAAACTGGACATGATGTGTTTTTTAAATCAAGAGATCAAAGTGCTCGTTGCCGCTGCGATCAGTGGCGCGGATGCGGTGTTTTCTCGTGTGGCTCGCGCACACCGCAGTGGCTGACACTCGGACACGCGCTTCAATCCGTTGTGGATATCGTCGTGGATATTGTAGTATTGTATTGCTAATCCTCTGCGACCACTATGTCGGTCTGAGACAGGGAGGCCTAGACAAGACCGAGAGGTCCGAGACCAAGACAAGACCAAAGACCACCAAGGCATGACAAGACCGAGACCACGTAAAAGTGGCCAAGACCGGTCTCGAGACATACATCACTAGTCTGTAGCAGGCATTAGATGTTCCAAAATGACAAAAAGCACCATAAGCATAGCATGTAACAGTGATCCATAGGTCTTTCGCTTACACGAAAACGCAAAGTTTTGAAAAAGGGTTTCAAAGTACAACAACAAATATGTGAATCTCTGAAGATGATGAGCGTCATGTACATGCATATTACGTGTTCAGTCTCATTGTGTTTCCTTGCCATCTACTGGCATGGTAGCAGGATACAGCAGTTTTACCAGTTTTCGCTAATCCGTGTGAATGGGGATCACTGTGACAATGGTGTCGTCTGTACCGTGAAAAATCTCCGTTTTAAGCAAATCATTGTTGTGTATATGGACCTGAAGTCATCTTAAGCCATATGATACCTTTGTGTGATGAACAGCCCCACATGTAAGTTAATGTTTACAACATTATTCTGAGAGTAAATTTTAGTGTAAGCTGTTACTCACCCTTAGCTATTGTCTGGCTTCAGAAGGCTTGAATATAGTGTGAAAATTGTAATATGGTGCTTTCCATTCTTTTTAAAACAAGAGTGTCAGTGTCAATTTACTGTAATTTGTGTTCCACCGAAGAGAAAAAAAGCCATAATGGTTTAGAAAGACACAAAAGGGTTTTTACATTTCCAACTTATTTAACATCCTTAAAGACAATGTCCTTCTGCTCCCGAAAGGGGGCTTCCACTTTGACAAAAAATCTGCTTGGTCGGAGCCCTTTGTGATCCAGTGCATTTATCAGTCTGTGCCAGAGCCATGAAGGAAATAGTCAAATAGTGAAGTGTGTGCCTCTCTCTTTTCTGAGACCCCTTCATCTGGTTCCTCGCTGGAGTGACACTTCCTTTGTTCCCCAAATTGGCCCAGAGAATATTTATGCTGTCCTGAAACGAGTGTTTCTGCTGAGAGAATGTGCCTTGAGCTTATTCATGATCAATTTCCAAAGGGACACTTTCTTTATAATACAAAGGAATACATTTTCATTTTTACGTCACACGGAATTCCCTAAGAAAAAAAAGTGGATGCATTGAGATTCGTATTAAGGAAAGGTTTTGCTTCAGAATGAAAACAATTTTTTGGTGCATTCTCTGAATATAGGAGATATTTCAGTTATAGAGAGGCTCCGACCGCCTACGGATATGGGATGTTTTTTTGTTTTTTTTTACAGTACATGTTCACTGGCATGAATAGGCAGCTTGCATAGGGTTTTTTAAGACTGACTGAAAAGCACAGCGAGAGTGTCACAAGTTAGAAATGAAAAAGTCAGTCTGCCATCAAAATTAAGATTGTGACGTTTAAAAAAAGTCACAGTGACGTTGTAAAATCTGAGAATGTCTTCCACACCAGCACACTTATATTCACGGTCCTAAGCACTTTAAGATTTCTAACTTGTCCAGTACTAATCAAAGTACAGTAAAAGCTATATAAAAGCTAAAAAATGATTATGCATTAGAAATTGATCAGGGGTGCTTTTCCCAAACCCAACTATGTTTGCAATACATTCGTTTACCAATGGAGTTACATGTTGCAAATAAAAGCACCATTGGTGTTTTATTCATTTTGACCAAATTCTACGGCAGGATGGATCCCAGCTATCAGAACTCTGACTGTTATGAGCAAACGTTCTACTGTAACATTCTTAATATGTTGCCTTAACTTGTGGTCTAATGTTTTCAAAGTGTTAAAAAAAATTGCTCTAAAACATTTGAGTTAGATTAGTCTGACATTTTTTAAATGTTACTACTTCTTTTAGAATGTTCAGAAAATATTCAAAAGTAATGTTCCCATAATGTTTGAAAAATTATGACATGGAACGTTCCCTTAAATTTTGCGGTAACCCAACAAACATTTTCAAAACATGTAAAAAAATGGATGTTTAACGTTCAGAGAACATACAGACACACCGTTTCCATAACTTAATTGGAATGGTATAGCAAAACGTTATTTGTAAATATTTATGGGATTTCTCTTGATGGATTCTCTTGACAAAAACAGTGAAACGTGAATTATTACTAATTCCTTTAATAGTAAAATGTTTTAAAGTTGATAAAACAGTTTGTCTTAATTGACTTTGATTAATTTGACTCTTTGACTTTTTGATTAATTTTGAATTGACTCTAATGCATAATCATTTTTGCATTATTTTTTGCATTTTTGCATTCTAATGGACCGTATTTCCATGCTTAAAAGTATATTGCTTAGTAGCATTATTCAAACGAAATACTTCTAACTACGTAAATACTACGTACTTGACTTGGTAACTATTCTGTTAGGTTACATATTATTTAGGATGCTGCCTAGGCAGTTGTGATGGGTGAAAATGATGACTAAGGGACCTATTGTGCTCGATCAATGTCACTTTTCAGAATGGAGGTTAAAGTAAAATTGAAGTGGAATTGAATCAAGGCAACCCTCCATCTGATATCGGACCACATCTGATAAAGAGGGCAATTATGTTGTCACAATCAAGAGGAGTTGAAAGCAGAAACGGAGGAAAAGTTTGATCAGGTCCTCAAGCAGAGCTCTGAATCCTACCGGCACAGAAAAAATCACCTTAAACTATAAAATGAGAACGCTTAATAGCTTTCACCCAAGGTCAGACGGGTATTTTCTGCAGGAATAGGATCTGTTATCTACTGTAGGTTTGGGCAAAGGGGGAGTATTAGTGTAGTCTGTGGTTTATTCGCTCTGACATTTTCATCCTGATTATGAAGGTGCACTCAGGGGTCCTGTAATACCCGTCTGACGGCTATCCGCTAACATTCCCATTAATCTCAATGGCAGATGCTCTATTGGTTCAGGAGATGTGCGGTTTTGAAAATCTTCCAACTTTTGTCATGGGCACTCAGTTTTGAACACAATTGTGTTTGAGCCAATAACATGAGCCATAAATTATGGAAGCTTGTTTCTGCCACAGAATTAAAAATAAAAAAAGGTAATTGCGACTTTTTATCTCTCAATTCTGACTTTTTTTCTCACAGTTTCAAGATATAAAGTCAGAATTGTGTAATATAAAGTCAGAATCTGATTGATATAAAGTCAGAATTGTGTAATATAAAGTCACAATTGTGAGATATAAAGTCAGAATTGAAGTCAGAATTGCAAGATCTAAAGTCAGAATTGATTGATATAAAGTCAGAATTGTGTAACATAAAGTCAGAATTGATTGATATAAAGTCGCAATTGCGAGATATAAAGTCAGAATTGCAAGATATAAAGTCCAAATTGCGTGATATAAAGTCGCAATTGCGCGTGATAAAGTCAGAATTGAGTGATATAAAGTCAGAATTGCGTGATATAAAGTCAGAATTGCGTGATATAAAGTCAGAATTGCGAGATATAAAGTTAGAATTGTCTAGTATATAAAGTCGCAGTTTGCGAGATATGAAGTCAGAATTGCGAGATATAAAATCAGTAATTGCGTGTATATAAAGTCAGAAATTGCCGAGATATAAAGTCAGAATTGCGTAGCATATAAAGTCAGAATTGCGTGATATAAATGTCAGAATTGCGTGATATAAAGTCAGATTGTGCGTGATATAAAGTCAGAATTGCCTGATATAAAGTCAGAATTGCGTAGATATAAAGTCAGAATTGCGAGATATAAAATCAGAATTGCGTGATATAAAGTCAAAATTGCGTGATATAAAGCTGCAGAATTGTGAGATATGAAGTCAGAATTGCAAGATATAAAATGCAGAATTGCGACAATGATATAAAGTCAGAATTGCGTGATATAAGGTTGCAGTTGCTGAAATATAAGCCAGAATTGCGTGCATATAAAGTCAGAATTGCCTGATATAAAAGTTGGACAAGTTGCCGAGATATCAAGTCAGAATTGCGAGATATAAAATCAGATCTGCGTGATATAAAGTCAGAATTCCGAGATATAAAGTCAGAATTGCGTCACATAAAGTCGGAGTTGCGAAGATATGAAGTCAGAATTGCCAAGATATAAAATCAGAATTGCGAGATATAAAGTCAGTAATTGCCAGTTATAAAGTCAGCAATTGCGTGATAAAGTCGCAGTTGCGAGATATGAAGTCAGAATTGCCAGATATAAAGTCAGAATTGCAACATAAAGTCGGCAATTCCGAGTTTCATAAAGTCAGAATTGCAAGATCTAAAGTCAGAATTGTTTGAAATAAAGCCAGAATTACAAGATATAAAGTCAGAATTGCGAGATATAAAGTCGCAATTGCGCGATATAAAAGTCAGAATTGCGTGTTATAAAGTCAGAATTGCAAGATATAAAGTCAGAATCCGGTTATAAAGTCAAAATGGCGAGATATAAAGTCCAAATTGCGTGATATAAAGTCAGAATTGCAAGATCTAAAATCAGAATTGATTTACATAAAGTCAGAATTGTGTGATATAAAGTCAGAATTGTGTGATATAAAGTCAGAATTGATTGATATAAAGTTGGCAGTTGTGAGATATAAAGTCAGAATTGCGAGATATAAAATCAGAATTGCGTGATATAAAGTCAGAATTGCGTGATATAAAGTTCGCAGTTGCTGATATAAAGTCAGAATTGCGAGATATAAAGTTGCAGTTGCGTAGATATAAAGTACAGAATTGCGTGATATAAAGTTGCAGTTGTGAGCAGATGGAGTCAGTTATACTGCGAAGATATAAAATTAGTAATTGTCGAAAGACATAATGTCAGAATTTGCGTGATATAAAGTCAGAGAAATTGCGTGATATAAAGTTGCAGTTGTGAGATATAAAGTCAGTATCTGCGAGATATAAAGTCAGAACCTGCGAGATATAAAGTCGCAGTCTGGTGAGTATATAAAGTCAGAATTTGCGAAGATATAAAATCAGAAATTGCGATGATAAAGTCAGATAATTGCTCACAGTAAGCTTGCAGTTGCGTAGATATGAAAGTGAGAATTGGCAAGATATATAAATCAGAATTGCGAATACAGAAGTCGGTATCTGTCGAAGTGATAAAGTGAGAATTGCAAGACCCAAAGTCAGAATTGTTTGAAATAAAGCCAGAATTACAATATATAAGCCAGAAGTCTGTGGACAGCATAAAGTTGCGCAGCTGCTGATATACAAAGTTAGAATTGCAAGATATAAAGTCAGATTTGCGAGATATAAAGTCTTAAATGGCGAGCACAATAAAGTCCAAATTGCGTGATATAAAGTCAGAATTGCAAGATACTAAAATCAGAATCTATTGACATAAAGTCAGAATTGTGTGATATAAAGTCAGAATTGTGTGATATAAAGTCAGAATTGATTGATATAACCGCAATTGCCATATAAAGTTAGAATTGCGAGATAAAGTCCAAATTGCGCGATATATAAGTCGAGAATTCGCGTGATAAAGTCAGAATTGCAGATCCAAAGTCAGAATTCGATTGATATAAAGTCAGAATTGCGAGATATAAAGTCGCAGTTGCGAGATATAAAGTCAGAATTGCGAGATATAAAGTCAGAATTGCGAGATATAAAGTCAGAATTGCGAGATATAAAGTCAGAATTGCGAGATATAAAGTCAGAATTGCGCGATATAAAGTTAGAGTTGCGAGATATAAGTCAGACTGCAAGATATAAATCAGTACTGCGATACATAAAGTCGGATTGCGAGTTATAAAGTCAGAATTGCAAGATCTAAAGTCAGAATTGTTTCGAGATATAAGCCAGAATTACAAGATATAAAGTCAGTAATTGCGAGATATAAAGTCGAATTGCGTGATATAAGTCAGAATTGCGTGTTATAAAGTCAGAATTTGCAAGATATAAAGTCAGAATTGCAAATGATATAAAGTCCAAATTGCGTGATATAAAGTCAGAATTGCAAGATCTAAAGTCAGAATTGCATTGACATAAGTCAAATTGTGTGATAAAGTCAGAATTGCGTGATATAAAGTCAGAATTGCGTGATATAAAGTTGCAGTTGTGAGATATGAAGTCAGAATTGCATGATATAAAATCAAGAATTGCCGAGATATAAAATCAGAAATTGCGTGATATAAAGTCAGAATTGCGTGATATAAAGTTGCAGTTGTGAGATATAAAGTCAGAATTGCGAGATATAAAATCAGAATTGCGCGATATAAAGTCAGAATTGCGCGATATAAGTTGCAGTTGCGAGATATAAAGTCAGAATTGCGCTGTATAATCGTGTGCAGTGGTGAGATATGAAGTCAGAATTTGCGAGATAAATCAAATACTTGAATTGCACACATAAAGTCAGAATTGGTCGTGATATAACTGCTGCAGTCTGTGAGACAGATGAAGCTCAGAATTGCAAGAGCAATACTAAACTGTGAAGTCAAAGTAGCATCCGC